>JAUCMX010000002.1:32915066-33302566 GCA_033459395.1 Hemibagrus guttatus
ACACTGTACATTAAAATGTCTGAACACGGAGAAGAAAACCTACATCGTTACGGATCACTTCCCTAGAGTCAGCGAGTAAATCCATCAACCTGGACACGCCTACAAACAAACAAACAAACAAACAAACAAATAAACACACTGACCGTGCACTGTGATTGTGTGTTGTGTGTGTGTGTCACTGACCCATAGGGCTGACAAGGATGATGCCCTGAACCTGAGCACACTGGCATTTCAACAACGCTGTCAGGAGCTTCACACCAGGCCAGCGCACATGGAAATCAAACTCCTAAAAAACACACACACACACACACACACACAAGAAGAGAGAGAGAGAGACAGAGAGTTCATATATTTTACACAAAGTTTAAAAAATTATTTCAAATAATATATATTACACACAGAAACAGATTAGTTTCATCTTAAGAAGTTAAAATTATTATTATTATTATTATTATTATTATTATTATTATTAATTGACATTTATTTTGTAAAGCTCAGCCTGACCTCAAGCAGAGAGAGCAGCAGTGTGACGTTCTCCTGATCCTGAATAAACTTATCAGCAAACTGAACACCAGCATCATCCTCCTGCCTCCTCTGTCCATCATCTGTCTCCCCCCCCACACACACACACACACACACACAGTATCAGATGATCTCATTAAACAGAGTTAGTATTATGAGAGCACAGAAAGCTGTTATTCCCAGTAAAGTGGTGAAGAAGAGCGAGAGATAAACCCACAGCCTGCTTTATAAACCCATTACTGCTGATACAAACACTTTTATTATTATTTACTCAGTTTTTCTTTATATTTATCTAATTTTGTATTTTTTTCCCTTTACTTTTATCATTATATTTATCTAATATTTTATTTTTTTATTTTCATTCTATTTGAAGTCCCTCCTATGCCCAAACCATGGGTTCCGGCCCATTGTCGTCGCACTCGTACCCTTCCAACAGCTGGAGAATTTGCTGCTGCTTTAATGAGTTCTCCGCTAACTCCATAGATGGTCCTGTGTCTCACTACAACCCTGATGACCTCACGTCACATTTGGATTCCACATGTTCTGTTATCTTGTTATCCAGTTCCCCTTTTTAGGTACAAATCTTCTAAACCTGAACCAGAACCCTGGCTGAATGGGACCACTCGTGCGGCGCTGTAGACGGGCCGAGTGCAAGTGGAAGAAGGTCAAATTACAAGTGTCTCATGGTGATCTAAAGGACTGATTAGCAGAATACCAGAATGCTGTTACGGCTGCTAAGTCTCAATTCTTATCTACTACTATCGCTAGCAGCTGTCATCGCCCTAGGGCACTTTTTAAAACTATAGACTCTGTTATTAATCCATGCAACACTGTTCTAACTAACGCAACAACTGATACCTGTGAAAAGTTCTTAGACTATTGTATTAATAAGGTAGCTATGGTTAGTCAGACTGCAAACTACTGTACACCTGAGCTGGAAACTGTTCCTGTGCACCCTGTAATATTTGAGCAGTTTGAGCCTGTCTCTCCCTCATCACTGAAGTAGTGCAACACATTAATCCCACATACTGTCCCTTAGATACAATTCCCACTAAACTACTGAAAGAGGTTTTTAATATAGTGTGCCCATGTCTCCTCACCTTGATTAATAGTGTCTTACTTCTGGCTGTGTCCCAGATGCTTGCAAACATGCTGTGGTCACCCATCTTCTCAAAAAACCTCACCTTCATTCTTCAGTTTTGTCTAACTTCAGACCCATCTCTCATCTCCCATTTCTCTCTAAAGTTCTAGAGAGGATTGTATTCATACAATCGCAGCCCTTTCTCGAAAACAGTCATATATTTGAATTTTCAGTCTGGTTTTAGAACTCGGTGTAACACGGAGTCTGCACTGCTAAAAGTCTATAATGATATCCTTTTATCTGTTGACCCTCAAATTCCTACGGCATTGGTTCTTTCGGACCTCAAAAGAAGGACCATGTAGTGCTCATCTCACGCCTGGCTCAAAGTGTAGGCATTCAGGGCACGGCCCTCAAATGGCTCCAATCGTACCTAACCAATAGAAGGTTTTCAGCTCCCCGTCTTGTGCTTCTCTCTCCTGTGGGGTGCCACAGGGTTCTATTCTGGGTCCTCTCCTTTTTTCGTTGTATATGCTCCCTCTGGGGTCTATATTTAAGCGGTATAGTCTGTCTTTTCATTGTTATGCAGATGATGTGCAAATTTATTTGCCTATAAAGCAAAAGGGGAGCAATGCACTCCAGCCACTATTTAGTTGTTTAAAAGCCATCAGACTCTGGCTTTCACAAAACTTTCTTCATCTGAATGAAAATAAAACTGAGTGCATTGTGTTTGGAGCTACAGCCATGTGAGGAAGTCTAAACTCAGACCTTGGGGATTTTACTCCCTATGTGAAACCAGTTGTTAGAAATCTGGGGGTTATATTCGACAGCAGCTTAAAAGTCGATAAACAGATTAATTCTGTGGTTAAAGCGAGCTTTTTCCAACTTCGCCTATCGGCTAAAGTGAAGCCTTTTCTATCACGCAGCGACCCTGAAAAGGTGATTCATGCTTTTATTAGCTCCAGGTTGGATTACTGTAATGCACTTTATGCTGGTGTTAATCAGTCCTATCTCTCTCGCCTTCAACTAGTACAGAACACTGCTGCTCGTCTCTTAACTAATAACTCCAAACGTGATCACATAGCTCCCATCCTCCATTCTCTCCATTGGCCCCATCTTCTTTAACAGATCTCTTAATACCTCGTAACCCTGGCAGAGCGCTCCGATCATCTGGCCAACTTCTTTTGGAAGTGCTAAGATCCAGATGCAAGCGGTTTGGAGATCGGACTTTTGCGGTAGCGGCTCCCAAACTGTGGAATTGGATCTGTTACGGATCAGGCCTCGTTTAAATCCAAATTAAATACGCACTTATTTACACTAGCTTTTGGTCTAGTGTAGTGAGATAATATATTCTTAAAATTCTATTCTTAATGTTGTTGAGTTGTATTCTTAATATTTTGTTCCATGTTTCCTGTTTTAGTGTTTGTTCATATTTCTCTCTTAATCTTCTTAATTTGATGTTTATTGTTATTTTATTCTCTTGCTATTTGGCTTTTTATTTGTGTTGTAAAGCACTTTGGTCAACCTGAAGGTGTTAATAATAGACTCATTGCAAGTTATGGAAAACGCTTGATTGCAGTTGTTGCTGCTAAGGGTGGACCAACCAGTTATTAGGCTTAGGGGGCAAACACTTTTTCACACAGGGCCATGTAGTTTTGGATTTTGTTTTCCCTTAATAATAAAAACCTTCATTTAAAAACTGCATGATGTGTTTACTTGTGTTATCTTTGACTAATATTTAAATGTGTTTGATTATCTGAAACATTAAAGTGTGACAAACATGCAAAAAAATAAGACATCAGGAAGGGGGCCAACACTTTTTCACACCACTGTAGATATTTATCACTTGTTTTAAAACAATTTTCAATGATTTTTTTTTAACTATATTTTTATTAATTTATTTTTCTACAATTTCATTTTTTCTTGCCTTGACTCTGAAACCCTAACCTATCAGATATTATTATCTTTATGAAGATATTTTCAACTTCACACTCGAACTCTTTCACAATAAAATCAGCTTCATTCAGCAGAAACACTCGACTCTGTACGTAAACATTCCCAGTAATAATCTATGTTCTGATAATAATCCACAGGATCTGAAGTCCAGTATGTTTTCTCAGATATCTGATACCAACATGACATATTTTAACATTTTAACCAACATTATTTATTTATTTTTAACCTACATTTACATTTTTTTTTTTGCTTTATTTATTTTTGGTTAATAAATTCCACATGAGGTGAAGCACTGAGCAATAAACAAACTCTTTCCCATTAAAAGATAAATATAGAGTTTGTATAAAAAGCTGTGAAGCGTGTAGTGAACCTCACAGTGATGAAGGTTGTGTATGGACAGTAAAGCTCAGGCAGTGTGTTAGAGAGAGACTGCAGCAGCAGAGTGACTAAAACACACACACACACACACACACTGAAATGATCTACATGAGGAGGAGGAGAGAGAGTACTGAAGAGTAATACAGCTGAGGGTTACAAAGGGTCATGCGCACACACACACACACTCATATACACATACATACAAAAAAAAATTTATATATATATATATATATATATATATATATATATATATATATATATATATATATATATAAAACATATATACATACACACACACACACACACATGCACACACACTCTCTCTCACATACACACACTCACAGTTTACCTTCTGATTCATCTGCAGGGTTAAAACATGAAAGAAAAGAAAAGCGAGGATCAGAAACTTCACACTTACACTTTACAACAAAACCGTGTTCTCTCACTCTACTCACACACCCAGAACTGACCGTCAGAGCTCTACTCACACACCCAGAACTGACCTTTCCAAAAGCCCCCTTACTCACACACCCAGAACTGACCGTTAGAGCTCTACTCACGCACCCAGAACTGGAACCCCCCGTCAGAGCTCTACTCACCCACCCAGAACTGACCGTTAGAGCTCTACTCACCCACCCAGAACTGACCGTTAGAGCTCTACTCACCCCCAAACCCAGAAACTGACCGTTTAAAAAAGCCTTTTTACTCACGCACCCAGAACTGACCGTTAGAGCTCTACTCACCCAAAACCCAGAACTGACCGTTTAGAGCTCTACTCACCCACCCAGAACTGACCGTTAGAGCTCTACTAACCCCCCAAACACCCCAAGAAAACTGACCGTTAGAGCTCTACTAACACACCCAGAACTGACCGTTAGAGCTCTAATCTACATAACTTTAACTGCAGGCTAGCTCGGTCACTACATGAATAAAGGGACAATACGATTAGCCTATGAGCTAAATATCAGTTAGTACATGACTAGCAGAGATGCTAAACCATTGTGTGTTCTAGTGTTAGAATGGCTAGTGGACTAAAGGCTACAAAGAACTTCAGATAGTCTGAAAGTTTAGCGTCAGTTTATTTCAGGTCAGTTCAGTTTCAATGATTTCTTCTTTCTACAGATTTACACTGAGATTGAGTTCTGGTCATTTGCTACTTTAACCAGCGTTGTTACCAAACACTGACCCTCTTCACCACGATTCGTCCGAGATCAGTCTGGGATGAGTCTGATATCAGTTTGAGATTAGTCTGGGATCAGTCTGGGATTGTCCTGTGACTCTGTAACCCTCTAACACTGTACAGTAGAAGTGTGCTCTATTTATAAATACACATCATTATCTGTAGTTTTATTTTGTTCTAAATGCTTTCCAGTTAAAGTGTGTGAGTGAAAATGAAAAAACATCAGAATTTCTAAACCCTGGTTTAAATACTAATAAAAATAAACACACCCTGCAGTGCGACTGTCAGTAAATATAATTTGGACGATAATGAGGTAGTGCAATACCTTGTTCCTCTTCTTCTTCATTACAGATGATGTTATACAGCGTGTCCAGGGCATAACCCAGGATCTCAGAGTCAGACCTTTGGGGGATGGACACAGCGTGATGGACACAGCGTGATGGACACAGCGTGATGGACACAGCGTGATGGACACAGCGGTGGGGTGAAAACTTCACCTCTCATCTTTAACTCGTATAACTGTATGGTTCAGACTATAAGACTGAATAAAATCACTGGTGTAAGTGTGTGAAGGTGTTTGATCTCACCTGTCTGACTGTAATATACGGATCAGATGCTCCATCGCCTGCGACCCCACCTCCATACGGTACTTCTGTAAAGTTCATCATTTTATTTCCACATCATTTATCAACTCAAACCTGTATATCCATCTGTACCCAAAACTAACAAACAAATAATTCAAGTTTATGACATCATAACGCTAGAGTAAAAGGCAAAGTACTGATTAAAGATTAACTCATACAGATAGAGGAACGGAGAGATCTCTCTGTCTGTCTCTCATTCAATCATATCAGGACTGATATGATCAGACAGACGGACAGACAGACAGAGAGATAAACAGACATACAGAAAGACAAACTGACAGATAGATAGACAGACAAGTTTGAAATAAATTTGATAACACACAGACAGATCAGTCAGAGAGGGACAGGTGTGATAAGATGGACAGACAGACAGACAGGGGGGGCCCCGGGGGCAAGACCGACGGACAGACAGTGGGTCAGACCCGGGGCGGGGACAGACGGACAGACAGTGGGTCCCCCGAACCGACGGACAGACAGTGGGTCAGACCGACGGACAGACAGGGGGGGGGGGTCCCCCGAACAAGACGGACAGACAGTGGGTCAGACAGACGGACAGACAGTGGGTCAGACCGACGGACAGACAGTGGGTCAGACCGACGGACAGACAGTGGGTCAGACAGACGGACAGACAGTGGGTCAGACCGACGGACAGACAGTGGGTCAGACAGACGGACAGACAGTGGGTCAGACATGGACAGATGTGATACACCATCAGTAAAGTGGACCTTAGAGAGGGACTTAAGTGCGCGGACAGCGTCTCTGCGGTCCTCCAGCAGAGTGGACGAGGCCACACGGTCACACAGCTTCTGGATCTGCAGAGACAAACCAAATAAACACAAACACAGTGACGGATTTTACATGAGATCATCACTGATACCTCTGTCTATTGAACACAGACCAGTGTGTGTGTGTGTGTGTGTGTGTGTGTGTGTGTGTGTGAGATCATGTAGAACAGTAAGGAACAGCACTGTGTTTGTCAGTCATGGGTGAAGGTGTTCAGTCGTCCAGGTCGTGGTCTCAGAGCGATACATAAACTTGAAGTTCATGAAGACGTTTCAACCACACCCACTCTCTCTCTCGACCACACCCTCAAGCCGACACACTTTTCCAAGCCGACACATTTTAAGGGGTTTAGATCAGAACTCAGGAAAGCTGACCCGGATCTGTCCGAGTCTGAATGCAGTGGATTTCAGCATGAGTAATGTTGTTGTTGTGTGCTGCCCCCTGCTGGTGTGGGGGTATTTCCTGCTGTCACAGCCACAGAACCCCAGACCGTGATGTCATGGTCGGTCTCATGATGTCATACCGGTGACATCACACACAGTGTTTAAATAGTGAAGATTTTCCACCATTCAGTAACCAGGTGAGCAGACAAGCCTCGGTTCCTTAGCACCTACATAGGGTACAAAATAAGGCTCCTACACCCTATGTAGGGTGGGACTCATATCTCACACTCATAGGTCACAAGTCTGCACTACATAGAGTATAAAATTAGGCTCCTACACCATCTGTGGTGCCATATAGACAGATTATTGCTCCCTACATAGGGCTGAATAGATTTAACCCTCTAGTTCTGTAGTATAAACCCCGACTCAACACATGTACCCTATCTAGTGCACTACATACCCTATAGAGAGACATTAGGGACCGAGCCGGTCCACGCAGGTCGGTGTAGCTAAGCTAACAGTGCTAATCGCCGGCAGCTCTGCCTTCTCACTCAGGCTGTTTTATTTATAACATGTTTATAAGAATGACAGTCAGTTCATAACGCTCTAATGAACTCCTGTAGCCATGTTTAGTGTTTTCTTTAAGAGGAAAGAAATAAAGTGAAAGTGAACTTACAGTCTCCCCACCAGAAGGCTGCGTCCCGGCGCTCTGTCCTCCCATCACACCCCTAAAGAAATTCATCCTGTCCGTTTAACAGCTCCTTTTTTCCGCCGTGAACTCTAAACTCTAAACCTTTAACAAACTTCTGCAGCTCTTTTACACAGAATAGGAGCACGGTGTTGTTTTCGGTATGAAACCTGCCCCCACCCCTTTTCCTACACCGACCCCGGAAGTGCTAACGCAGCCTCTTGCGCATGCGCGAAGACGTGGCGATACGTGGCCCAACAGTCACCTACCTGTATTCTGATCATTCCCGCCTCCTCTGCGCTACGATTGGCCAGTAGAGTTTCTCGCTCTTCACCATGATTGGCTAGACAAAGAGCGTCCCGCCTGTTACATAAAAAAATATATGAGTAACGCAAACAAACGGATTGAAATAATAAATTTTGCAATAAAACTTTTAGAAAAAAATCTGTTTACACAAATCTTCAAATGCAGAATATAATTAGCTAACAATTTAAGTTTTTTAACAGCTTTTGGTAACATATTAACCCTATATAATGTAATTTATTCACACAATTTTCAATTTATAATTTTTGCTTTTATTTTTTAAGATATAATAATTTAATTAAACATGTTCTCAGGTTTAAAACTGTCATATTCTGTCCAATCAGCGAACTGCTCGCGCGGGGTGTGCGTGTGAGAGAGACACTTCTTCACCAATCATAGAGCAGGAGGCGGGTTTTATCGGAATATGGGTGGGAAATAAAAACTAATAAATTTCCCTGTTTGGAGTGTGACCGTTTCTTAAAGAGACAGGCAGAGATTAAAGCGCACAGATTAAAATTATTATTATTATTATTATTATTATTATTATTATTATTATTATTATTATTATTATTATTATTGCCAAACAAAGCTGTATTTTAAACAATATGGCCGCCACACATCACTCCATTCTACCCAGGTGGAGTTAGTTTATTCAGGGAGCTGAGCTTTATGACTGATGATGTGGATTAAACCAAACCTGAGAGACTTTCAGTACAAAGTTCTGAGGACGTCAAATGTTGGGCCAGGGTTAGGACAAAATTGCCGTTTCTCATTAACTAGAAATCCAATGGAGCTGAAATTTGGTGTTTTGCATCAATCAACTATTCTGTGACTGAATGTTTAACACAGACATATATCAAAACTTTAAAATATCAAAAGTTTATAAGAACTGCACGTGTAACAGGATGCTGGAGATCTTCTACCAGTCTGTGGTGTCCAGTGTGTCTACTGTGTTGTGGTCTGCTGAGGGTCAGCATCAGTGCCAGGGATACTAGCTGGACACAAACTGGAGATGTTTGGGTCAGTGAGGAACAGGAGGTCACTGAACAAACTGCTCTCCATCATGGACACTCCATCTCACCTGCTCTACAACACAATACAGAGTCAGTGGAGCTCATTCTCCAAAAGACTCGTGTCACAGAGAACGCTACAGGAGATCATTCACACCATTAACATTATACAATAGCTCACCTGTGTGTGTGTGTGTGTGTGTGTGTGTGTGTGTGTGTGTGACAAGTGATAACACTCTCACACTGCACTACTACAACCATTAACTCTTTTCTCTAGACTCACAACGTTCTTCATATTTATTGTCTACTGCCAGTGCACACGTGTGTACTGTAAATACTGATGTAAATAAATCCACAGATGTTTCATATCTGCACTGCTACCTTTCATTTAACTCACTGTTTTCTATATTTAAGGTTTCTCTTCTTTCTTCTTACTCTTAGCTTTTTGTGTATATATGTGTATGTAAATGACTAAGCTGCTGTAAGAAGAATTTCCCTCATGTGATCAATAAAGTATATAAACACTGACCAGGCATAACATTATGACCACCTGCCTAACATTGTGTCAGTCCCCCTTTTGCTGCCCGAGACAGCCCTGACCCGTCTTGCACTGTGAATTCGGACCCCTTTCTATCAGAACCAGCATTAACTTCTTCAGCAGTTTGAGCAACAGTAACTCGTCTGTTGGATCGGACCACACGGGCCGGCCTTCTCTCCCCACGTGCATCAATGAGCCTCGGCCGCCCATGACCCTGTCTCCGGTTCACCACTGTTCCTTCCTTGGACCACTTTTGATAGATACTGACCACTGCAGACCGGGAACACCCCACAAGAGCTGCAGTTTTGGAGATGTTCTGATCCAGTGGTCTAGCCATCACAATTTGGTCCTTCATCAAACTCGCTCAAATCCTTACTCTTGTCCATTTTTCCTGCTTCTAATACATCAACTTTGAGGACAAAATGTTCACTTGCTGCCTAATATATCCCACCCACTAACAGGTGCCATGATGAGGAGATACTCAGTCTTATTCACTTCACCTCTCACTGCTCACAGTGTTATACCTGATATACCTGTACTATACCTGTGTGTGTATATATGTGTGTACATGTACCTGTCTAAGCCGTTATAACAGAAGAATTTCACTCATGGGTTCAATAAAGTCTATCTATCTATCTATCTATCTATCTATCTATCTATCTATCTATCTATCTATCTACAGTATGTTCACCTATCTTTGTTGTTCTTGGAATGAACTGACCATTAAGAAGTTATTTGTGAGGAGATGTTTGTTTTTCAGACTCTCCAGTCATCATGGCTTGCAGAAGTTTGCTGAAGTCCTCATTGATCAGATTCTTTGTGTATTTGACTGACACAAAGTCCAAACATGCTCACATTATACACCAAAAGTATTTGGACACTTATGTACACGCCTCTACATTCTATACTCTAGAATATAAATTAAACGTCAGTATGTTCAGAAACTATTGTAAAACATCAGGTTATATTTATATGTTTTTAAAGGCATAAACTACTAAAGTGTGAAGTTATGAAAAGACAATATTTCTCAGACTGCACTGAAAATATGAGATTTTATTTAGTAAATAAACAGAACATTTTAAAATGATGGAATATTTAAAGCAAAGAAAATTGATGGATTTTCTCTCAGCTTCAGATGGTTTCTCCCTGACCTTCATGTTGTTGTTGTTGTTGTTGTTGTTGTTGTTGTTGTTGTTGAAGGGGTCATGTTCTGAGTTTTTTTAACACGTCTCACTGTAAATATCAGGAAAAGAAAACAAACAAAAGAACAAACCTTGTGTACTTTCAGAGTGTATGTGTGTTGCTTATTTCAACAGAAAATAAATATTTATTATTATTATTAGTTTGCTAAAGGAGTTACAGACCACTCTTTAAAACACTTCTGAATTGTGAAAGTTTTTCAACATAAAAATAATTATAAATAAAAAAGTAGATATATTTTATATTTATACAGAAATATTTATATATTTTATTTATATATTTTAACATTTATATATTTTACATTTTTTTCCTGAAGTAAGCTAAATGCTAAATTCAAGACTTTTAAACCTTTCAGACCCAGAGCTGGATTTATTTATTTATTTATTTATTTATTTTATTATTTTTTTTTTTGTTATAAATCACACCCGTATTTCGACAATCTCCCGCCTCTTGCGCGAGGATTGGCTGCACGACTCCATGAGCACGCGCCTTCCGCTGATTGGACAGCCTTGCTGCCTGCTGCGCGTGAGCACGAAAGACACGCGGCTGCTCGCGCCGGAGGCGGGAAATGAAGAGCCAATCACAGACGGGCAAGCGGCTGAGCGGTCCGTCTGAGTAGAGGTGGGAAACAAAAATATAACGCCTTGGATGAGAGAAAGAGGAAGAGAGCCTTAGCTGAGGTAATTATCTGAGGTAATTATTGTGTTTGTTGAATATTTTAGTTCGTGTGAGAAAAGTTGGTTAGAAGAGATGTTAAAGTAGCTTTGGGAAATAGAAACGTGACACACACTTTGTTAGCTAGGTGGATGAGGTAAGTTAGCAAGCTAGTTTGTTTCCTGAAAAAGGTTGATTCCAAGCTAGTTGTAGATGATGATTTCTGTATAAAACACGCTGGGTATATTTATTTCTGTCTACAGTCTGAGATAATAAAGTGTTCTTATTTTAAACAAAATCCATCTGATTAATAACACGAAGCCATTCAGTTGGTCTTTAGCACTGATTAGCATTGCTGTAATGGTGTTAATGGTTTTTTCCCCACAGTCATGGCTGGAACTGTGAGTTTGGAGTTGGACCCTGTTTTCCTGAAGGGTTTAGGATACCTGCACTCCAAGAGCAAAGACTCTGCAGAGAAGCTGAAAGCCCTGCTGGACGAGTCTCTGTCCAGAGGAAGTGATTCGGTGTATCGCTCCTCACTGAAGGTCATGATGTTCCTCACACCGCAGTAGTGTTGTTATTACTGCTCATATCTCACATCTTCTTCTCCTGTCATGTAGGAAGCTGAGCTGTCCAAAGTGCCAGTACCAAAACTGACCAAACAGGACTCCAAATCAGCGTCCAGCTCGTCGTCCTCCTCCTCATCATCTTCATCCTCTTCATCCTCATCGTCCAGCAGTAAATCCAGCAGCTCAGAGAAAAGCAAGAAAGAAGGAGAGAAAAGACCTGCAGAGAAGGTGAAACGTTTGAAAACTTTTTATCAGACTAATCCCGTAACTTATTTCAGTGTTATTGGGATTAGCTTTCAACTTCCTCTTACACAATAAAAGTTTGGACGGGATTATACTCACTTTTATTTACACATTTACAAGATGGCTGCTGCACTAATCCTGCAGTTAAGTTAAGGAGCCTCTATTTGTCACATATACATTGTATTGCCAAAAGTATTGGGACGTCTGCCTTTACATGCACATGAATGTAATATGGAGTTGCCCCGCCCTTTGCAGCTATAACAGCTTCAACTCTTCTGGTCAGGCTTTCCACAAGGTTTAGGAGTGTGTTTATGGGAATTTTTGACCGTTCCTCTAGAAGCACATTTGTGAGGTCAGGCACTGATGTTGGATGAGAAGGTCTGGCTCGCAGTCTCCGCTCTAATTCATCCCAAAGGTGTTCTATGGGGTTGAGGTCAGGACTGTGCAGGACAGTCAAGTTCCTCCACACCAAACTCACTCATCCATGTCTTTATGGAGCTTGCTTTGGTCACTGGTGTGCAGTCATGTTGGAACAGGAAGGGGTCATCCCCAAACTGTTCCCACAGTACGGGTACAGTTTGGGGAAAGTTGGGAGCATGAAAATGTCCAAAATGTCTTGGTATGCTGAAACATTAAGAGTTCCTTTCAATGGAACTAAGGGGCCGAGCCCAAACTCCTGAAACACAACACCTGAACTCAATGATTTGGAGGTGTGTCCCAAAACTATTGGCAATATAGTGTACATTACTGCACAGTGAAATTTGTTCTTCGCATATCTCATCCTTGGGGGTTGGGGTCAGAGTGCAGGGTCAGCACCCCTGGAGCAGGGTGGGTTGGAGGCCTTGCTCAAGGGCCCAAAGGTGGCAGCTTAGCGGTCAACGACCCAGAGCCTTAACCACTTGAGCTACCACCGCCCATGTAATGTTGTACATGTCCTTAAAAATGATTACTATGCATCCATGTGTTGCAGTACCAGCACACACACACACACACACAAATAGGGGAGAAAAACACTGATCCATAATCATCTCTCTCAACATCATCTGTTGTAGCAGTGAAAAGGCTTTCTCCATCTTTCAGGATGTTTTTGGAATGTGTCATTATCAGTAGCACAGAACGCCGTGTTTTAAAGAATATCCACAGACGTGTGTTTAAAGCCTGTACATGTAGGTGTGGTTTTATGCTAAAATGAGCTCTATCAGGATGATGGAGGTGGCTGTGGTGTGGGTTGCTGGTGTGTGTTTGTGTGTTAATGGACAGACCTCACTTGCTGTTAGTGCTGTAAGATGATGTGGTAAGGTAAATGTTAACCTGTGGTTTGTTCCGTTTCCCCTGCAGATGAGGTCAGAGTGCAAAGATTCAGCCGAGCCACCTAAAAAGCCACGTCTGGATAAAACAGAAAATCGTTCCTCGCCCATCGCCTTCCAGACTAAAGACATTCCCTTGGGAGACTTTAGCTACAGTGACGAGACCAACGCTGATGACTTTGCTATGGAGATGGGATTAGTGTGTGTTGTGTGCAGGTTCGTCACATTCACCTTGTTCCACTCGGAACACCTGAGATAAACCCAAGTTAGTCATAACTCTAGCGTTATGTTAGCACAGCGTTTCCCAGTGTCTTTGATCTGTATTGTTCCTCTTTTTTTGATTAATGACAGACAGATGACGGTGACCTCAGGCAATCAGCTGGTGGAGTGTCAGGAGTGTCACAACCTTTACCATCAGGAGTGTCACAAACCGCAGGTGACGGATAAAGACGTAAATGACCCGAGGTTGGTGTGGTACTGCGCACGCTGCACACGCCAGATGAAGCGTATGGTGAGAACATCTACAGCTTTTACTCCTGTATCATGTGGTAATGTAAAGGCAGCACTTCCTCTGAGCTAGGGCTTGACCTGCATATCATCATCATCATCACCTTCGCTGAGGAGTTTTTGAATCTTCGTCTGGAAAGCTACAGCTGTAACCAGCACACTGTAGGCACTAGGGGGCGCTCATTGAGTCAGGTTGAATTCCCTCTGCCTGTGGTCAAGCCCCACTGTCCATATTAGTGCATGTGTCACCCTTTTAGGCCAGTTTTATCTCTTTTTATATACTATAGCTGTCTAATTTAGGATACCCTAGTTTGTTTAGGAACACTTAGTTTACTCACTGTTAAACACTTTTTTTTTGTCAACATTGGTGCATTTATGGGGTTCTCATTATGGTTACAGGCTCAGAAAACACAAAAGCCTCCTCAGAAAGCAAGTCCAACTGTAACGTCGGTCACACCGGTGGTTAAAGACCCGCTGGTGAAGAAGGCGGAGCTGAAACCCAAACCGGACACGACGGGATCTTTTCAGGCCTTTAAGAGGACAGAGGTCAAGGTGAGTACAGAGAGACAGTTATATAATGTATTGAAATATTTAACACTCAGAGTCTCGTACTAGCACAGATCCTAAAAAGTATTAATAAGTAATACTAGTACTAATAGTAAAAATAAAGTATGTTCCTGGTCACAGCTCAGGTGCTAGCTCTCTCTCTGGGAATTGTAAGTTTTATATTATTATAATGTTTATTACACATGATTTAATATGTCTTTGTCAACGTGTCTCAGGCGTCCAGTGCGGCACTGGTGACCTCCAGCAGTGCGTCCCCCCTCCCCTCGGGCAGCGCCCTGACCGGCTGGGCCGCCTTCACCAAAACCTCAGCTTCGGCTTCCTCCGGAACCAAACCAGGCCTTGCTAAGCCCCTCCCCTCCTCCACCAGTTCAAAGCCCATCGGTCTGTTTGCACTGGGCACCAAAGCACAAACAGGAAGTGGAAACGGGAACAATGGCGGCAACGGGAACACGGCGGCCCAGCTGAAGTCGCCGCCTCCTCTCACACTGGGGAAACCTGCTCTGAGTCGTTCCAGCAGTGGGGACAACCCGGGAAAATCTGGCTCATCCTCACCTGGGGCAAGTGGCTCCAGTGGCACGGGGGGTAATGGGGCCACAGGTAGCTCAAACGGGGCGAGCAATGGGGGTAATGGTGGCGGCGCGAGCAGCAGCAATAGTAACACCACTAACAGTCAGAAAGCATCAGCTGACGGCAAAGCACCAACGTCGCAGGAGTCTCAGCTGAACGCCATGAAGCGTCTGCAGATGGTGAAGAAGAAAGCAGCACAGAGGAAGCTGAAGAAATAAACACCTCAGAGAGAGAGAGAGAGAGAGAGAGAGAGAGAGAGAGAGAGAAAAGAAATGAACATAACACAGAGAGAGAACAAGAGAGAGAGAAGACAGGGAGTAAGGTGAGAGACACCAAAGTCAAAAATAAATAATGAATAAACATCTTAAAGTATGACTGGCAGAGAGATAGATGGATAGAAATCACACAGAGAGAGTGAGAGAGAGAGAATAGGAAATTCCCACAATTCAGCACTAATACTTGAACGTGTGTGTAGATACTGCTCATTTGTGTGTGTGTGTTCTCTGTGCCTTGTTTGTTGTAAAGCTGCAGCACTGATCAAATCATACTTTTAATAAACACCTTTAGTAAAACAACAGGAAATGTTGGCCTGATGTCATGAAGAACACAGTCAGGTTTAAAATCGATTTATTCATCATCACATTTCAGCTTTACTTAATAATCTGTTATAAAACTATTTCTGTAATCATATCTGCTCTGTAAATATATAGCTAAACATATAGATCTATATTTATATTAAACCATTATACTCTGATCTTCATCTGAATCATTATAGTCTATACACTCATCATCTTCATCAGTAAAATGAAACACTGCACACACACGTGTAGATCAAAGTGCTAAGAGTGTTTGTCTCTTAGTGCAGGTTTGGCCTTCATTATGCAAATCACTATTTATTCTAAAAAACAGTGTTAATAAATAAATAATAACAGGGATATGTTCCAGTCTGCACCCTCACACTTGCCCTCATATTATCTATGTTACAAGTATGCACTGTAACTCCACCATCAGTCTGCTGTGGCCATGTCCCAAACCACACAACCTAGATACTATCTAATGCACATAAACACAGTCATCAGGCCACTCCACTGTGGGCTTGTCTCAAATCACATATTCTGTTTACTTCTTAGTCTGTTTAAACATCATCTGTTCACTGTGGACATGTCCCAGACAATACAAGCTACACACTATCTAGTGTTTATAAATACCATTGTCAGTCCACTGCAGGCACGTCTCAAACCACACAACATACAAACAATTGTGCACATAAACACCACCATTAGTCCACTGTGGACACGTCCTCAACCACACTCATATAGGCCACCACGGTGCATTTGAACATATACAGACAAGCTCTATCCACATCATCACTATTTTACCCCTTGATCTCTAACACACTTCACTGGTGCTGATGAAGTACGAGACACTAAGAGAGGAAGTTAGCTAGGGTGTGTGGTATTGGAACACAGCCTGGGTGTGGTGTTGTGTCCTCAGGCGTAGGACATCTTGCCGAGGTAGTTAGCGGGGACGTAGCCCCTCTGGCCGTTGGACTCAGCGAACCACCAGTCTTTGTTTCCCCCCTGGTCAGAGAACTGCAGGATTCGGACATGCTGGTACTCCTGCAGACTGAGCTCCTGCTCACAGCGTGCCGCGAATGCATACACCGCGTAGAACTGAGAACACACAGAGTACAGTTACTCCTCACAAAAGGTCATTATCTCGTCATCATCTCATCACAAACTCCAGTTGATGACTCCGCCCAGGGATAAACTCCAAATCTGGAGGCGGGGTATTCACATTATAGAGACAGTTTAATGGAGTGAACACTTGCCGAGTTACAGGATGAGTATTTTTGCAGAAGTAATGAACTATAAAATGAGAACATCAAAATGTTTTCAAGGTATTGTGTTGTGTTAGTGTTCACAACACTAATAGTCAGGGAAAACCCGTGACTTACATGCTGCTCCTCATCCTCTGGGCTCGGTGTCTCTTCCTGTTGGCTGGATGGAGTGGATGGACTGTAGCTGGAGTGACTGCCCCTCCTGTTGCCTGACACGAATAGACTGAGATTGTCAAAATCCTCAGTGCGTTCGTTGTGAATATCTCGCTGAGGGTTATATGGCTTCAGGAAGGTGGAGTACGCGTAGCCCTGAGTGCCTACAAACACATTTATTAAATCTTTTATCTTGTATCTTGAGTAAGAATCCTCACTCATTAATTCACACCCTCATTTGATCCATATGGCCTTCCATATTCTACACCTGACCCAGTTGGTCTTCCAGTGCACTCATAGCTTTTTGTTCTTTTACTGCTTCGTGGCCAGTCTTGGGAGTATTTTTGCAGGAAGGAAAACAGGACTTTCACTATACTACACTATACTCACTCCCGGTGTCGACGAGCCAGCGAGAGGTGCTGCCAAACGGGTCGTGGTCCTCCAGTAAGGCCACCAGTTCCCCTTGCAGGAGTGTCACATCCTGGTCCTGTGTGGCATTACACTTCCTCTTCAGTTCATACAAACGATCAGAGGGATACTGGGAGATCAGTCTGGACCTCACACACTCTGTCTGTGGCTGCACACAGTCCACCGGCTGATACACACACACACACACACACACACCAGTCTGAGCTCTGACCACATGTATTTAGCAAAACCACCATTATGTTCTGATTGGAGCATACCAAGGTATTTTAGTGTAGGAACGAAGTGCACTGTACATGATTTAAGACACAGTCTTGACTCTTACCATGTTCCTCTTCTCTCGTTTCTCAAAGCTGACTTTTCTCTCCATTAGTCTCTGTGAGTTTTCTCTGAAGAACGTCAGGTTGCTAATCTCCTCCATGATGCTGTTCTGCACCTCGCTGATGTTCGACAGAGGAGCCTAAAACACAAGGAATTAAACACGATATTCACTGTTAACACCTTGAAATCTTTTTCTCTCTCTTGAAGATAATAAGACACAAAATGCAGCTTGTCATGTTACTGAGAAACTGCAAAGAAGTGTAAACTCCTCTGTCCTAAAGATGTGGAGAACTTCAGGTTCCAGTTTCACCTCTGACTGATACACAGCACTGACACTGGAGACACACATCATACAGAAATAAAAGTCTCCTTCATCATATCAACATTTACACACGATAGTGTAAATGAGGTGTTGCTATGGAAACCATAAGGTATCAGAGCGAGTGCATTATATCTAACCTGCACTACAGTCAGAGCTGCTGTTAGGGAGAATTAATCAACACCTGATCCACCAATCAGAGTCCAGAACTTAGCAGCGAAGTGAAATCGTTTACAATGAATTTAGTAACACCTGATATCATGACTCTTTTCATAGCCGGTCAGAACCCACGTGACGGGAGAAGTGTGAGCCTTACAGGAAGTTGGTGTACGGTGGGTTTGGCCCCCTCGGTCAGTTCCCGAAGCAGCTTGATGATAGTGAGCATGCAGTTGGTGAGGATGGTCTGGGCGGCGTGGTTGAAGTGCTGCAGGTCAACTGTGAGCTGAGCGTTTAGTGCCTGGTAGTCACGCTGAGCCTGAAGCTGCTCCTCGCTGCCTGAGGAACACGAGTCCAGAAGCTTATCATAACGCTTCTGGATCAGCTTCTGAGGGGACGCGAACATGGCCTGCAGAGAGGACAGTGGGGACAGCACCAACCGCTCCAGCCGCTCCACCTGAGTGGTGGAGAACAGGGTCCTGTTAACACCTGAGCTTTAACTCGAAGCTTTGGCTTTAGTGTTAGCGTTAGCTGTTCTCACCAGGTGTTTATAGGGATCATGACCGTTCCACCTGTGCAGGAAACCATTGGTGTCAATTTTATCCGGATCCTTCATGATGGCCTCTAAATCCTCCACATCCTGCACTGCCACCGCAATCATGTCCTGTCAGACCACAAACACAGATAAACAAAAATACAACCATACAACAAATGTTCCACATAAATCTAACTGGAACTACAAACTGATCAAAATTATGACAATATTTTTTTAAATAAATAAAAATGTAATTAAAATGTTAGTAAATTACTGTGGTTACTGAAAATTGTGGTGGTATTAATAATGGTGGCAGTGTATCTCCTTGAGGAAGTGTGTGTGTGTGTGTGTGTGTGTGTGTGTGTGTGTGTGTGTGTGTTTGTAGGTACCTGTGCATGGAACAGGTAGATGTTGAGGTTTTTGATCAGCTGTCTGATGGCTTTCTCCAGATTACGGAAAAGTTTTTCTTCTCTATCGAAGGCTTCATCACGTACCTGAGAGAGAGAGAGAGAGAGACAGAGACAGAGACAGAGACAGAGAGAGAGATACAGAGTAATGCAATATTCATTCATTGTCTACCGCTTATCTGATCTATTCTCGGGTCACGCGAAACCTGTGCCTATCTCAGGTGTCATCGGGCATCAAGGCAAGATACAAGAGACGGAGTGCCAACCCATCGCAGGGCACACACACACTCATTCATTCACACACTATGGACAATTTAGAGATGCCAATCAAACTACCTATGGAACCTGGTCCAAAAGACCCCCAAGGCACGGGGAGAACATGCAAACTCCACCCACGCACACCCCCCCTTGTAGTGTATATAGTGTAGTGTAGTATAGTGTAGTATATTGTTGTATATTGTCGTATAGTATAGTCAAGTATAGTATAGTGTAGTATATTGTAGTGTAGTGTGGTATGTTGTAGTGTAATGTAGTATAATGTAGTATATTGTAGTGTAGTATATTGTTGTATAGTATAGTGAAGTATAGTATAGTGTAGTATATTGTAGTGTAGTGTGGTATGTTGTAGTGTAATGTAGTATATTGTAGTGTAGTATATTGTTGTATAGTATAGTGAAGTATAGTATAGTGTAGTATATTGTAGTGTAATGTAGTATAGTGTAGCATATTGTAGTGTAGTGTGGTATAGTATAGTGTAGTATATTGTTGTATAGTATAGCCAAGTATAGTATAGTGTAATATATTGTAGTGTAATGTAGTATAGTGTAGCATATTGTAGTGTAGTGTGGTATAGTATAGTGTAGTATATTGTTGTATAGTATAGCCAAGTATAGTATAGTGTAATATATTGTAGTGTAATGTAGTATAGTGTAGTGTAAAGTAGTATAGTGTAGTGTAGTGTGGTATATTGTTGTGTAGTATAGTGTAGTATATTGTAGTGTAGTGTAGTATAGTGTAGTATATTGTAGTGTAGTATATTGTAGTGTAGTGTGGTATATTTTAGTATATTGTTGTATAGTATAGTCAAGTATAGTATAGTGTAGTATATTGTAGTGTAGTATAGTGTAGTATATTGTTGTATAGTATAGCCAAGTATAGTATAGTGTAGTATATTGTAGTATAGTATAGTGTAGTATATTGTAGTGTAATGTAGTATAGTGTAGTATATTGTAGTGTAGTATAGTCAAGTATAGTATAGTGTAGTGTAATGTAGTATAGTGTAGTGTAGTGTGGTATATTGTTGTGTAGTATAGTGTAGTATATTGTAGTGTAGTGTAGTATAGTGTAGTATATTGTTGTATAGTATAGCCAAGTATAGTATAGTGTAGTATATTGTAGTATAGTGTAGTATATTGTAGTGTAGTATAGTGTAGTATATTGTATTGTAATGTAGTATAGTGTAGTATATTGTAATGTAATGTAATGTAGTATGGTATATTGTAATGTAGTATAGTGCAGTATATTGTAGTGTAATGTAGTATATTGTAGTGAAGTATAGTGTAGTATATTGTAATGTAGTATAGTGTAGTGTGGTATATTGTATTGTAATGTAGTATAGTGTAGTATATTGTAGTGTAATGTAGTATATTGTAATGTAGTATAGTGAGTATATTGTAGTGTAATGTAGTATAGTGAGTATATTGTAGTGTAATGTAGTATATTGTAATGTAGTATAGTGCAGTATATTGTAATGTAGTATAGTGTAGTGTGGTATATTGTATTGTAATGTAGTATAGTGTAGTGTATATATTGTAGTGTAATGTAGTATATTGTAGTGAAGTATAGTGTAGTATATTGTAATGTAGTATAGTGTAGTGTGGTATATTGTATTGTAATGTAGTATAGTGTAGTATATTGTAGTGTAATGTAGTATATTGTAAGTGTAGTATAGTGTAGTATATTGTAGTGTAGTATAGTAGTAGTAGTGAGTATATTGTATGTGTAATGTAGTATAGTGTAGTGTAGTATATTGTAGTGTAATGTAGTATATTGTAGTGAAGTATAGTGTAGTATATTGTAATGTAGTATAGTGTAGTGTGGTATATTGTATTGTAATGTAGTATAGTGTAGTATATTGTAGTGTAATGTAGTATATTGTAATGTAGTATAGTGTAGTGTGGTATATTGTATTGTAATGTAGTATAGTGTAGTATATTGTAGTGTAATGTAGTATATTGTAGTGTAGTATAGTGTAGTATATTGTAGTGTAATGTAGTATATTGTAATGTAGTATAGTGTAGTATATTGTAGTGTAATGTAGTATATTGTAGTGTAGTATAGTGTAGTATATTGTATTGTAATGTAGTATAGTGTAGTATATTGTAGTGTAATGTAGTATATTGTAATGTAGTATAGTGTAGTGTGGTATATTGTAATGAAAGTGTAGTGTAGTGTGGTATATTGTAGTGTAATGTAGTATAGTGTAGTATATTGTAGTGTAATGTAGTATATTGTAAGTGTAGTATAGTGTAGTATATTGTAGTGTAATGTAGTATATTGTAATGTAGTATAGTGCAGTATATTGTAGTGTAATGTAGTATATTGTAGTGTAGTATAGTGCAGTATATTGTAATGTAGTATAGTGCAGTATATTGTAGTGTAATGTAGTATAGTGTAGTATATTGTAGTGTAATGTAGTATATTGTAGTGTAGTATAGTGTAGTATATTGTAATGTAGTATAGTGCAGTATATTGTAGTGTAATGTAGTATATTGTAGTGTAGTATAGTGTAGTATATTGTAGTGTAGTATAGTGTAGTATATTGTAATGTAGTATAGTGTAGTGTGGTATATTGTAGTTGTAATGTAGTATAGTGTAGTATATTGTAGTGTAATGTAGTTTTATTTGTAGTGTAATGTAGTATATTGTAGTGTAGTATAGTGTAGTATATTGTAATGTAGTATAGTGTATTTTATATTGTAGTGTAATGTAGTATATTGTAGTGTAGTATAGTGTAGTATATTGTAATGTAGTATAGTGTAGTGTGGTATATTGTAGTGTAATGTAGTATAGTGTAGTATATTGTAGTGTAATGTAGTATAGTGTAGTATATTGTAGTGTAATGTAGTATATTGTAGTGTAGTATAGTGTAGTATATTGTAATGTAGTATAGTGTAGTGTGGTATATTGTAGTGTAATGTAGTATAATGTAGTATATTGAAATTTTGTAGTGAAAGTGTAGTGTGGTATATTGTAGTGTAATGTAGTATATTGTAGTGAAGTATAGTGTAGTATATTGTAATGTAGTATAGTGTAGTATATTGTAGTGTAATGTAGTATATTGTAGTGTAATGTAGTATATTGTAGTGAAGTATAGTGTAGTATATTGTAATGTAGTATAGTGTAGTATATTGTAGTGTAATGTAGTATATTGTAGTGTAGTATAGTGTAGTATATTGTAATGTAGTATAGTGTAGTGTGGTATATTGTAGTGTAATGTAGTATAATGTAGTATAGTGTAGTATATTGTAGTGTAATGTAGTATATTGTAATGTAGTATAGTGTAGTATATTGTAGTGTAATGTAGTATAGTGTAGTATATTGTAGTGTAATGTAGTATATTGTAGTGTAGTATAGTGTAGTATATTGTAATGTAGTATAGTGTAGTGTGGTATATTGTAGTGTAATGTAGTATAATGTAGTATAGTGTAGTATATTGTAGTGTAATGTAGTATGGTATATTGTAGTGTAATGTAGTATAGTGTAGTATATTGTAGTGTAATGTAGTATATTGTAGTGAAGTATAGTGTAGTATATTGTAATGTAGTATAGTGTAGTATATTGTAGTGTAATGTAGTATATTGTAGTGTAGTATATTGTAATGTAGTATAGTGTAGTGTGGTATATTGTAGTGTAATGTAGTATATTGTAGTGTAGTATAGTGTAGTATATTGTAATGTAGTATAGTGTAGTGTGGTATATTGTAGTGTAATGTAGTATAGTGTAGTATATTGTAGTGTAATGTAGTATAGTGTAGTGTAGTATATTGTAGTATAATGTAGTATAGTGTAGTATAGTGTAGTATATTGTAGTGTAATGTAGTATAGTGTAGTGTAGTATATTGTAGTATAATGTAGTATAGTGTAGTATAGTGTAGTATATTGTAGTATAGTGTAGTATAGTGTAGTATATTGTAGTGTAGTGTGGTATATTGTAGTGTATTGATGTGTATTGTAGGGTTTGTGTATGGTGAAGTGGGGGGTTGTGTGAGTACCTGTGGTTCTACCCCGGTGAGGATTTTGAAGTATCCAGTGATGCGGTCAGATTTCTTCCTGATTGAGTGAATGTTTAATTTGTTCAGTTTCCCCTTCAGTGTTCCCTCATCATCACTCCTCTTATACTTCATCACTGAAAACACAAGGCCACACTGATCACATGACCAACACACGTTTACACCGCGTCTACACCAAAACACACATTAAAGCACAGCGTTAAAGTACTGCTGTTGCTTTGGTTACAGCTCATCATATCTTGCTCTTAATTAATGAACCAACTCTCGGCCCTCACCGATGTCTTTCCTCCTCTTGAACTCGTTGATGTTGGCGTTGATGATTTTCACCGTCGTTAGCGCTTCCTGTAACGGCTGATTGTCAGGGTGATCGAGGGGCGTGGCCTGCTGCAGCTCAGCCAATAAGAGCGGGTATTTCATCACGCGCTGCACAGGTTTAATGAGTAAAGAGCCCATGTCCAGGAGGTTGGATTTCCCTCTATGAACACACACACACACACACACACACACACACACACACACACACACACACATCATGAAGATCAAAACTTCACACTCCACACAAACTCTTTCACACATTCGAAGTAAAGATGTACTCACTCTTGGCTGTAAATCTGCCTGTAAAGAGAAAAATACCAAATAGTGATGATTTAGATCTATATTCAAGACTACAGCGCTGTCTGTGTGTGTGTGTGTGTGTGTGTGTGTGTGTGTGTGTGTGTGTGTAAAACAGCGTACTTGAGTACAGATATACAGGTCCTGAAGTGCTGCTGTGCATCCTCCTGTGTGTCGTAGCTCTTTAACAGAGCACTGGCATCGTCGTGGTGATAACAGTAAATCTTATACACATCCTCCAGTGCACCCTTCGCCTGGATAAACACCTCCGCTACACACACACACACACACACACACACACACACACACACAGTTCAGTTTAAAGTGTTTCAGATTAAAGTGTTGAAGTTTTCCTGCTAAAACACACAGATAGAATGCTGGAGTTTTCAATTTCACACTGCTGTAATATATTATTTTGTCATAATATTACATCAGCCGACCAATCACCTGCCTTCAACTCACACAAGAATCTGTACCGCCATTACAACCGGAACAGTGTGTGTGTGTGTGTGTGTGTGTGTGTGTGTGTGTGTGTGTGCACATTAGCATGTGTATGAGTGCGTGTGAGTATGCGTATTAGTGTATTTGTTTTTAGTGTTTGCGTGTGTGAATGTGTGTGCATATTAGTGTATTAGTGTGTGTGTGTGTGTGTGTGTGTATTAGTGTGTGTTTGTGTGTGTATTAGTGTGTGTGTATTTGTGTGTGTGTATATTAGTGTGTGTATTAGTGTATTTGTGTGTGTTTGTGTGTGTATTAGTGTGTGTGTGTATTTGTGTGTGTGTATTAGTGTGTGTGTGTGTATTTGTGTGTGTGTATATTTGTGTATGTGTATTAGTGTGTGTATTTGTGTGTTTGTGTGTGTATTAGTGTGTGTGTGTATTTGTGTGTGTGTATTAGTGTGTGTGTGTGTATTTGTGTGTGTGTATATTTGTGTATGTATATTAGTGTGTGTATTAGTGTATTTGTGTGTGTTTGTGTGTGTATTAGTGTGTGTGTGTGTATTAGTGTCTGTTTGTGTGTGTGTATTAGTGTGTGTGTGTGTATTTGTGTGTGTGTATATTTGTGTATGTGTATTAGTGTGTGTATTTGTGTGTTTGTGTGTGTATTAGTGTGTGTGTTTATTTGTGTGTGTATTAGTGTGTGTGTGTGTGTGTGTATTAGTGTCTGTGTATTAGTGTGTGTGTGTATTAGTGTATTAGTGTCTGTGTTTGTGTGTATGTATTAGTGTCTGTGTGTGTGTGTATTAGTGTGTGTGTGTATTAGTGTATTAGTGTCTGTGTTTGTGTGTGTGTATTAGTGTCTGTGTGTGTATTAGTGTGTTAGTGTCTGTGTGTGTATTAATGTGTGTGTATGTATTAGTGTGTGTGTGTATTAGTGCGTGTGTGTATTAGTGCGTGTGTGTATGTATTAGTGTATTAGTGTCTGTGTTTGTGTGTGTGTATTAGTGTTTGTGTGTGTGTGTGTGTGTGTATTAGTGTGTGTGTGTATTAGTGTATTAGTGTCTGTGTTTGTGTGTGTGTATTAGTGTCTGTGTGTGTATTAGTGTGTTAGTGTCTGTGTGTGTGTATTAGTGTGTGTGTGTATGTATTAGTGTGTGTGTGTGTATTAGTGCGTGTGTGTATGTATTAGTGTGTGTGTGTATTAGTGCGTGTGTGTATTAGTGCGTGTGTGTATGTATTAGTGTGTGTGTGTATTAGTGTGTGTGTGTATTAGTGCGTGTGTGTATTAGTGCGTGTGTGTGTGTATTAGTGTATTAGTGTCTGTGTTTGTGTGTGTGTATTAGTGTCTGCGTTTGTGTGTGTGTATTAGTGTCTGTGTTTGTGTGTGTGTATTAGTGTTTGTGTGTGTGTATTAATATCTGTGTGTGTATTAGTGTGTTAGTGTCTGTGTGTGTGTATTAGTGTGTGTGTGTATTAGTATGTGTGTGTATTAGTGTGTTAGTGTCTGTGTGTGTGTGTATTAGTGTGTGTGTGTATGTATTAGTGTGTGTGTGTATTAGTGCGTGTGTGTATGTATTAGTGTGTGTGTGTATTAGTGTGTGTGTGTGTATTAGTGTGTGTGTGTATGTATTAGTGTGTGTGTGTATGTATTAGTGTGTGTGTGTATTAGTGTGTGTGTGTATTAGTGTGTGTGTGTGTATTAGTGCGTGTGTGTATGTATTAGTGTGTGTGTGTATTAGTGTATTAGTGTTTGTGTGTGTGTATTAGTGTTTGTGTGTGTATTAGTGTGTTAGTGTCTGTGTGTATGTGTATTAGTGTCTGTGTGTGTATTAGTGTGTTAGTGTCTGTGTGTGTGTATTAGTGTGTGTGTATTAGTACGTGTGTGTATTAGTGTGTTAGTGTCTGTGTGTGTGTGTATTAGTGTGTGTGTGTATGTATTAGTGTGTGTGTGTATGTATTAGTGTGTGTGTGAATTAGTGTGTGTGTGTGTATTAGTGCGTGTGTGTATGTATTAGTGTGTGTGTGTATTAGTGTCTGTGTTTGTGTGTGTGTATTAGTGTTTGTGTGTGTGTATTAGTGTTTGTGTGTGTATTAGTGTGTTAGTGTCTGTGTGTATGTGTATTAGTGTGTGTGTGTATGTATTAGTGTGTGTGTATATTAGTGCATGTGTGTATTAGTGTGTTAGTGTCTGTGTGTGTGTGTATTAGTGTGTGTGTGTATGTATTAGTGTGTGTGTGTGTATTAGTGCGTGTGTGTATGTATTAGTGTGTGTGTGTATTAGTGCGTGTGTGTATGTATTAGTGTGTGTGTGTATTAGTGTGTGTGTGTATGTATTAGTGTGTGTGTGTATTAGTGCGTGTGTGTATGTATTAGTGTGTGTGTGTATTAGTGCGTGTGTGTATGTATTAGTGTGTGTGTGTGTGTATTAGTGCGTGTGTGTATGTATTAGTGTGTGTGTGTATTAGTGTGTGTGTGTATGTATTAGTGTGTGTGTGTGTGTGTATTAGTGCGTGTGTGTATGTATTAGTGTGTGTGTGTATTAGTGTGTGTGTGTATGTATTAGTGTGTGTGTGTGTATTAGTGTGTGTGTATGTATTAGTGTGTGTGTGTATTAGTGCGTGTGTGTATGTATTAGTGTGTGTGTGTATTAGTGCGTGTGTGTATGTATTAGTGTGTGTGTGTATTAGTGTATTAGTGTCTGTGTTTGTGTGTGTGTATTAGTGTTTGTGTGTGTATTAGTGTGTTAGTGTCTGTGTGTGTGTGTGTATTAGTGTCTGTGTGTGTATTAGTGTGTTAATGTCTGTGTGTGTGTGTGTATTAGTGTTTGTGTGTGTATTAGTGTGTTAGTGTCTGTGTGTGTGTGTGTATTAGTGTCTGTGTGTGTATTAGTGTGTTAATGTCTGTGTGTGTGTGTGTATTAGTGCGTGTGTGTATGTATTAGTGTGTGTGTGTATTAGTGCGTGTGTGTATGTATTAGTGTGTGTGTGTATGTATTAGTGTGTGTGTGTATTAGTGTGTGTGTGTATGTATTAGTGTGTGTGTGTATTAGTGCGTGTGTGTATGTATTAGTGTGTGTGTGTATTAGTGCGTGTGTGTATGTATTAGTGTGTGTGTGTGTGTATTAGTGCGTGTGTGTATGTATTAGTGTGTGTGTGTATTAGTGTGTGTGTGTATGTATTAGTGTGTGTGTGTATTAGTGCGTGTGTGTATGTATTAGTGTGTGTGTGTATTAGTGCGTGTGTGTATGTATTAGTGTGTGTGTGTATTAGTGTATTAGTGTCTGTGTTTGTGTGTGTGTATTAGTGTTTGTGTGTGTATTAGTGTGTTAGTGTCTGTGTGTGTGTGTGTGTATTAGTGTCTGTGTGTGTATTAGTGTGTTAATGTCTGTGTGTGTGTGTGTGTATTAGTGCGTGTGTGTATGTATTAGTGTGTGTGTGTGTGTATTAGTACGTGTGTGTTTGTATTAGTGTGTGTGTGTATTAGTGTATTAGTGTCTGTGTTTGTGTGTGTGTATTAGTGTTTGTGTGTGTGTATTAGTGTCTGTGTGTGTATTAGTGTGTTAGTGTCTGTGTGTGTGTGTGTATTAGTGTCTGTGTGTGTGTGTATTAGTGTGTGTGTGTGTATTAGTGTATTAGTGTCTGTGTTTGTGTGTGTGTATTAGTGTCTGTGTGTGTGTATTAGTGTGTTAGTGTCTGTGTGTGTGTGTGTGTATTAGTGTGTGTGTGTGTGTATTAGTGTGTGTTCGTGTGTTACCTATCAGGTGTGTTTCTGGATCAGGTTCTGCTGTGGCCTCCTGCAATCTGAGTAGCAGTTCTGCTGATACAGCGCTCACAGACTCCATATTGGTGAAGAGACGGTCTACATCCACTACCTAAACACACACACACACACACACACACACACACACACACACACACACACACACATACAGTTACAGAGACACTGCAGATGACCTATCCCAGTGCAGAGGTGTGACCAGTCATCATACCTGTGTGTTGCGTAGAGGTACCAGCACTTCCCTGATGCACAGGTCCAGATCTCTCAGGTAATCCTCCTCTGTTCTCACCAGCTCCTCTATGATCTTTGACCTTTTCACCATCTTCCTGTGACGGATCTCCTCAGGCTCCAGTAAGGGGGACGGGAGGTCATGGGGCGCCAGTTTTCCTTCAGCAACAAAATGAGCGTTAATTCCATATCTCCATCTTTGTTTTTGTTTTTTTTATTTCTTTTTATTCTATTCATGTGGTGACTCCATGAAGGTTTTACAACCTCATAAAGGTCTACAGAGAGAAACCACAGTTCCTACACAGTTCCTAGGCATTATTTTAAATGCCAAGAAACAGCAACATGGAGGAAGTTCATACTGAAATTCTCTCCTCATTTTTTCACACTTTCACACTTCCCTGGAGTCACTAGGACATTTCCACATTTCTGAGTCTCTACTCTTCTAAGAACAGATGTGTCACTGAAATCTTCTGCTTTGCTGATCTAAAATATCCTTTAGTTCTTTTGTAGTTTTAACAAATGTTAATTAAGAAGATATTACAAATGATGGTACAAAGCTCACAATTGTCCAATCAGAACAAGCTCTGCCCTCTGCAGTTACAAGTCTGGACCAGCGGAAAAAACTGGCCCTGGTTATTCTGGTGGAAACCAGATACAGTGCATCCAGAAAGTATTCCCAGCGCTTCACTTTCTCCACATGTTGTTATCTTACAGCTTTATTCCAAAATGGATTAAATTCATTATTTTCCTCAAAATTCTGCAAACAATACCCCATAATGACAATGTGAAAGAAGTTTGTTTGAAATCTTTGCAAATGTATTAAAAAAAAAAAAAACGAAAAAAAAAAAATCCCATGTAAATAGGTATCACAGCCTTTGCTCAATACTTTGTTGAAGCAGCTTTGGCACCAGTTACAGCCTCAAGTCTTTTTGAGTATGATGCTACAAGCTTGGTACACCTATTTTTGGGCAGTTTCTCCCATTCTTCTTTTCAGGACCTCTCAAGTTCCATCAGGTTGGATGGGGAGCGTCGCTGCACAGCCATTTTCAGATCTCTCCAGAGATGTTCGATTGGGTTCAAGTCTGGACTCTGGCTGGTCACTCGAGGACATTCACAGAGTTGTCCCGTAGCCACGCATTTGTTATCTTGGCTGTGTGCTCAGGGTCGTTGTCCTGTTGGAAGATGAACCGTCGCCCCAGTCTGAGGTCCAGAGCGTTCTGGAGCAGGTTTTCATCAAGGGCGTCTCTGTACATTGCTGCATTCATCTTTCCCTCTATTCTGACTAGTCTCCCAGTTCCTGCTGCTGAAAAACATCCCCACAGCATGATGCTGCCACCACCATGCTTCACTGTAGGGATGGTATTGACCAGGTGATGAGCGGTGCCTCGTTTCTTCCAGACATGACGCTTGCCATTCAGGCCAAAGAGTTCAATCTGCTTCATCAGAGCAGAGAATTTTGTTTCTCATGGTTTGAGAGTCCTTCAGGTGCCTTTTGGCAAACTCCAGGTGGGCAGTCATGTGCCTTTTACTGAGGAGTGGCTTCCGTCTGGTCACTCTACCATACAGACCTGATTGGTGAAGTTCTGCAAAGATGGTTGTTCTTCTGGAAGGTTCTCCTCTCTCCACAGAGAAACGCTGGAGCTCTTTCAGAGTGACCATCGGGTTCTTGGTCACCTGCGTGACTGAGGTCCTTCTCTCCCGATTGCTCGGTTTGGCCGGGCGGCCCGCTCTAGGAAGGGTCCTGGTGGTTCCAAACGTCTTCTATTTATGGATGATGGAGGCCACTGTGCTCACTGGGACCTTCAATGCTGCAGAAAGTTTTTCTGTACCCTTCCCCAGATCTGTGCCTCCATACAATCCTGTCCCGGAGGTCTACACACAGTTCCTTGGACTTCATGGCTTGGTTTGTGCTCTGACATGCACTGTTAACTGTGTGACCTTATATAGACAGGTGTGTGCCTTTCCAAATCATGTCCAGTCAACTGAATTGACCACAGGTGGACTCCAATCAAGTTGTAGAAACATCTCAAGGATGATCAGTGGAAATAAGATGCACCTGAGATCAGTACTGAGTGTCATGGCAAAGGCTGTGAATACTTGTGTACATGTGATTTTTTTCGTTTTTTATTTTTAATAAATTTGCAAAGATTTCAAACAAACTTCTTTCATGTTGTCATTATGGGGTATTGTTTGTAGAATTTTGAGGAAAATAATGAATTTAATCCACTTTGGAATAAAGCTGTAACATAACAAATGCTGAAAAAGTGAAGCGCTGGGAATACTTTCTGGATGCACTGTACTATTACAACATGGACACCAAGCCATCAGAATCTTCTAGAGTTACAGTCCGAAAATATAACTTTCACCATAAAGTGCTTCCTGTCTTTCAGCTCTGTAATAATACGTGGAGAACATCTAGCTAATGTCAGAATATCTAGCTAATATCAGCCCTATTCCTGATAAAACTACTGGTCAGTTTGTAAAAGTACCACCAGATTGCAGCTAATGGCATGAAATAAACCAAACACCATGAAATAAAAACACCTCGAACAGAAAGTGCCAGACCGCATGGCCTCACTTGACCAAAAAATAGCACAAAGTGGTGGTTAATACACTATATTGCCAAAAGTGTTCGGACACCCCTCCACATCATTAAGTTCAGGTGTTGTTTTTCAGGGGTTGGGCTTGGCCCCTTAGTTTCACTTGGTCCCAGTGAAAGGGACTTTTAATGTTTCAGCATACCAAGACATTTTGGACAACTTCATGCTTTGTGGGAACAGTTTGGGGATGACCCCTTCCTGTTCCAACCAGTGGCCAAAGCAAGGTCCATAAAGACATGGGTGAGTGAGTTTGGTGTGGAGGAACTTGACTGGCCTGCACAGAGTCCTGACCTCAACCCCATAGAACACCTTTGGGATGAATTAGAGCGGAGACTGCGAGCCAGACCTTCTTGTCCAACATCAATGCCTGACCTCACAAATGCTCTTCTAGAGGAACGGTCAAAAATTCCCATAAACACACTCCTAAACCTTGTGGAAAGCCTTCCCAGAAGAGTTGAAGCTGTTATAGCTGCAAAGGGCGGGACAACTCCATATTACATTCATGTGCATGTGAAGGCAGACATCCCAGTACTTTTGCCAGTATAGTGTATGAAGCTCATATGAAAGTAGACACTCAGGACTTTAAGAATTTGTAGTGTTTCAGAAATATTTCTGTTCTGAGATGCTTCAAGTGCTTGTTCATCTTAAAAGCAGCTGAAATTTGATCTTCAACCAGTAAAACTGTCCAACAGAGGGAAAAAACACATGTCTAAAACCCACTGAAAGCCAACAGACTCACAGACAGAACATCACTCCATTACTTTATACTGATTAAAAACATCCATGTCCATTTCACCTGCAGACTGGAACACCAGTATACTGGGAAAAATGGTTAAGGATTAAGCTGGAGTGTCAGTCTCACAGGTCAGATTTTCTTCCACTTCCTGTCACTTCCTGTTTCTCCACCTGTTACACTGTACCTTTGTGGAATCTTACTTGGTTTGTTAAGCTTTAGCTTTTTGGTGTGGACGTGACAGAGTGTTTCTCACACACTTTGCATGCTGGTGTGGGACAAATGTTGAGTTAGGAAGTGTGACGGCATTGTACTTCCTCATACACACACACACACACACACACACACACAGGGTATCAGGTTACATTTCACTATGATGTAATGCTTCTCCATACCTGTTCCTGCTTCGGAAAACACCTGACTAACACAAACACACACACACACACACACACACACACACACTACTAGATAAAGAAACATTATTCCATATGGGGTTCAGTTATAGTAGCAAATTAGACAAAATATACCCTGCTTTCAATAACAGTTAAACCAATTCATCTGGTTATGTAGCTTAATTCCTAACTCACACATTTACAGTAACAATTCCTAACTCCTAATAACTCACACACTTACAGTAACACTCAATACACTAATCACTAATCTCCTATTTACTGTAACGCTAATCCTGGCTAATCAGGAACTAGCATTAGAGTAAACAGGCTAAAACATTATTATATATTATATATATGAGGGTTACATATCTTCTTTTTATGTTCTTTTGTGCTGCAGAGACAAAGAGCTCAAACACCCAAACCACACACACACACACACACACACACACACACACACACACACACAGAGCTCTCAGAAGTTTATTAACTCGCCCGCCTGCTGTTCCCATGAAAGTGATACACACGTCCTTTAAAAAGAGCAAGCGGAGATCCAGACCGTTGCAGGTCACATTACAGCGGGAGAGACTCAGAGGACAAAGAGCTTTCAGAGGAACATCTTGGCGTGACCTGCACATGAAGAACTGAATGAAAAAGTGCTGATGTTTTATCCCATCAACGTTTGTGTTGTAGAAAAATGTAAACGTAGCTTCTGAGTCTCTGGACTCTGATTGGTGGATCAGGTGTTGATTAAATTCTCTCTAACAGCAGCTCTGACTGTAGCACATTTTTAGGGCACATTTTTATGTAAGCTAATTAACACGGTGTTGATTTAGAACAGAGGGGCACGGTGGCTTGGACATTTGCCTCACACCTCCAGGGTTGGGGGTTCGATTCCCACCTCCTCCACCGTGTGTGTGGAGTTTGCATGTTCTCCCTGTGCCTTGGGGGTTTCCTCCGGGTACTCCGGTTTCCTCCCCCGGTCCAAAGACATGCATTGTAGGTTGACTGGCATCTCTAAATTGTCCGTAGTGTGTGATTGGGAGAGTGTGTGTGTGCCCTGTGATGGGTTGGCACTCCGTCCAGGGTGTATCCTGCCTTGATGCCTGATGACGCTTGAGACGCACAGACTCCCCGTGACCCGAGAATAGATCGGATAAGCGGTAGACAATGAGTGAATGATTTAGAACAAATTGTTTCTATACAGTAATCTTCAGGATTTGTGTTGTTATTGTCTGTTTTTTAGCCAGATGTATAATGTTTGAGACACAGTGATGACACCATGCTGTGGTTTGATTTTTATTGTGGGTTTAATTGTGTTTAAAAAAAAACACTCTAAAGACGCTCGGGTCTTTCTAAAGATCGCTTTGCTCCTGACCCACTATGGCATTTTTTACACACTGACTTTAGATGTAGGAGAAGAGTAAACACTACAAGTCACAAAGGCAAACAAACACACACACACACACACACACACACACACACACACACACACACACACACACACACACACACTATAGAAACTGGCTTAACGAGTGTCTGTGCTGATTAAAGCCGTGTGTTGATGTGGTAAATGCTGTTGTTCTTTTCTCTTCTTTTCTTTGCTGAGACTCATCACACACTCAGAGCTTTTGTGAGGTTAATTCATAGAGTGTGTGCTCAGCTTTACACACTTCCTGGTGCTGTTCTAAAAGATAACATTAAACCATTTAGAATATATTATACTGTTAATCTAATACTGTTAATCTAATATTATATAAGACTGTTTTTATTCACCCCAAACTCTGCACTCTGTTATTCCTGAACATGTGTCTGTCATTTTTTATTTACAGGAATATTTCAGATCTACACCACCCCTTTAAGTCTGATCAGAATTCCATTCTGCTTGAGCTCTAATCAGATGGACTGAGGTGTTTATTTGACGGCTTTTTAATCGGATTATTTGGTTGAATATAAACGTACAGTGTGTCGGTTTATATCAAGAATGACAGAAATTCTCTGAAGAGAAATAAAAACGTGTACAAATGCAAATCTTCTTTAAAGGAAGAGATGAAGAGAATTTCTGACTCAGTTCATGTATTTATTAAAAAACATTTATAGATACACTATATTGGCAAAGGTTTTGGGACATCTTTACATGCACATGAATGTAATATGGAGTTGTCCCGTCCTTTGCAGCTATAACAGCTTCAACTCTTCTGGGAAGGCTTTCCACAAGGTTTAGGAGTGTGTTTATGGGAATTTTGGACCGTTCCTCTAGAAGTACATTTGAGGCATTGGTGGCTCAGTGGTAGGTTGCTTGCCTATCATGCGGAAGGCCCAGGTTCGATTCCAGCCAATGCCCCAACCCCAGCCACTGGATGCAGTGCCGGTCCCAAGCCCGGAAAAATGGGAGGGTTGCGTCAGGAAGGGCATCTGGCGTAAAACATTTGCCAAGTTGTTGTGCGGACCAGTTGGTCTGCTGTGGCGACCCCGAACAGGGAGCAGCCGAAAGCAACCTCTAGAAGCACATTTGTGAGGTCATGCACTGATGTTGGACGAGAAGATCTGGCTCACAGTCTCCGCTCTAAAACTCACTCATCCATGTCTTTATGGACCTTGCTTTGTGCACTGGTGTGCAGTCATGTTGGAACAGGAAGGGGATATCCATGTCTTGGTATGCTGAAATACAACACCTGAACTCAATGATTTGGAGGGGTGTCCAAAAACTTTTGGCAATATAGTGTACCAGTGTAGAGTTTTAATGTATGAAGCACAAAACAACAACTAAAGCTGAGAGCTTGAGCCTTGAACCTACACCAACCTATATGAAAATCCCAGGCAAAACATGTAGATTCTGAGCAGGACTTCAGAGCACTGAGGACATTTCCAAGTTAGAAACCAACGAAAACGTGAAGATAACCTTTCTTTAAACTGACAAGTAAACAAAACGACGGATTACTTCAGAGTTTGTTTTTCAAAACTTAGAAACCATCATTCAGCTGAAGATTATTAAATCAGCTTTCAGGTGTTACACCAAAACAGCTCGGCAGTAAGATGCTGAAACGCAGGAATTTCTATAATGATGCTGATCAGGGAGTGAACCAGGCACAGTTGAGGTACTGGGGCTGAGGTACTGGGGCTGTGGTACTGGGGCTGAGGTACTGGGGCTGAGGTACTGGGGTTGAGGTGCTGGGGTTGAGGTACTGGGGTTGAGGTACTGGGGTTGAGGTACAGGGGCTGTGGTACAGGGGCTGTGGTACAGGGGCTGTGGTGCTGGGGTTGAGGTGCTGGGACTGAGGTACTGGGGCTGAGGTGCTGGGGTTGAGGTACTGGGGTTGAGGTGCTGGGGTTGAGGTACTGGGGTTGAGGTACTGGGGTTGAGGTACAGGGGCTGTGGTACAGGGGCTGTGGTGCTGGGACTGAGGTGCTGGGACTGAGGTACTGGGGCTGAGGTGCTGGGGTTGAGGTACTGGGGTTGAGGTGCTGGGGTTGAGGTACTGGGGTTGAGGTACTGGGGTTGAGGTACAGGGGCTGAGGTACAGGGGCTGAGGTACAGGGGCTGTGGTACAGGGGCTGTGGTGCTGGGGTTGAGGTACAGGGGCTGTGGTACTGGGCTTGAGGTACAGGGACTGTGGTACTGGGGTTGAGGTGCTGGGACTGAGGTGCTGGGACTGAGGTACTGGGGCTGAGGTGCTGGGGCGGAGGTGCTGGGGCGGAGGTGCTGGGGTTGAGGTGCTGGGGCTGAAGTGCTGGGGCTGTGGTGCTGGGGTTGAGGTACAGGGGTTGAGGTACAGGGGCTATGGTACTGGGGCTGAGGTGCTGGGGCTGAGGTACAGGGGCTGAGGTACTGGGGTTGGTTGATGGGAAATGGGTATTGTGTGTGTGTGTGTGTGTGTGTGTCTGTATGATGTGGAAGGAGTCTCCAGTGTCAGTGATGTGTATCAGTCAGAGTTGTAGCTGGAACTTGAAGTTTTCTTCAAGACAGAGGAGTTCACACTTCTTTATCGTTTCTATGGCAACATGACAAGCTGAGATTTCTGTCATATTTTCTTAAAAAGAGAGAATAAAGAAAAAGAAAAAAGAGAGAGAATAAAGAGAAGCCGTTGAGAGAACGAGTGGTTTTAGCTGCTATAACAAGTGAGAACAGGAAGTCACTCACTAAAGGGATAAAAATACGGTGTTGTTTAATTGGTGTGTTATCAGAGGAATAAAACACTCAAGGTCAGTATCAGTAACTCTTCATCACTCTGTCTTGTCGTTGATTATTTTCTCACCCCCCCACACACACACATAGTGTTTTATTCCTTACATCATTACTTCCTGAAAAATGTATTGTGACCTTATTCTGTTCAGATCAGAATTCCTTACAGTATTTAAATATTTTCTTTGTTAGCATTCAGCCTGAGAGATAAGATGAGTTTAGGGTAAAGAATGGAGATTTTCCAGTACTGATGGAGAACAGCGAGTCGGACAGGTTCTGCAAGGAACTCTGTTCAGGAACCGGTGCTTCCTCATTCAGATGATATCATCGTGTTCAATTCCGAAAAAAAAGAACATGACTGGCTCTGATTTGCATGATTAGTGTGAGTTATTGCCAAGTCTGATGCTGTTGCTGTGTCTTTTTCTTTATTTACCAAAACATTTGTGGAGAATCTACTCCCCTGGATTGTTAGCTCACTAAACCATTTTCCACAAAATACACTATATTGCCAAAAGTTTTCGGACCTCTGCCTTTACCTGCACATGAATGTAATATGGAGTTGTTGCTTTCCACAAGGTTTAGGAGTGTGTTTATGGGAATTTTTGACCGTTCCTCTAGAAGCGCATTTGTGAGGTCAGGCACTGATGTTGGACGAGAAGGTCCGCAAACTGTTCCCACAAATTACACACAAATTGTCCAAAATGTCTTGGAATGCTGAAGCATTAAGAGTTCCTTTCACTGGAACTAAGGGGCTGAGCCCAGACCCCTGAATTCAATGATTTGGAGGGGTGTCCCAAAACTTTTGGCAATATAGTGTGTACTTCAATCTCTCCAGCAACATTCTCATGATTTATAAATTGAACATATTTTCTGAACAACTTCCTTTAAAATCATGAATTAATGAGTTGTAGTTGAATCCACAATTTATTATTAAAAAGTATTAGCATTAGCATTCCTCTATCGATGTCCAATTAGCCCATTAGCTATAATACTGTTAACCAGAACCCAACAGAACAGAACACAACAGTTATAAAGCCCTAAAAGATAAAGAGCTAATCTGTGTCATCTTTAGAAAAGAACCCTGTGGTTCTGTAGGTCAGCTTCTGCGGCATTGTATTTAATACTTTATTTTATTGTATGTGTGAATTTACACAGTGATTATAAATAACACACAATTTAGCTTTTAGATTAGATTATTTTGAGGTCTGATGTGTTTCAGACAGTCTATAACGGCTCCTGAGGTGTTGATCGGACTTTATTCTGAATCTAAACATGAACTTTGACCCAGTTGAGTTCCAGTGGATTTTAACTGTTAGCTGAAAATCCCGAACGCTTTACTACATGATATTGTGTTGACCTCGTTCCCTGTGTGTGTGTGTGAGTGTGTGTGTGTGTGTAGATTTTCATAAACATGCTTCACATAGTTTATGTCTGTCTTTTATTAATGGCTGATTGTTTCCACAGTAAACCAAAAAAACCTGCAGTTCAAGGTTACATACCCACACACACACACACACACACACACACACACACACACACACACACACAGAGAGCAGGGCCAGTTCTCCTGTAGTGCTGATGTCAGCTGGTGTTTCTGAAACACTCCACGTCATTCACACTCAGAGAAACATTCATGTATGCTAACACAGTAGCTAATGAGCTAACATCATTAACATTAGCCTTCTGTTGATGCTGATGATCCAAACACACTGTTTATCACTTATCTCATCACTCTGACTTTAACGTGACATTAATTCCACATATTAATAAACACATCACCTTTTATAGCAGCTATAAACACTCGTTCCCTCACCAGCTTCTCTTTACTCTCTCTTTACTCTCTCTCTTTATTCTTTTCATTCTCACTCTAAGTTAACGTGATAAAACATCTCAGCTGCTCTTGTTGCCATGGAAACGGTAAAGCAGTGTAAACTCCTCTGTCCTGAAGAAGTTCCAGCTTCTCCTCTGACTGATACACAGCACTGACACTGGAGACTCCTTACACACCCGTCCCTGTGCATGAGCTGTTGCTATGGAAACCATAAGGTACGAGAGTGAGTGCATTAATATAAAGAGAGAGTGCTACAGTCAGAGCTGCTGTTAGAGAGAATTAATCAACACCTGATCCACCAATCAGAGTCCAGAACTCAGCAGCAGCTCTGGATAAACAACACCTGACCACACTGCGGAGTGTGTTACCTCAGGTAATAGGAATAATAACAGTCTCTCTCTCTCTCCTTCTCTCTCTCTCCCTCTCCCTCTCTCTCTACCTTTCTCTCTCCCTCTCTCTCCCCCCCCCCCTCTCTCTCCCTCCCTCCCTCCCCCTCTCCCCCCCCCTCCCTCCCCCTCTCCCCCCCCCCTCTCTCTCCCTCCCTCCCCCTCTCTCTCCCTCCCCCCCCCTCTCTCTCCCTCCCCCTCTCCCCCCCCCCCTCTCTCCCTCCCCCTCTCCCCCCCTTTCTCTCCCTCCCCCCCCCTCTCTCTCCCTCCCCCTCTCCCCCCCCTCTCTCTCCCTCCCCCTCTCCCCCCCTTCCCTCTCCTCCCCCTCCCTCTCCCCCCCTCCCTCTCCCTCTCCCTCTCCCCCCCTCCCCCTCACTCTCCCCCCCTCCCTCTCCCTCTCCCCCCCTCCCTCTCCCTCCCCCCCCCTCCCTCTCCCTCTCCCCCCCTCCCTCTCCCTCTCCCCCCTCCCTCTCCCTCTCCCCCCCTCCCCCTCACTCTCCCCCCCTCCCCCTCACTCTCCCCCCCTCCCTCTCCCTCTCCCCCCCCTCCCTCTCCCTCTCCCCCCCCTCCCTCTCCCTCTCCCCCTCCCCCCCCTCCCTCTCCCTCTCCCCCTCTCTCCCTCTCCCTCCCCCTCTCCCTCTCCCTCTCCCCCTCTCTCCCTCTCCCTCCCCCTCTCCCTCTCTCTCTCTTGTTTACAGGGACTTTGCTCTGCTGCTGTCTCCTGCTTTGCATATGTGACTTCAGTCCTGTGGGAAAAGCTCTCCGTAACGACGCAGCAGGTGCTTAGCATCAGCACAACTCTCGCTCGCTTTACACTCGGTGCTCTCCTGGAATTTCACACTTTTACTCTTTTTTACTGTACAGAAGCTTTGACACAGATGTCAGAGTTACATTATTTTATCAGTAAAACATGTCCTGACCCTTCAGAGTGGATAGTTTTCTGATAAACGGTACAAAAGCCCTTTGGAGATTATTAGAGGAAACTGTACTTGGTCTAAAGGTCAAAGGTGAGCTGTTACCAAGGCAACAAGGCAACCAAGGTGGGCAGGCAGGGAAAGGCTTACCTTTGAGTCTGGCGCTGTACTCGGTCTTATCGGACTGACTCCTGCGCACCAGCGTGTTGATGTTGACGTCTCCTTTACCCGAGTCATCGTCCACTATGGTGTCTGTCCTCCTCCTCTCCAGGTACCTGAGGAAGGGCCTTCTCTTAATCTTCCTGTCCTTCTCTTTCTTCTCCTCTTTATCATTCTCTCTGTCATTCCCTTCACATTCCTTGGGATCCATTCCTTGGTAGACCCCCTCCCCCAAATGAAAGGGGGAGAGAGAGAGACAGCGAGAAAAAAAGAGAGAGAGAGAGAGAGAAAGAGAGAGAGAGAGAGAGAGAGAGAGAGAAGAGGAACAGGTGCAGCTCTTCTGTTGCTACAGTGCACACTGACTCTCTTTACACACCACTGGCCCCGCCCACCCTGACTTACCTGGCTCAGGAGAAACCACAAAACACGCCCACTCTACACCTGCTCACTGCATAGAGAGAGAGACGTTTTTTTTTTGTTTTTTTTTACTTTTACAGTCCTTTATTTAAACAAGTCACATTATACATAAATCATGGTGACTCAATAAATAAGTAAGTAAATAAATAAATAAATAAATATTAAAACCATTTCAATGCATTAGGTTAAGTGTAGCAGTGGATAGTTAAAAGTAGTGAGGATTAGTTAAGCTCTGGTGCAAAGCAGATCTCTCCTTCCTCAACAGAGCACAGAGCTTTCTCACAACACCACACTGTCTCAAACATCAGCCAATCATTCATACTCAATTAAATTATTCAAAATCCATTAAAATTCTTGATGTAACCAGTCTGGAGAAAATCCTTTTAGCATCACAGTCTGTGTTTTGTGCAATTTTGTTTTTTCTGCTCAAGTATATTGCCATTTTAGCTTGACCAAAAATAAAATTGATCAGTTGGCACCTGAACCTGTTTCTCTTGGCATATTTAACACCAAGAATAAAACACTGAACAGTAAAATCAACATTAAAAGACCTTAAAATGCTCCGTAAAAACACACACAGTGACTGTAACCTGGAGCAGTGAATAAAAGCATGAAGAACAGTTTCTCTCTGTGAACAGAACGGACAGTCATGTACAACATCAGGGTTTAAAACAGAGATAAAAGAGTTCACAGAGATAATACCATGTAAAATCCTCCATTGGAGGTCGGCAGCTCTTTTGGTTAACGGTGGTTTGTACAGTGCGTCCACTCTGGTTTAACATCACCATTAAAACCCAGTACACTTCTCCATGGGGTGTCCACCCTCCCACTCAGCTTCTTCTTATTTAAAACCTTAACACACGCTCTGTAGAGCAGCTTCCCCGACACTGACCCAAAGTCCATCTCCCTTACACCCCAGCACTCCAGGAGCGGACCTTCCGACCCGTCAAGGTCGGGAGTGATGTCCAGCTGGGGAAAAGATCCTTCTTCTGCAGGGTTGGTTACAGTAATCTGATAGTCCATCAGCTGAACACGCTCCTTTGATGTTAAGACAGTCCTCCAGCGACGTAAGAGCTGATTGACAACACGCAGGGACCTTAGTCCCAAACGCACTGCCAGGTCCTCTGCCCATGACAGGTCAGTCCCCGCGATGTTCACCAGCTCCCGGTGTGTCACGACCCTTGAGGAGATGAGAGCTCTGGACAGTGCAGGGACGGTCACATCAGAGATGTCCAGATGTCCGCCGTGAATCAGGGGCTTCTCCAATAGCCAGTGCAGCATTCCACAGCCCTTGTTTCATTTTCTAAAACAGTTTCAGATTTTAAAAAGTCCACGGTAAAAACCCGGTAATCCAGAAACGTCCAGCGTTTTGGTATCCATTAAAAACAAAGTTCGGTCTAGCCCCAGTCCTCCGACCTTGTGTAAAGGTCCATGGGCTACTGGTCTCCATATTAAGTCTTTGGGACCAGTGAGGAGTCTGGAGGAACTGGAGGCGGAAAGCTGCCGTTCTGCTGGCTAACTGGACCAGCCCCTGTCCCCCTTCTTCTTTGGGCAGGTGCAGGACGCTCTGAGGAATCCAGTGTAGACCGTCCCAGAAGAAGTCCACCAGCAGGTCCTGGATGCTTGCCAGCAGGTTTGGTGGCGGATCCACACATGCCAGCTTGTGCCAGAGGGACGTGCGGCTAGGTTGTTGGCTTGGGACCAGCCGCTTCCACCTGCTCAATCTGCCTTTCACATGCTCTACAGTGCCTTCCCAGTTTTTGTTTAAAAACTCATTATTCCCCAGGTAGACACCCAAGTATTTAAAACCATCTTTTTTCCACACTAGACCCCCTGGTAGTGTAGGTCACTCTTCTCCCCACTCTCCAACTAAAATGGCTTCACTTTTCGCCCAGTTGACTTTTGCAGAAGATAAAACCTGAAAGTCATTTAAAATGTCAGTTAAAACATTCAAGTCTTTCTGTGAGTCTATCATTACTACCAGGTCATCTGCATACGCTGACAGACAGATAGAGGCATTAGTGTGTGGAACTTTAAAACCAGAAAGATGACTTCTGAGTTTATTTAAAAGAGGTTCAATCGCTAATGTGTAGCGCATGCCTGACAAAGCACAGCCCTGCCTGATACCTCTCAACACTTTAAAAGGAGCACATAAACCACCATTAACCTTCAATACACTCTCAATTTCACAGTACAACACCCTGATCATGGCTATAAAACCTGGTTTAACCCAAAGGTTTCCAGCACCTTCCACAAATATTCATGCTCAACCCGGTCAAAAGCCTTTTCCTGATCTAGGAAAATCAGACCAGTCTTTAAGCCCAATAGCCTGGAGACGTCCAAAATGTCACGAATCAAATACACGTTATCGAATATGGATCTATCAGGCACACAGTACGTCTGGTCCTGGTGAATGAGCCGCTCCATTACCTTAGTCAGTCTCGAGGCTAATGCTTTTGAGAACAGCTTGCAGTCAGTGCACAGTAGTGAGACGGGGCGCCAGTTCTTCAGTTGTGTCAGGTCTCCATTTTTCGGCAGCAGGGTCAGGACGGCCCTCCTGCAGCTCAGTGGGACCTCACCTCTCCATACACTGTCCCGTATAGGACATCCAGCACGTCCTGCCCTATGACAGCCCAGAAAGCCTTGTACGGGAGACCGTCTATACCTGGCACCCGTCCATTCTCCATCCTCTGGAGAGCCTCATGAAGCTCCTCCAGCGACAGCTCCCTGTCCAACTCTCTGGCCGCTCGCTCAGAGAGCTTTGGCAGGCCCACGAGGAAGCTGTCCTCCACCACTTGTGCCCCTGACCACTCACTGCTGTACAGCTTTGAGTAAAAGCTTAAGTAAGAATTTCAGTGGGCTCAGATAAGAGGTCCCCTGATTCTGTTCGCACAGCATGTATGAATCTTTTCTGTCCATTCTTTTGCTCTAAACTGAAAAAGAACTTAGAAGGAGCTTCCATCTCGGCTGCACTTTTAAAGCGTGAGTGGACCAGCACCCCCTGTGCTGTAATGTCTAACAGGTCCTTCATTTTGGCTTTTTTACTTTTGAGGGCTTCAATATGCCCTCGATCTCCGGTGGCCTCCAAACGCTGGAGTTCCACTATTTCTATCTCCAGAGCTTTCAGAGATCTAACAATGTCTCTTGTGACGTTGAGAATGTACTGTTGACAAAAAACTTTGATTTGTGTTTTAGTCGCATCCCACCACAACTGAAGTGAGCTAAAAGCTGCCTTCTCTGATTTAAAACAATTCCATAAATAAGTAAAAGACTCTCTAAAATTAGCGTCTTCTAAAAGTGCAGTGTTAAAATGCCAGTAGGCGCTCCTAGGTTTAACGTTCTCTTTAGTGATAGTACACTGGACCATGCTATGGTCAGAGATACCTACTGGAACAATAAAACACTGTGTAAAAAGCGTTAGCTGGTGTTTAAAACCATAAAAGCGATCTAGTCTTGCCAGGGAGAGTGAGTTGTCTATGGCATGGGCCCACGTGCACTGTCTCTTGTTCTTATTAAAAGTTCTCCATATGTCACTTAACTTGTGGGCCTCCATCACCTCCCACAGACGCTTACGGGAAGCCACGTAAGGTTCTGTGTGGTTACGATCCAAATCATCCGTAGTACAGTTAAAATCTCAACCCAGAATTAAAATATCTAAATATCGAAAGTTAAAACCGAGTCTGAGATGCAGTCATCACTGTCCGATTCTCCTTCCTCCACCTTCGTCTCTTTTTTAGCCTGCTTTTTCCCTTGTCCCTTACCTTGTTTTTTCCTTTTATTTGGTACTTTAAAAATGGGCTCATCCACCATGTCCACGTCTCCCCCGTACCCCTGTACGTGTAGTGTTCCCATGCGGGGCTCCAGCGCTGCTCCAGAACCCACTGAGCTTTTCTCAGTAGACCACGGCTTCTTCCAGTCCGGTCGAGCCGAGCGTGGCTCTGCCGCAGGGGGAACGACCCCGGCCGGCTTGGCCGTGTCCCGCCCCGGTCGCTCAGAAACACCGGGGTCACTCTGCCTCTCAGGGCAGGCCCGAGCAAGATGTCCAGTTTGACCACATTTAAAACACTTAATGTCTGTATCAGAAGAAACAAAGATGTTGTAGTCGAAGTCATCTACAGTGAATTTAAAAACAACGTTCAGCTCACCGACACCTTCTTTAAACACCATAAACACCATTCTTCTGAAAGACACCAAGTGTTTCACCAGTGGGGACTTACAGCCAAGGGGGATTTTCTTAATGGGGGAGACCATTCGCCCATACCGAGACAGCTCTTTACTGATCGCCTCATCAGAAATAAAAGGAGGGACATTAGACAACATAACTTTCTTAGCTGGGGAACTGAGGGGAGAAACCAATATCGTCTCATTATTGCCCACTATTCCATTCTGGGTCAGTTTCCTCACTTTCTCCACATCATTCAGGAACACCACAATAGCACTGTTCATTCTGGAGGCAGAGACAATGTTCTCATGTCCCACCACGTTACCGACTGCAACACAACAATCTTCTACACTCGCCGCACACACTATACACACACTATACACACACTATACACACACTATACACACACCGTGCCGGCGAGTCAACCTCTCACACAGCGTCGCGCTCGGATCTACCATGACCATGCTTCACTGACATGTTGCTCACACACACACACACCTGCACACACACACACACACCTGCACACACACACCTGCACACACACACACACACATACACACACACACACACACACCTGCACACACACACACACGCACACACACACACACACACACACACACACACACACACACACACACACAAAATAAATAAATAATCCGAGATATTACACGGAAAAAATGCACTTTAGTGCCGAACAAATTGGCAACATGCCAACCGCTCTCACACGCTCTACACGCCACACTCGCTTCTCCGCCGCGCATGCGCAGAGAGAGAGAAAGAGAGAGAACGAGAGGAGGGTAGGGTGATCCCTTTCTCTTTCTCTATCTATTTCTCTTTTTCATTCTTACTGAGAATGAAAAAGAGAAGAACATATGTAGAAAGAGAGAAAGGGAAAGACATTACAGAAAATAGAGAGACCATGAGAGAGAGAGAGGTTGGTGGTGGTATGATCCCATTCTCTCTTTCTTTGCCTGTCTTTCTCTTACTCTTGCCATCACAGAGAATGGAAAAGAGAAGAAGAAAGAGAAGGATATATATATATATATATATATATATATATATATATATATATATATATATATATATATATATATATATATATATACACAGTGGGGCAAAACAGTATTTAGTCAGCCACCAATTGTGCAAGTTCTCCCACTTAAAAAGATGAGAGAGACCTGTAATTTCCATCATAGGTACACTTCAACTATGAGAGACAGAATGAGAAAAAAAAAATCCAGAAAATCACATTGTCTGATTTTTAAAGAATTTATTTGCAAGTTATGGTGGAAAATAAGTATTTGGTCACCTACAAAAAAGCAAGATTTCTGGCTCTCACAGACCTGTAACTTCTTCTTTAAGAGGCTCCTCTGTCCTCCACTCGTTACCTGTATTAATGGCACCTGTTTGAACTCGTTATCAGTATAAAAGACACCTGTCCACAACCTCAAACAGTCAGACTCCAAACTCCACTATGGCCAAGACCAAAGAGCTGTCAAAGGACACCAGAAACAAAATTGTAGACCTGCACCAGGCTGGGAAGACTGAATCTGCAATAGGTAAGCAGCTTGGTGTGAAGAAATCAACTGTGGGAGCAATTATTAGAAAATGGAAGACATACAAGACCACTGATAATCTCCCTCGATCTGGGGCTCCATGCAAGATCTCACCCCGTGGGGTCAAAATGATCACAAGAACGGTGAGCAAAAATCCCAGAACCACACGGGGGGACCTAGTGAATGACCTGCAGAGAGCTGGGACCAAAGTAACAAAGGCTACCATCAGTAACACACTACGCCACCAGGGACTCAAATCCTGCAGTGCCAGACGTGTCCCCCTGCTTAAGCCAGTACATGTCCGGGCCCGTCTGAAGTCTGCTAGAGAGCATTTGGATGATCCAGAAGAGGATTGGGAGAATGTCATATGGTCAGATGAAACCAAAATAGAACTTTTTGGTAAAAACTCAACTTGTCGTGTTTGGAGGAGAAAAAATGCTAAGTTGCATCCAAAGAACACCGTACCTACTGTGAAGCATGTGGGTGGAAACATCATGCTTTGGGGCTGTTTTTCTGCAAAGGGACCAGGACGACTGATCCGTGTAAAGGAAAGAATGAATGGGGCCATGTATCGTGAGATTTTGAGTAAAAACCTCCTTCCATCAGCAAGGGCATTGAAGATGAAACGTGGCTGGGTCTTTCAGCATGACAATGATCCCAAACACACCGCCCGGGCAACGAAGGCGTGGCTTCGTAAGAAGCATTTCAAGGTCCTGGAGTGGCCTAGCCAGTCTCCAGATCTCAACCCCATAGAAAATCTTTGGAGGGAGTTGAAAATCCGTGTTGCCCAGCGACAGCCCCAAAACATCACTGCTCTAGAGGAGATCTGCATGGAGGAATGGGCCAAACTACCAGCAACAGTGTGTAAAAACCTTGTGGCGACTTACAGAAAACTTTTGACCTCTGTCATTGCCAACAAAGGGTATATAACAAAGTATTGAGATGAACTTTTGTTATTGATCAAATACTTATTTTCCACCATAACTTGTAAATAAATTCTTTAAAAATCAGACAATGTGATTTTCTGGATTTTTTTTTTCTCATTCTGTCTCTCATAGTTGAAGTGTACCTATGATGAAAATTACAGGCCTCTCTCATCTTTTTAAGTGGGAGAACTTGCACAATGGGTGGCTGACTAAATACTTTTTTGCCCCACTGTATATATATATATAACAGAAACTGGAGAGAGAGAGAGAGAGAGAGATATGGGGGAGAGAACATTACAATCATGGAAACACCAAGAAATAAAAATGGAAAAAATTGAGAAGGAAAGAAAAAAATCCTCTACCTGCTTATTAGAATGAATGAACTAAAGAAAGAAAGAAAAAAAAAGATAGATAGATAGATAGATAGATAGATAGACAGACAGGTTGGTAGATAGATAGATAGATAGACAGACAGATAGATAGATAGATAGATAGATAGACAGATAGACAGACAGACAGGTAGGTAGATAGACAGACAGACAGATAGATAGATAGATAGACAGGTAGATAGACAGATAGATAGATAGATAGATAGATAGATAGACAGATAGATAGACAGATAGATAGATAGATAGATAGATAGATATGAAATCTGTTGTATTTCTTTGAGACAGACTTTATTCACTGCTGCTGTTCTTGGATCCTGCCGTGTGTCTCATCACGTCTCACACCTCAGTAACTGTTTCTTAACTAGTGTGTGGACTGACAGAGAAATGAGTGTAATAGCGTGACTTCAGCACTCATTCTGATTATAATAAGATCTCGAGAATGTAGAGATTAAAGAACAGCATTAGGATCTGCTTCCATCATCGCTCTGGTCCAGAAGAAGCATGGAGCGCATGTTCTGCTCGAGCTGTAGGAATATTTATTGTTTCTTAGCAGATGTGTTTCTCCTGAACGTGTCTCTTGGATTAAAATGAAGTATATCCTCCGCTATGTCCCACACAGTCACCGCACCTCACTTCAGCTGAACACCTCTGGAGATGTTTTTGGAGTGACGTGTTAGCCAGAGCTCTGAAGGTTCTTCTCGAGAAAACAGGAGGATGTGAATGAGCGCAAGACTAATTAAGACTAATAACAGAAGCTGTGAGTCAGTAGGAACAAACACCATGGAGACGCATGTGATCTAGTTAAACAAACACACACACAGTGCACATGCAGCATACACATCCAGTGTACACAGGGTAGGTCACCATGCATCTGAATTATTACCTGGACCTCAATTCATGATTTATACAAACCGATGGTAAAAATATGAGGGACATCAAATACCCTGAATTTCACCAGAGTGTCCAAACATAACATTAATCTCACTAAAGTCCTGATTAGAGATCATTAAATCATTAACGTTATAGTTTACAGCTTCAGCACATGAATAACTGAACACAAATGCTTCTTCTGTGATAGTTTTAAATCACATATAATAGCTAACATTAGCTTGCTAGCAAAAAAGCTAGCTAGCATTGTAGCAGGCTGTTATTGTAGTATGCTAGACAGACAGGTAGACAGAAAGAGAGTTAGACAGATAGACAGACAAGTAGACAGTAAGGTAGACAGACATATAGACAGACATGACAGACAGACAGACAGACAGATAGATGGATAGATAGACATGTAGACAGACAGGCAGACATATAGACATGCAGGAATATAGACAGACAGGTAGACAAGTAGACAGACAGTCAGACATGTACACAGACAGGTAGACAGTCAGACAGGTGGATAGACAGACAGACAGGTAGACAGATTGGTAGACAGAAAGAGAAGTAGACAGATAGACAGACAAGTAGACAGACAGGTAGACAGGCAGGAATATAGACAGGTAGACAGATACAGGTACAGGTACAGGTAGACAAGTAGACAGACAGGTAGTCAAAAGTCAAAGTCAAAGAAGCTTTATTGTCACTTCAACCATATATATATATATATATATATATAGAGCGGTCTATACGGCTTCTGGTTGGGTCGTGTAGTGATGGACTTGGAGACGGTCATGTCATCGATGCACTTGCCGATGTAACTGGTCACAGATGACGTGTATTCCTCCAAGTTTGTGGTTTCGCCGTTGGTTGCAGTGTCCCTGAACATGTCCCAGTCAGTGCACTCAAAACAGTCCTGAAGAGCAGAGGTGGCTCCTGCTGGCCAGGTTTTCACCTGTTTCAGAACTGGTTTAGAGCATTTGACGAGTGGTCTGTATGATGGAATTAGCATAACAGAGATGTGGTCTGAGTAGCCGAGGTGGGGGTGGGGCTCTGCATGGTATGTGCTGGGGATGTTTGTGTAAACAAGATCCAGCGCGTTCACTCCTCTGGTTGCAAAGTCCACATTTTGATGGAATTTAGGGAGAACAGACTTGAAATTGAAATCTCCGGCGATAATAAACAGTCCGTCGGGGTGAGCATTCTGCAGCTCGCTAATAGCTCCGTAGAGCTCACACAGAGCCTCCTTAGCATTAGTGCTGGGGGAAATGTACACTCCGACAATGAATATGGTGGTGAATTCCTGTGGTAAATAAAATGGTCTGCATCTAACAGTCACAAACTTTACTAGCAATGAACAGTAGTTCAAAACAAGCAGAGTTCTTGCATCAGACAGATAGATATTCTGACAGGTAGACAGACAGACAGAAAGATAGACAGACATGTAGGCAGATAGACAGACAGGTAGACAGATAGACAGGCAGACAGACAGACAGGTTGACAGACAGGTGGAGACAGATTGACAGATATACAGACAGACAAGTAGACAGAAAGGTGGATAGACAGACAGACAGGTAGACAGATGGAGAGATAGACCAGCTTTTAAAAATATTTTATGTTTATCAGAACTGTCAGTAGGCTGTAGGTGAAAACTCTGTGTTCTAGATGAGGTCAGTGTTTTATCTCTGTGTGTAAACACTGAAAAATATTTAAAGTGTCAGATCCAAAGTGCAAGCAGGACAAACAGAGAGAAATGTGATTCATAAAGAAGAGTTTTATGGCCATTAAAAGATAACCAGCACCGAAGAAAAGCCATGATGTAGCCAAAGTGTAGAACATATACTTCATACATGTTTTATATATATAAAAAAGGTATATAAAGTATTAGAGATCTGTTGCTAAGCAACTGAGGCAGGCAGCAGTATGGACACTTAAAGACTCCTCACTGTTATCTGAGTACAAATGACTCTTTAATTGCACTTAACATTGATTGCTAGTGACTTCTTATCCTGCAAATCTTTTATACAGACATAAAAGAGAGTCATTTAGAGAGAAAATAGTTCAGGTTAAAAACTGAACAAAATTAATTTAAAAACTATTTTATAACAACACAACATTCAGCGTGTCACAGAAAGGGCCACAAATTCTGTTCTTAAAATATTTACAGTTAGAAAATAATATACATTTATATAATAAGTTTAAAAGTAGTTTTTATTTAAAAAATATTAATTGTATATTAATTATTTACCATTTTAAGTTTTAAATCTTTTTTAAAGCAGTTCTAATAATAAAGACACTTTGACCCTAAAGAGAGTGTGAAGGGTTAAACACCGTGTCCTTATGAGTAAGAGTAATGCAAACAAACCAAAAGCTGACCAAATGTAAACACACACTTACACACACTGGCTTTACCACGTTTGTAAGGATTCATTAACTCCTTTATTACTATAGCTAACTTAACCCTACAGTGTAGTTTATCTCTTGTGGGCGTGGGTGAGGAAATCACAATAATAAAATTAAATATTGTTGGTGAATAACTATAAACAGATGGATATACAGATAACCTGACTTTCATCTACCGGATTTTTAAAGTAGAGTTTAAATACTGATAATATTTCTGTTACATTTCATTCACTTCATCTTTAGTGTGAGGAATAAACCTTATAGATGAAGTGAAATGGAGAAGCAGGAAATAAATATGAGCTGCGAGTCTGAGCTGAATGAAAGACCTTTGTGATGAAGGTGTAAAGGTGAAACTTTAGATGCGATGGTGTTTGTTGATGTTTCCTAAGAAGCCGAGCTGGTTATTCTACTCACTGTGTGCTTCAGATAATTACATTTTATAATTACTACAGAAATCAACTGAATGTAACCACAGCTCTTTGTACAGGAGCCCTGATGATGTCATCCTCCTCTGTGGGATCACGCTATCCTCCACACTGCTGTTTCCTTAATTTTCCCAATCAGGACACAATTTTCTAGAAAATCCAGTTTAAGCATTGCGTCATTTCATTTGTGTAAAAATCATTAACAAATTTAACGTTTTTTTTTTCAAATCTTTTACGTTTTCCCTGCAGCACTAGTCAGCCATCATACAGTAGCTCTAATGTTTTCATGTTTTTAAGCTCCAGTTCAGTCTAAAATTGGGGATGTGGTAGCTCAGTGGTGAAGGTATTGGCTTACTGATCGGAAGGTTGTGAGTTTGAATCCCAGGTCCACCGAGCTGCCATTGCTGGCCCCCTGAGCAAGGCCCTTATCCCTCAATTGCTCAGTTGTATAAAACGAGATAAAAATGTAAGTTACTCTGGATAAGGGCATCTGCCAAATGCCAGAAATGATAGATGTATGATTTGTATATTTGGGGGATGTGTTAGCTTAGTGGTTAAGTCATTGGACTGGGTTCAAATCCCAGGTCCACCAAGTGTCCACTGCTGTGCCCCTGACCAAGGCCCTTAACCCTCAATTTCTCAGTTGTAAAAATTTGAGATAAAAAAATGTAAGTTGCTCTGGATAAACTGCCAAATGCCGTAAATGTAATGTCTTGTGTTTGAGATCAGCACTGTATCAGTTTTGGGGCAGTCATGCATGATCTTGAACCTTCAATGTGGTAGCCAATGGGATGTGGTAGCTTAGTGTTTAAGGCATTGGACTACTGATCGGCAGGTTGTGTGTTCGAATCCCAGGTTCACCAAGCCGCAACTACTGGGCCCCTGAGCAAGGCCCTTAACCCCAAAAATGCTCAGTTGTATAAAAAAAAAAAAAAATGAGATGAAAATGTAAGTCGCTCTGGATAAGGGCGTCTGCTAAATGCCATAAATGTAAATGTAAATGTAATGTCTCACTCGATGTTGACCCTGAGGTTTGAGTATGTTTGGTGAAGTCTGACCACAATATTTGAGCCGGGATTGTTAAGTAGCCTCTATTTGTCACACATACATTATGGCACAGTGAAAATCTTTCTTTACATATCTCATCCTTGGTGGTTGGGGTCAGAGTGCAGGGTCAGCCATGATGCAGTGCCTCTGGAACAGGGTGGGTTGGGGGCCTTGCTCAAGGGCCCAACAGTGGCAGCTTAGCAGTGCTGGGGCTTGAACCCCAATTTTCCGATCAACAACCCAGACAGAGCCTTAACCACATGAGCCACCACCGCCCAACTGGTCTGGAGGACAGATCGCTGGTCGTCTAGAAGATGGTGGTCTGGTGCTCACTTCATAAGAAATTGTGTGTATAAGCTACTTCCTTTCAGCGCTGAGTTCTGTGATTGATTCAACTTGTTACGTAACTTAATCAGTTTCTTTTTTTCTGTGATTCCTGGTAAAGGGTTATTATGGTTATTATTACATAAAACCAGACTTGGACTGCAGCTCTGCAATGAGAACACCGTGTAAAATACATTGTTGTGTCCCAATTCTTCTACTTATACTAAATATGTATGTGTATGCACTCAATTTGTGAAGAACAAGTTCATTATAGACTTAGCACTAATTCCTTCCTGCTGAAAGCTGACTGGTTCAATGGCAGTTCAAAGATGGAGTGATAGTCTCCAAGTGTTTCTATCCACAGAAGTCCCCTAGGTCACAGGCTGTCCACGTAGATCTATTCACAGTAGCAGTGAGCACCACCAAGTGAAAAGACTCCAACCAGGGGTAGAGCATCTGGATGGATCAGGCAGGTCCGGAATGAAGAGGTGGTCACACTGGGAGCTCAGGAGTGGGAGGTATAGAGAGAGAGAGAGAGAGAGAGAGAGAGAGAGAGAGAGAGAGAGAGAGAGAGAGAGAGAGAGAGAAATATTAGGTATACATGTAGATTATGTGTAAAGTGCAGGCAGGGACTCTGGCAAGACTAGCTATGATATCATAGCTAAAAGGGAGAGCCAGAAGGTGACAGACATGAAGGCTTCCCAGGACATAAAGTGTGTACTTCACAGTCAGCAAACCTGAGCGACTTGTGAGAGTGGTAAGGTGACAGCATCCAAACATCCCAGTACACCAAACACTCTATACCATATCATTTCATTTACCATTAAGTTATTTTAACACATTTAGTTTGCACATCTTACTTAAAATGCCGCAAAACAAACTGTCACATAACTCCTCCTCCCTCACGCAAGGAATTGTGGGTAATATTAGCTAAAATGTTGTCCATGGAGCCACACTCTGAAAATCTAGTGGAAATAGACCGTCCTGGTACTACAATCTGGGACACTCTAATTCTAATCTCAGATACTCTTTAGGATGGACAGTAGGAAAACTGGAACCTGGAATCAGACCTGGGTGTGAATCTAGTGTGAAATGACAACAGCCTGAGACCAAACTGTAGATATAGCAGTTGAGAAACATGCTCTTGAATGTATTATAGGACTTTCTAGCAGTAAAAAAAATCCATAAAGCTGTTTTTTACCTTCTTCTCACTCATTATATCTTTCCCTCGACAAAATGTATTCAGCTAAAAGTTTTTGAGTAATGACCAGAAATTAGACCTCATTTGAATATGGGCCATGTCAGATGTTAAAAAATCTGATCTCTCAGATCAGAATCTCTCAGCTTGAGACCACAAGTGAGCAGTTTAAGAGTGGCTGACAAATCACTCTCAAACAAAGACAATCGCATCATTGGGCCGCTCTTATTCGGGTTCTGTCAATAACAGGACATTTTGTGTGAAGAAGACATGTGATCCTTACTGTAATCACACAAACACACCCACATTAAGCACTAGTGGACTTGATGGACACGATAACTGTGACGCACGAGTTACAAAACACACACACACACACACACACACACACACACACACACACACACAAATGATTTTTTTATTCAGATTATCCAGCGTCACATGGGAGGGTTGCGTCAGGAAGGGCATCCGGCGTAAAACATTTGCCAAGTTGTTGTGCGGACCAGTTGGTCCGCTGTGGCGACCCCGAACAGGGAGCAGCCGAAAGCAACTTCTATCCAGCGTCACCAAGATGAGTCTGGTTCCACTGAAGGTTTCTTCCTCATATCTTCTTCATCGCCTCAGGGAGTTTTTCCTACAAGCACTATGAGCAAGCATGTACCCTGAAATTGGCTTGCATAAAGGAAGGTGTGTGAATAATGTGGTTCTGTGGTGCATGCTGGGAAACCCAGGGTAAGGGTTTTTCTCATAGATGTTCCAGATAGAACACAATGATTAAGTCTTGCCATTGGAGCAGAGTGTGTGAATCCAGGTGTGAATAAGGAACTCAGGCTTTAGGAATGACAGAAAGTTGAATGTTTTGGAAAAGGCGTGTGTGTTTATAGCTCAGAGGGTTATATGTTGAGGTGGGTGGGGTTTATACACACTGCATGATGGTGTGCCTCGATCCTTCTGCTGTATGTGTGAAAGCAAACAATACCACAAACGAGCTGATATGTAAATAAAAGCTAAGGATACAAAGCAAAAACCCAGAACACACACACACACACACGTCATTAACACTGAGTCTCACTGTACTAAGCACTGTTACTAAGCAGAACCAGTGCAGAACTTGGTTCCCCTTCTTAAGACAGGTGTGATTATATAGGTCTTTTAATATTATTCCTTGTCACACTGTATGAGATCCCAATGAAATCTGAATTCAAAAACAGACTGTTTGATAGCATGTTACTCCATGACAGATTATACAATGAAGATCCTCTAACGACAGACCAGTGATTAAAGATCACGACTACATTCTGACATTCTCACCTCATCTAAAAGGGTGAAAAATCAGCTGGTGCAGGTGATGCACTTTTAGGACCCAAACTAGTTTTATAGTTTTGGTCATATTCGAGGCTTGGTGATGGATTTACAAAAGACCTCCATGAAAATTACACAGCAGATAGTTGTTTTCAGTGAGGAATCACCACACTCACACCAACTCAACCCCTCTTCCAGATACTCCATGTCCAATTTGAAACATTCAATACAGCTATGAGAATTGCAACTCTCATGACCAGCTGCTGTCTATAACTGGTTATAAGAATCCTGTTTGACATTTGCTCAAAGAGTGTGCTCATACCATCCACGAATTATGTATTTTAAAGACATCTTTAAAATCTTACAATCCTCACAATCACTCCAGTGACAAAAAAGATCCTAGTTGTTTTTACTCGACTAGACGCATGCTCAGTAACCGGTAATTCATTACAGCCTTGACACCTGCTACACTAAAAGAAATCTAGATGCAGCAGCAATCAGTTTAAGTACAGCAATGACACTGTACCTTGGTAACACAACGGTAGACACCATGGGAGTTCACACAATCACCTCTACTTCATAAGAAATTTGAATGTGGTTGGAACACAAACCCTTTTCCAACTGCCTCTACAGATGATCATAGAGGATTCTGATGTGCATCGGCTAGGAAACAGCCACTTCAGACATGAGTAGTAGAAACTATAAATTTAGTATCGCACTTTTATAGGTATTATTGGAACTGTACACTTCCCTCTGGGATAAGTCAAGTTATGGAGCATTTGTTCTGATAGGAGTAGTAGGAGTGGGTGTGGCTGTAATGGAGGCCTTAATGTGAGCTATAACCAGTCACTTATAGCAGTAAGGACAACATTGTAAAAATCAAGTAGGTTTCAGAACATCGTTTACGTGAGAAAAACTATACATTAAAAGCTTGACTAAACAAACGTGTTTTCAGCGGGACTTGAGACTGTGTCTGAGTCCTGAACACTAATTGGAAGGCCGTTCCATAACTGTGGGGCTTTGTAAGAAAAAGCACCTCCCACTGCTGTAGAGTTTACTACTTGAGGTACCAACAAATAGCCTGCACCTTTTGATGGAAGTAGGTGTGGTGGATCATAAAAAAACAAAAGACGACAGTACCTGAGCATCCTGTACGGATGTGTTGATGTCTTTGAAGAGTGCTGTGATGGTGAAAACTCTTATCACACTGAGCAGTGATAAGGTTTTTCTTCTGTGTGAATGCACCGGTACTGTCTCAGACTACTTTGATCATTAAAAACCCATCCCACAATCTTTGCAAAGGTGATTTCTTTGCTGGGTTTGTAGTGATATGTAGTGACAGTATCCACAGAGTGCTTGCTGACTAGTGGAGATTTGTGTGGGAATCAGATTCCCATATTTATTTTCTCCTTTTCTGTTACGTACTCCTTATAGTGGCATCTCCTGATGTGTTTGTGGAGGTAAATTAGACATTTATAGGCTAGTAGACACAAGGAGCAAGAGAAGACCTGCAACAAGGCACTATTCATTCCTGGAACAGAAAATAAAATAAAAGGTAAATATGATAGCATTAGTATTGTTACAACACAAGCCTCATCAGCCCTTACTGCTCCTTGGCCTTAGGCAGCATTTAACATAATAAATGAAAAGTCACAGGCCATGGAACCAGTTTCCCAGCATGAAAGTGGTTTGCTTTCTAGCTGGAGGGATGGTCAGATCAAATGACATGAAGGAGATCCACATTTGCTCCACTCTACACTGGTGTCCTATCTAAAGTTCAGTGCTGAGTAATGTTCTATATTTATTCTATAGTCATTACCATGTAAAGAAATATGCTTACATGGCTTATTATACCAGAGCTATGATGATGACACTCAACTCATCCTCTCCTTTCTTACCTTAGACACTCATGATTGCTCTCAGCATGTCTGGCTATGAATGTTTTTTCAATTTTGCACAGTTCACTCAAAAATGTAAATTTAAGTAGCATGTTCATTGCCCAGGTAGAGGGGACACTTTACATCCTATGTGATAACTGTTTTTACAACCATGTTATCTGCACATGCACAAAACACCCTAACCTGCTACTGCAGGAAATATCATGAATCGCACCACTATGCTCTGTGAGTAGGAATGAAAAGACAGAAAGTCTAGCCTGCTGGTTCTTAATTCATGTTGGCAGAAAACCCTGTATTACACAGTTCATTGTATCTGTACTCTGAGGCTCTGAAAACTTTTAGTTCACTACTTAATTACTGATAAAGGTTAAAAAAAACTCTGGTCCTTCATATGTACCTCATATTTAAAATCATAGAAAGGTTCAAGTCCCACCAGATTTAGTAGGCAGTGGTGGATCAGTAGTAAAGGTTCTGCAACTGACAGGCCCTTGAGCAAGCCCTGTTCCAAGGGTGCCACCTTATGGCTAACCCTGTACTCTGACCCAGTGACCCACTGCAGCTTACTAACATGCTGGGGTATACAGAATAAAGAGTTTAACTGTACTGTAATTATACATGTGACAAAGTGTGTTTCTAACATAGTCCCCAGAACTGGAATTGAGAACCACTAATTCAATTGACCAGTTGAGATATGGTGAATCTGCATCATGAACAGGAACCTGAATTAATGATGAATTCAAATAGTTTTAACACAAGCTTTAAAAATTCCGATGTCATTAAATAACCTTTTGGCGCATACTTTATGTTCCAAAAAATGTTCTTTATGTTCTTTGGTGTAATCCTCTTTGTACCACACCAAGACCCCACTTCCTGGTTTGCTGGGTCAGCAGCATCAGTCGAAAATGCCTCCTTGGTACTGGAATGCAACAAGATTGTTCTCGTCATCATTGTGAGCGCAATTTACATAACTGAATAAATGAAACCAAGAGAGATAAAATTTAGGACATGGGGGAAGAACAAGAAGTAGCATAGGGAAAGACAAAGGTTTTTATTTAATTAAGAAACAGCAGACTTTAGAGGTGTATTCCTTGTATATCTGCAAACAAGCAATTCTGAACATATTCAAAACACAACAATTCAAATGGATTTAAAGAAGAATTAAAGAAGATATGCAATTAGTAGAAATAACTTCCTGAACATCAATCAAGGTTCGAAAGCAGCCACTCCACAGAGACTGCTCTGCTTTCTGATGCTTGAATCTTACAACCCTTAGAATTAAACCTTGCTGACGGTGAATCTGAGACTGTGAATCATCAGTTCCTCCTCTCAGCTCTCTTTGGGCTAGGGATCACTGGGACAGTTCTACACTGTGTGAAAACCTCTCAGACAGATGCTTCTAGGTATCATTAGGGAGAGGGATGTCTAAATCTCAGTAATTGGGGTTCCCTAGGGCTCAGTTCTGGGTTCACTGGTCTTTTGTATTCATATTATGACTCTGGGGCCTTCTGCCTCTCAATCAATGACAACCTCACCCTACATCTAGACTCAACCACATTCAGGCTAACTAGGACAGCCAGAAACCTTGGGGTGACTTTCGATGACCACTTGAACTTTATAGACCACATCACAATTGCATTGTCCTATAGGATCTGTCTCTATAACATCAAGAAAATCATACCCTATCTAACTGATCTTGCCATACATCTACTAGTTAAGGCTCAAAAGCTATTAGTTCAGGCTTGTCTTAAAACTGGACTACTGCAGTGCACTACTCTTGGTCCTCTCAGCTAGCACCATCAAACCCCTTCAGGTGATTCAGAACACAGTAGCTCCCCTAGTTTTGAAAAGAAAAAAGAAAAAAAAAAGACACACCTGTGAAAAATTACATCACACCTGTCTCAACAGAATTCCAGTAGCCACCCATATCAAACTCAAGGCCTTGATAGCTCACATACAAGACCATGTCTGGAACATCACCCCTCAACCTTAATACTCTTCTTTTGGTTTATGTTCACTCCCACAACCCTTTATCAGTTAATGACTAATGTCTGGTAGTGCCTACGTAGTGAGGTATGAGATCCCTTTCCAGAAACTGCAAATCGACTGTCCTTCAGTGGTGGAATGAAGTTCCATCCTCAATCCAGATAGCAGAATCCATCACTATCTTTAAAGATAGACCCACCTCTACTAATCCCTAACTTGTTTCCAAAATAAAAATTCAATTTGCACTTACACCGGCTCATACACCTCTACTCTGTGCACTTTGTATGCTACCACTACTTGTATTGTCCTCTGTTTAAGCTATAGCTTTGCTTGAAAAAAGTATGATGCAAAAATTAATCTATCGAACACACTACTGTTAAGTTGGATCGTGCTTACTGCACTCTAAAGCTATCCCTTTACTGGTGTTACGGGTGGCGAGTCCCCCATAGGACCACTAGGGGGCCTTCAGCAGGGGTTGTGTTTTGTCATGTTTGTTTTGTTTGTATTTGCCATGTGTTGGTTTTAGCCCCGCCCTATCCTAATGTGTTTCCGCCTCGACTCACCTGTTCCTAATGTGCCCACCAATTATGTTCCTTATTTATAGTGGCATCTGTGCTTATGTTTCTTTGCTAGTCCTCGTCTTTGTGTGGTGTCTTTATGGATGTTTATTATTTCAAAATAAACCCCTGTCTGCTGTCTATCCCCGCGCTTGGGTCTGATTCATCTTGCTCCGTTTGCCGGAATCATAACAACTGGCTACAGTTTGAAATTACTGTTCTAAGGGGAGTGAGGAATGTCATCCCATTCACCCAGAGACCGGCTGTCCTGGACTCTCAGATGGTTAAGGCAATGTTGGGGTTTATGGATAAAGGAAATTGCTGATGAATCTCTGCTTCCATTGATAAAACAGATCTGAAAATTCTTGAAGCATGCAAATAAATATCAAGAGTATGAAGATCAAAACAAATCTCCTGTATCCTGACTCACTGTTGACAAATTTCTAGACTCTAATGTCAATACTTTAATTTACCACCCAAGAGTAGCCACTGTTGTTTACTGTTGTTTACAACATCTCCCTGATATGGCCCGAAAGTGTTTACCAACAACAAGTGGATAACCCAGACCTGCAACAGGAATCCCAGACCTCCGAATCTATAAACCAGAAATGTTTCTCTGGCACGGTCAGATACCCCCATGGGAAAAGAGGTATCAGGGATGAAAAAAGAGCTGGACCATAAACCTTTGTTGAAGAAGAAAGATTTGCATTTGCCACAGCCTGGAAGGATAGGATGCAACAAATGAAAGAAATGATTATTTATAAATTATTCTTACTTGTTCTTTTTTATGACAGCCTAATTTATTACAGCAAATATATATAAAAGAGTACAATATGATGTCTTACAGGGTTCCTTTCTAAATCCTGTGTAGTTCCAGCACTATGTATCACAGGTCTGATAAAGCTCATCTCTGAAAAGGCTTCCTGAACCTGTTTTCTTGAAGAAGAAGAAGAAGAAGAAGAAGAAGAAGAAGAAGAAGAAGTAACAGAATTCTACTTGAATTAAATTTCATTTACAGTGGAACCTTGCTTAACGAGCATAATTCGTTCCCGAATCTTACTTGTAATGTGAAACACTCGTTAAGCAAAATAATTTTCCCCATAGGAATCAATGTAGGAGGAGGGGGAGGGTTATTGGGGGAAAGAGGAGGGGAGGGTTATTGGGGGGAAGGAGGAGAATCTTGTATTTAGGTTCTTCTTCTTCCAGAGCCCTCTTCTGGGGCTCTTCCTCAATGAACATGCTACTTAAATTGTACAAGATTCTATCTTCTCATCCTTACAAATCTGTGGAACAGAGAGAAGCAAAATTGTATATTAACTTTAGCTTTTAGTTTGCTAAAGTTAATATACACTCTGACTTTGAAACTCTGACACTCTGAATTGGTGAGTTTTAGACACTTAAGCATAATTCTTTGTAGTAATATTCACTATAAACCTTCACAGTGGTGCAGTTCCTGAATCTCAAGTAACCCTAGCAGTTTGTGTAGTAAGGTAAATGGTAACTAGCATTAATAACAACTAGGAACAGTTCAAATAACACCAGAAAACATGTACTTGGAAGAGCAAGAACAGGTCTGCAGGCTTAACCTCATTAAAGGGTGAATAAACTGATAAAAACTAAATTGATATCTTATGCAGAAAACCTGGATATGTCCAAACACAAAGAATGGCCAGTGACCTTATAACTGTAGGGCAGATGTGTGCAGTGTGCTTTATTACTTATTCCAAAGTAGTAAAGAATTAAGAGTAGGCAACAAGATTGCAAGCTACTAAGTAGTAACTCCAAACCATGTTCATGTAGTAAAATACACTCCCAGATAAGAAGCTTAACTGAATGTGCCGATACACGGTGAACGCTGCATTATCTGTCACTACGTGAACTCCTGGTGGCTAGGAGGGTTGACACATGACTACATCAAATATTCTGTACATTTTTAATGCTCAGGAGGTTTCGGTGGAATTATGGCTACAAGTTAAACAATAGGAAAAAATATCATTTTTATCTAATTTTGGAAGATGAGAATTTAGAGCTGCATAACTCATAGACTTTTTTCTATGAAGAATAAATAAATTCATAATTTTAGTTATAATGATGATGATGATGAATTCTATTTTTGATTTTCTGAGAAATCCTAGTCCTTTTTAAACATTAATTAATTAATTAACACAATATTAAGCCCTAGTTGATTTCTTTCATTCATTCATTGTCTACCGCTTATCCGATCTATTCTCGGGTCACGGGGAGCCTGTGCCTATCTCAGGCATCATTGGGCATCAAGGCAGGATACACCCTGGACGGAGTGCCAACCCATCGCAGGGCACACACACACACTCATTCACTCACACAATCACACACTACGAACAATTTAGAGATGCCAATCAACCTACAATGCATGTCTTTGGATCGGGGGAGGAAACCGGAGCACCCGGAGGAAACCCCCGAGGCACGGGGAGAACATGCAAACTCCACACACACATGGTGGAGGCGGGAATCAAACCCCCAACCCTGGAAGTGTGAGGCAAATGTGCTACCCACCAAGCCACCATGCCCCCATGCCCCCGCCCCCGGAGTGGCGGAGTGCAGTGCAGTGTGACAGATCTAATACAGAGTCCTGTTGAGGAAAAGAGATCCAGGGTAACTCACATCATTATTCTACTGTCATGTCGTATTTTCTGGCATTACAATCACATCACACAAAGCATGGTCGATCTTTTCTTTCCTTTTTTGCATAGATGCTCGTTTGTAGTATATGTTGATTGATTAGTTTGTATCTCAACTCCCATATGCTGAGGTAAATCAAGGATCCAATTTATTAAACCTATATTATTTTATTCTTTCATTCATTTTGCCTTTATGTATTCTTTCATTTTTATAGGCTTTGCCACTAGGTTTAGGTGAATATTTAATATTTAATCATTCTCATGGTAGATTAATTAATACCATTCTGAAAATCAGCACATTAATTACAGCATCTTTGCTGTCCAACTTTTATTATTTTTTACACAAATAAACATTCAAATGTTAAACATTTGACAAAATAATTTGCACAATTTTTAATTGCAGCACCGACATCACGGATCTCTCACACATTTTTGCAATCAATCTGCTTTGTCTTTCACCTGATCTAAATAAGTAAATAAAGAAAAAATGAGTAATTTTGGTTACATTAGTAGAAAGGTTTTTAAAAAAAAAAAATATTAATTTATTATTAATAGAAAAATAACATATTTATTTCGTCCAGTAAGTTCATTGTTAGGCAATGACACAGAATAGCCAACAGATGTCACTATTGGGAAATATTTTCACTTGGAAAGCGTTACAGCATCATACAATGTATTTACCAGTCACATACAGAGTATTTCCCAGCTAACAGAAACCCTGCTGTCTACATGTCTACACTGTCAACAATACACAACAAAACAACTTCCAAACAATGTGTACTACAGTATGAATAATTAGCTTGTTTTTCTGCAGTGTAGCTATTCTGGGTTATGCTGGGTACATTTCATGATGACTGAGTTTGGGGATTTAGTGTAATGCTGTGAGATGAGGAAGGATTCAAAAATCCAACCAAAATATACATGATGATGTAAACAATGAAGAGAACAGGGACAACTAAAACAAAATATGACAGGAGCTTAAGACAGACATGAGAACAGAGGTGGCTATGGTCAGAACTGAACTGTACACTGAAAGGAGAAATATGTGACTGTGCCAAAGGAGTTTATAGTAATACATTATCCAGACAGCTGGCTTTAAAAGCTTTGGTGTAGTCACTCTGCTGTCACTAATACCTTCATGTAACTAATCCACAATTAACCACATCTCCTTTCTTAATCATACCAAGTTTACGTCTCATATGAACACTTTCATAATATTATTTAAAAAAAACCAATCAGGATTGTCTTAGGGACAGGACCATGACAGGTCCTGCGTGATGTGAACACCTAGGTACTGGAAACTGTCCACTGTCTCCACTGGGGTCCCATTGATAATGAGGGGCTGGTAATTCCTCTCCTGCTTTGTAGTGATGTCCACTATCAGCTCTGAGACGTCTTGCTGACGTTCAGGAGGAGATTGTTGTCCTGGCACCATGTCTCCAGGTTTTTAATCTTCTCTAGGTAGGCTGTGTTATCGTTGTTGGGGATCAGGCCCACCACAGCAGTGTCGTCCGCAAACTTGATGATTTTGGTGGAGCTGGAAGAGGCCACACAGTTGTAGGTGTACAGTGAGTACAGCAGGGGGCTCAGAACACAACCCTGGGGGGCTCCAGTGCTGAGGGTGTGTGAGGGTGAGACATTTTTGCCTTGTCCACACTGTAGTGGAAATTTTAACAAGTAACATAGATGAGCAAGTAACCTTCAGGAACTCTGCTGTGTGTGTGTGGGGAGGAAGATACGAACCAGGTGGCTGTCAGTACCAGGAGCGGAATCTACTTGTGGAATGCAAGAACATTGCATATCTTGTATTCTATATGTTATAGCTCCTTTTATGGAAGTAAAATGTACCATTCTATGAGAGTTTTGTGCTGTTAGTCACCTGCACATTTAGTTTAGAATGCACCTAAAAGTCCTATATAAGGGGGCCCCATGAAAGCAGACCTTGCCTCTCTGCTGTGTAATCTCATTGCACTGTGTTTGAGATGCCTTTTGAAATAAAAATTCCTTTCTTATCTTTTTGACTCGCACCCTTGTATCCGTGTGTAGTTTGTTAATCGTTTCAAGTCAGAGTACAGACTTGCCACCACAACACGTTCCTGGACTCTATGCAATTTGTCCTCTGCAAATGATCAAAAATGCAGCTGCAGTACTCCCACACCACCCCTCTGCTGTACTCCTTCACTGGCTTCCGGTAGCTCAATCAGATTTAAAAAAAATAATGCTTGCCCACAAAGCCAAGAATGGACCATCACCCTCTTACCTCAAAACTCTTATTACTCCTCACACTGCACCTTGCTCCCTTAGATCTACTAGCACTGCTCAACTGGTCCCATCATCTCTCAGGGTACAAGGTAGGTATACATCTAGATTCTTCTCTGTTCTCAAACCAAGGTGGTGGAATGAACTTCCCCTAGATGTCCATACAGCTGAGTCACTGGCCATCTTCAGATGATGGATGAAGACCTACCTCTTCTTGAAAGACTTAAGCTAGCTCTTCCCTGTTTGTTTTATGTTTTGTTCTATGTTCTATGTTGAAAAAAAAAACCTACCAATACAGTTTTTAGGCTGATATTTTGTTTGGGTTTTGTTTGGGTTTGTATGTGTAAATTATCATTTGCTGTTCTTTTCCAGGAAACCTGTATTTTATAAACCAGTAATAATGTCAATAAAGTCAGTGTGTTTCTATTTAAACTATTGCCATCTCATTCCTAGATTGGAATGCAGAAGACACCATTTGAATATACGCCATGCTGCTGCCGTATGTCTTCTCTGACTACACAATCCAAGTCTCTGCATCTTCAAAAGTATGCAAAGTGTGCAGAATACAAATGCGTATGTGTTTACATAAAGAAATCCAATACTTGCAGCCAGTATCCATTACTGGGGTCAAAACTGGGGCTCAGTAAAGCAATAAGAACACAAGCAAATTACTTCTAGAGTACTCATGCTTCCATGTGCCGCTCTGAAGAATGATGTCAAAAAGTAAATGCACTCTCTACAATTTAACACACATTATGGGTGACAGATAATGCAGTGTTTTTCAAAATAGACCATGAAGTTCATATGGATAGTTTTTATTACTCTCTCTCTCTCTCTCTCTCTCTCTCTCTCTCTCTCTCTCTCTCTCTCTCTCTCTCTCTCTGAGTTTTCTACAACCTTGCATGTTTCTAAAGTCTATACTTGCTAGCCATACTTGGTCTCTGGAAAATGTGGGTTTTCTACCTGAGGTCTGTCTGCAAAATTTCTCATCCTAAACCATTTGTCATCTGCAGGTGAATTTGTGGGGTCTGCATTTAAGGGAAATAGGGTGTCTGATAATACAGCCTGGAAGGAGATCCATTGCTTGCCTGAGCGGCGCAGGGAATTCCATGCATATTTAGCAGAAGGAATGAAAAGGAGCAACAGTTTTAAAACTGTAGTTGGAGACATATCCATTGCCTTCAATGTTCATGTAGTTCCCCATCCTCATTGTTGACTCATTGTAGGGTCAGATAGCAGTGACTGTTCCCTGTTTTAGCAAAACTGCCATAGTCTACTAAAGAAACAGCTCCGCTGTTTGGCCAGTATGGCATGGAGGGGATGTTTGCTGTTGGTCATGAGCCTTTCAATTTTATTCCCCATCCACCTTTCCACCATCACCTCCAAGGTATCCAATTTACAGCCTAGAACTGAGCCAGATTTTCTGGTTAGCTTATTCAGCTTCTTTGCATCACCAGCTCCAGTTTGTTGTTCTCACACCACTCAGTCCACCACCATCCTGTACTTCCAATCTTTAATACACCATATCATCAGAGACATCAGAGAACTTCTACAAGTGGCATCTCTCAGTATTGTTTTGGAAGTGTGAGGTGTAGACTGTAAACAGGAAAGGAGACAGAATAGTCCCTTATGTTGCTCCTATACTATTTACCACCTGTTTAGACATGCTGCCACTCAGTCTAACAAACTGGGGCCAATCGGATCAGTCCATAATCCAGGACATGGTAGTCCTGTCCATCTGTATTATTAGCAGTTTATCCCTTGACAGAACAGGATGTCGATTATTGAAGGTTTTTGAGAAATCAAAGAACATGATTCTCACAATATGTGAATGTGCTTGTTGAAGCAGGTAGGTCATGGCATGGTCCAGTTCCACCTGCCGTTGGTAGGAAAATTTTAGAGATTCCACCTGTTTTCCAAGTTGGATTTTTTGGTGGAGGCAGTTTGGGTTAAGCTCATTGGCCCTATCCAGGTTTCCATAAGATTGTTGATGGCATGAGTCAACAAAACTCTGGAGTTTCTATGCTGAAGCTTCATCTCCAACTTCTCTAGCCATCTTTCCTTACCTTAAGTGTGTATGCATTCCTTACATTTGCATTCAAAAGGTCCAGTGTTTTATTTTCTGTGGTAGTGCAGTCAACATGTAATCTAGCCATGGGGGTCACAGTCCAGTGACTTCTGTGCTGTTCTCAAGCCTGGATAAATAGAAAGGGCTGCATCAGGAAGAGCATCTGGCGTAAAACATTGCCAAATTTAACCATGCGAATCGTCAGTACTCTGAATTTCATACCGGATTGATAGAGGCCCGGGTTAACAACAACTGCCATCAGCACCATTGACCTACAGGGCACCAGTGGAAATTGGGCTACTGTTGGTCGAAGAAGTAGAGGAGGGAGGAGAGTGCACAGACAGAGAGAGAAGAGGAAAGGTAAGAGTGTAGGACTGAGAATAGGAACTCTGAATGTTGGTACTATGACAGGGAAAGGTAGAGAGCTGGCTGATATGATGGAGAGAAGGAAGGTGGATATATTGTGTGTGCAGGAGACCAGGTGGAAGGGTAGCAAGGCTTGTAGTATAGGAGCAGGATTCAAGCTGTTTTATTATGGTGTGGACAGTAAGAGAAATGGGGTAGGTGTGGTCCTGAAGGAGGAGTTTGTGAGGAATGTTCTGGAGGTGAAGAGAGTGTCAGACAGGGTGATGAGTCTGAAGTTAGAGATTGAAGGGGTGATGTTGAATGTTGTTAGTGGTTATGCCCCACAGGTAGGTTGTGAGTTAGAGGAGAAAGAGAGATTCTAGAGTGAATTAGATGAGGTGATGGAGAGTATTCCCATGGGTGAGAGAGTGGTGATAGGAGCGGATTTTAATGGACATGTTGGTGAGGGGAACAGAGGTGATGTCATGGCATACATTTATTTATTTATTAGCACCATCTTGTGGCAGTTTGGTGTAACATCAAAGAACGTTGATGACTGTGAGCTGTTTTCTTAGTGGTTGGTTTGGGTCATGTGACTCTTGGGTTAGAGGTTAACCAGGAAATAACTGCACTGTTCCAGGTTCTTTCCATGCGGTTGGCTCTCTGTTTCCTTTACGTTTTGTGCCTTGGAAAGGCTTTGCCTGTAAGTTGTTACCTTTCTTTTAATGTGTATATATTTGTAATTAATAAGTTTGAGTTTAAATTGAACTATTCTCCAACCATAATACTAAGCAAAGTTGGATGCAGCCGGTTGTGCTTTCAACATTGTAAATGATGTAAATTCATTCATGTTTATTCATGAACATTCTGTAACAAGATACTTGTAATCTTTGTATGTTTCAGTTTTACAAAAAAGAGAAAGAAAGGGAAAGAACATAACAGTAAAAACCCTCAACTTTACTCCTGCGTCTGACCTTTTCTGACTCCTGTTAGCTATCTGTCAGTTTTGCATAGATGAAACACGCATCTGGGACAGAATAGTAAAAAGGCATCTGCACGGCGGGCACTACATTTCAAGGAAAGCAAGCTCTAATTCCATTATTCTTTGTTGATCATCACATCTTGCACTCTTAGAAAGAATCAGCGATACATGATGGCGGAGAAAGTTACAGAGATTGAGGAAGTTACAGAGCGAAGCCAAGCATTAGAAACAAGATCTATAGCCTCTGCTTCGACTAATAGATCTAGAAGCTCATCAGCTAGCTTTGTTGCTGCCAAGGCTCGCGCCAAGTTGGAAGCTGCACGGGCCAAGGCTGAATTCCTTAAAAAAGAATCTGAAATCCTGATTGAAAAGGCTCAATTGAAAGTGATGGAGGCTCGCATGGAAGCATCACTATCAGCACTAAAGCATGAGAGTGAGGTGGCAGCAGCCCTCGCTGAGGCAAAGGTGCTGGAGGCAGCAGCAGAAAGTGAGCTCGGAGAAAGGATTTCTGACGTGAGAGAGATTTCTGATCGCACTCATGATTACGTCATGCATCAGTCTCAACTGGAGTTATCACCACCCGTTGGAGATGAACCATACCAAACACCTCTAGAGCCCATTGTTCATATGTTGAAGCCTGAAACACCCCAAAGAGGGCATCGCCTTACCGCTTGGGATGTCAGAGATTCCTACAATAAACCTGATACTGAGAGTATAATGCAGCAGCCACAGAGGTCAGTGCAAATTCCTAGCCATAAATTCCAAGCACCACCATTCACCTCCTCACCATGTAAGACAACACCACAGCCATCGTTCAACAATGACACTAATGTGAGTGAGATCGCCAGGTACTTAGCACGCAGAGAGCTTGTTAACTCGGGTCTCTTCAAGTTTGATGATCGTCCTGAGAATTATTGGGCGTGGAAGTCATCTTTTGCCAATGCAATTGAAGGTTTGTACCTGTCAGCCACTGAACAGTTAGACCTTCTCTCTAAATGGCTGGGAGAACAGTCTTCGCATTATGTATGAAGGATCAGAGCTGTGCACACAGGTAATCCAGACACAGGCTTAAGAAAGGCTTGGGAGCGCTTGGAAGATTGCTATGGCTCTCCAGAGATTATTGAGAAATCCCTCTTTGACAGGATCGACAGCTTTCCAAAGATCAGCAACAAGGATGCCAAAAAGCTTCGAGAGCTCGGAGATCTTCTACAGGAAGTGGAGTCTGCGAAACATGAAGGCTACCTACCCGGACTTACTTATCTTGACACTGCACGAGGTGTAGCCCCCATCGTAGATAAGTTACCTTACAGTCTTCAGGAGAAGTGGATGGCTCAAGGTTCTCAGTACAAAACCGTACATCAAGTCGCCTTTCCTCCATTCTCATTCTTTTGTGATTTCATCTGCAGAGAGGCTCGAACACGCAACGATCCGAGTTTTGCTCTGGCTTCTGGAATCAATAGTGTGTTGAAACTGGAGCAACCAGTCAAGAGGCAAGTGAAAAGTCCAGTCTACGCTCACAAGACAGAAGTTTCATCAGGTACTGTGAGGCAGACAAGCAGCTCAAACTGTGAGTCGGATGATGTGGATAAGACTTGCCCAATTCATAAAAAGCCCCACCCTCTTAAACGTTGCAGAGGTTTTAGGAGCAAACCTTTAGACGAGCGCAAGACTTTCCTAAAGGAGAAAGGGGTTTGCTACAGGTGCTGTGCTACCACCACTCATCTGGCTAGAGACTGTAAAGTAGCCATTAAATGTAAGGAATGCAGCAGTGATGCTCATGTTGCAGCGCTTCATCCAGGACTGCCGCCTTTAACTTTATCTGAGCATGGCGGGGAGGGAGAGATAGACAGACCTCAACCTGCTGTCACTTCCAAATGTACGGAGGTTTGTGGTTATGGCAAAAATTCACGGTCCTGCTCTAAGATTTGCTTGGCTAAGGTTTACCCAGCAAGCCGCCCAGAAGAAGTGATCAAGCTTTATGTGATCCTGGATGACCAGAGCAATAGATCGCTCGCTAGAACCAAGTTCTTTGACTTGCTGCATGTCAAAGGAGAGAGTTCAACTTACACCCTACGTACCTGTGCAGGTGTGACAGAGACGGCAGGGAGGAGGGCCACAGGTTTCATTATAGAGTCTTTAGATGGAGCGACAAAGGTGAAATTGCCAATTTTGATCGAATGCAACAATATGCCGGATGACAGGGCAGAGATACCGACTCCTGACGCAGCACACTGGCACACTCACCTAAAGCCCATTGCTAATTGCATTCCTCCTTTGGATCCAGAAGCTCAAATTCTTCTTCTTTTGGGTCGTGACATCCTTCAGGTTCATAAAGTACGGGAGCAACGTAATGGACCTAATAACGCACCCTATGCGCAAAGACTAGACCTAGGCTGGGTCGTAGTAGGAGACGTCTGCTTAGGATCTGTACACAGGTCTGCAGCACTTAGTACTTACCGCACCCATGTACTTGATAATGGACGTCCTTCTCTACTCCCTCCATGTCCTAACAAGCTTAGCATCAAGGAGAAGTTTCAATTCAATTCAATTCAGTTTTATTTGTATAGCGCTTTTAACAAAGAGCATTGTCTCAAAGCAGCTTTACAGAACATAAGAAACAATAAACATACAAACAAACAGTCCTAGAAGTTAGACAAAATTTTCCCTAGTGAGCGAGCCTGAGGTGACTCAGGCGACTGTGGCAAGGAAAAACTCCCTCAGATGGTATTAGGAAGAAACCTTGAGAGGAACCAGACTCAAAAGGGAACCCATCCTCATCTGGGTGACACACGGAGAGTGTGATATGAACAATGTCCTTTCTGCATTAGTTGTGTGGTGCAGATACAGCATGTGTTATGTGTAAAATGTCCACATAGGGTTGGCAGTGCTGCTTTGATTACTCCAGTCCTCAGAAAGCAGAACCCGGCTGGAGCTGGTCCATCTCTGGATGCCACTGGAGCTGGCACAATCTCTGTGTGACTCGGGGATGGGTAGAAGAAGGGAAACAAATGGAAAAGGGATTAGCGTAGCTGCTATTTATAATATTAGGAGGCACTAGATGATGATGTGCATTTAATCGGATGTATTGGAGTACAAGGTTATGGGATTTATTAGGTGTATGCCTGGCTAAAGAGATATGTCTTTAGTCTACGTTTGAACTGGGAGACTGTGTCTGAGCCCCGAACACTGTCAGGAAGACTGTTCCAAAGTTTAGGAGCTAAATACGAAAAAGCTCTACCCCCTTTTGTAGACTTTGATATTCTGGGAACTACCAGAAGTCCGGAGTTTCGAGATCTTAAGGAGCGTGATGGATTGTAATGTGTTAGAAGACTGGCTAGATACGTGGGAGCTGAACCATTCAGAGTCTTGTATGTAAGAAGTGCTAGTTTATAATCAATTCTAAACTTAACAGGTAGCCAGTGCAGGGATGATAATATTGGGGTTATATGGTCATACTTTCTTGACCTGGTAAGGACCCTAGCAGCTGCATTCTGGACTAACTGTAGCTTGTTTATTGAAGATGCAGGACAACCACCAAATAACGCATTACAATAGTCCAGTCTGGAGGTCATGAATGCGTGAACTAGCTTTTCTGCATCAGATACAGATAAAATGTTCCTAAGCTTGGCGATATTTCTGAGGTGGAAGAAGGCTATTTTTGTAATGTCGGAAATATGTTTTTCAAAGGACAAACTGCTGTCTAATATTACGCCCGGGTCTTTCACTGTAGAACTATTAGTAATAGAACATCCTTCTAAGTACAGGTTGAATTTTGAGAGCTTCTGTGTACTGGTTTTTGGACCAATCAGTAATATCTCCATCTTATCAGGATTTAGTAATAGAAAATTATCAGTCATCCAGTCTTTAATATCTTTAACACACTCTGTTAATCTAGACAGTTTAGATATTTCATCTGGTTTTGATGAGATATATAACTGTGTATCGTCAGCGTAAAAATGGAAACTAATCCCATGCCTTCTAATAATGTTGCCTAAGGGAAGCATGTATATTGAGAAAAGCAGAGGTCCTAAAACTGAACCTTGTGGGACCCCATATTCCACTGACATTACACTGGACATTTCTCCATTTAAATCTACAAAATGGTATCGATCAGACAGGTAGGATCTGAACCATTTTAATGCCTGTCCCTGAATACCTATGTAATTTTGTAAGCGGTCTACAAGAATGTTATGATCTAAAGTGTCGAATGCAGCACTAAGATCAAGTAAGACTAATATTGAGATGAAGCCTTGGTCCGAAGCTAAAAACAAGTCATTTGTGATCTTAACTAGTGCAGTTTCTGTGCTATGATGGGGCCTGAAACCTGACTGAAATTCTTCAAGGATATTGTTTTCCTGTAAGAAGGAGCATAATTGAGTAGACACAACCTTTTCTAATATTTTAGATATAAAGGGAAGGTTTGAAATCGGTCTGTAATTTAATAAGTCATTAGGGTCTAGTTTAGGTTTCTTAAGAAGAGGCTTAATAACTGCCAGCTTGAAAGGTTTAGGGACGTGACCTAAACATAACGAGGAATTAATAATGTTGAGGAGAGGCTCTCCAGCTGTGTGTATCACTTCTTTCAGTAATCTAGTTGGAATTGGATCTAACAAACATATTGTTGAATTAGCCGTGGTGATAAGTTTATACAGCTCTTCCTTCCCTATACCTGTAAAGCATTGTAGCTTTGAATGTGGAGCTTTAGGCTGGACTAGATCACCGGATGCTGTCAAAGGTTGAACATCCATTATTTTGTTCCTGATACTATCGATTTTGTCGGTGAAAAAGTTCATAAAGTCCTCACTATTAAGCTGTGATGGAGTACTCTCTTCAGATATCTGATGTTTTGTCAATCTAGCCACTGTACTAAATAAGAATCTGGGATTGTTTTGGTTTATTTCTATAAATTTGCTCAAATGCTCAGCCCTAGCAGCTTTTAGAGCCTGTCTATAGTTAGACATACTGTCTTTATACGCAATTCTAAAGACTTCTAATTTAGTTTTTCTCCATTTTTGCTCTAGGTTACGGGTTGCTCTCTTGAGGGCGTGAGTGTGACTATTGTACCATGGTGCAGATGTTTTATCTCTGACCCTTTTTAATCGGATGGGAGCAACAGTGTCTAGCGTGCTGGTGAAAATAGTGCCTATGCTGTTAGTTAATTCATCTAAGTCATCTGCATTTAGGGGTCTGGTGAGAAGTTGAGACAGATCCGGTAGATTACTTGTGAATCTGTCTTTAGTGGTCGGGATAATAGTTCTACCGAGTCGATAACAAGGAGAGACATGCCTAATATGTTCTACAGGTAGAGTGTACACTAAGAGGTGATGGTCTGTGATATCATCACTTTGAGGTAGAACAGCTATATCAGTGACATCTGTTCCATGTGATATAACTAAATCTAGTGTATGGTTAAAACGATGAGTTGGTCTAGTAATGTTTTGTTTAACCCCAAAAGAATTTAATAAATCTATAAATGCGAGTCCTAAGGCATCATTGGAATCGTCTACATGAATGTTAAAGTCTCCTACAATCAACACTTTGTCATAATTAATCAGTAGGTCTGAGAGTAAATGTGCAAACTCTTTAAGAAAATCAACATAGGGCCCCGGGGGTCTATATACGGTGGCCAGCGCAAGATATAGTAGAGATTTTTTATTTATGTCTGTGAGTGTAACATTAAGGACAAGCGCTTCGAATGAGTTAAACCTGGTTCCTGTTTTCTGAGTAACGTTAAGAGAGTTGCTATAAATAGTTGCAACACCACCTCCACGATCAGTCTGACGGGGCTCATGCTTATAGCAAAAGCCTGACGGAGTGGACTCATTCAGACTAATGAATTCATTTGGCCTAAGCCAGGTTTCAGTAAGGCAGAGTGTATCAAAACTATAATCTGAGATCATTTCATTAACAATAAGTGCTTTCTGTGCAAGGGACCTAATGTTGAGAAGCCCAAACTTTAGAAATTGTTTTTCTTTAATTATTTGGTGTTTTTCAGGTATAACTGTGATTAGATTATTTCGATTATTTCGAGGGCTATTAATGAATTTATTCTTTGATCTCAATATTCGGGGAACAGACACAGTCTCTATAAGATGAGCTATATGTGCACTCGTATCAATCTGGTGAGCTGAACAGTAGCTATCATAATTGTAATCTGGGTTATGGCTTTTGACATCAAGCCTTTGCCTGAGGTATCTTTGGCACGTGACGACTTCATCTTTGATGACTACGTAATAGGGGATACCATCTTCAAGAGGTCAAAGGATGATAGCAAAGTCGGATTGTCCATTGAAGACAGGCACTTTCTAGACATCATGGATAGAGAGATGTTCATGGATGAGAGCAATAGCTGGGTCGCACCACTCCGATTCAGAACACCTCGCCAGCGACTCCCTAATAACAGAGACCAGGCATTAACACGTCTATCATCTCTTCTGCGCACACTGAAAAAAAAGCCTGAGATGAAGTCTCATTTTGTTACTTTCATGCAGAACATCTTTGATCGTGACCATGCCGAGGTGGCCCCTCCGCTTCGAGAGGGCCAGGAATGTTGGTATTTACCCATCTTTGGGGTGTACCACCCACAGAAGCCCGGTCAGATCAGAGTGGTCTTCGACTCCAGCGCACAAAAACAGGGCATCTCTTTGAACGATGTTCTTCTCTCTGGTCCAGACTTAAATAACAGCCTCTTAGGAGTCTTACTGCGTTTCAGAAGGGAGCTGGTAGCTGTAACTGCGGACATCGAGCAGATGTTTCACAGCTTCATTGTGAAGGAGGAAGATAGAGACTTCCTTCGTTTCCTTTGGTTCAAGGAAAATGACACCAGCAAAGAGATCATCGAATATCGCATGAGGGTGCACGTGTTCGGAAATAGTCCATCTCCTGCTGTAGCCATTTATGGTCTTCGACGAGCAGCGGCTTATGATGAGAAGGAGTATGGTTCAGACGCCAAACGCTTTGTAGAGAGAGAATTCTACGTCGATGATGGACTTTTATCAACACCCACAGCTGCGGAAGCAATCGACTTGTTGACAAGAACAAAAGAGATGCTAGCCACTTCGAATTTGAGACTGCACAAGTTTGTTTCTAATAGCAAGGAAGTAATGGACGCATTCCCGATCGAAGATCATGCAAAAGGACTCAAGGATCTCAACTTGGAAGTCGACCCAACTCCCATCCAACGTAGTCTAGGACTTAGCTGGGATGTGAAGAGAGACGTATTCACCTTTCATGTAACAGACATCAAGAAGCCCTTTACTCGCAGAGGGATACTTGCTACTGTCAACAGTCTCTTCGACCCACTTGGGTTCGTTGCCCCTATCATCATTGAAGGGAAATTCCTATTACGAGAACTCTCAGGTGAGGCTCTTGACTGGGACTCTCCTCTCCCTGAAGAGAAGGAAGAAGCATGGAATGCATGGAGGAAATCCCTACAAGATCTCAAACGGCTGGAGATTCCCAGACCCTATATCCATACTACCCTCTCTACAGCTCTGAGAAAGGAACTTCATATTTTCTCAGATGCTTCTGTTAGAGCGATTGCAGCAGTGGCATATCTCCGTGTAATCAATGAAGAAGGAGCATGTCACACTGGGTTCGTCCTAGGGAAGGCAAAGTTGGCTCCACAAGCTGCTCATACAATTCCCAGACTGGAATTAGGAGCTGCGGTTCTAGCTGCAGAGTTAGCAGAGACAATCATAAATGAGCTGGACTTCTCTTTAGATGCTGTGGAGTTTTACACGGATAGCAGAGTTGTCCTGGGATACATATATAACCAGACAAGACGCTTCTATGTATATGTACCCAACAGAGTGCAACGTATCCGCAAAGTGTCAAGCCCAACACAATGGCACTATGTTTCTACGAAGCATAACCCTGCAGACCATGCCACCCGCTCTGTTTCATCAGCGCTGTTGAGCACAACTACTTGGCTTACAGGACCCACGTTCCTGTTGCAAGTTCATCAGAATCTGCCACTGGAAGAGGAATTCGACCTCATTGGGCCAGAGTTGGATGTGGAGGTTCGTCCTCTTGTTACTACCCTATCTACTGATGATTCTCATCTTGAATGTCAACGATTCGAACGATTCTCTTCTTGGAGGTCATTAGTCAGAGCTATAGCTTCTCTCATACATGTCGCCCAGACTTATAAGTCGTCTGATGATACAGAAAGAACCTGCAGATCGTGGCATTATTGTGCGAAGCCTCGTACAGTGAAGGAGTTGTTACAAGCAGAGGAAGTCGTAATCAAGAGCGTGCAGAGGAGAGCTTACCAAGAAGAGCTTACCTGCATTGCCAAAGGAAATGACATTCCCAGGTACAGTGCTCTGAGAAAACTGAACCCTTACATAGATAGTAGAGGCCTTCTCAGGATAGGAGGTCGGCTAAAGAATGCTACTCTGGATCTCAAAGAGAAGTTTCCTTTGATCATTCCAGGATGCAGTCATGCTGCAAAACTACTGGTGGAGCATTACCATGATCGAGTCAAGCATCAGGGTCGTGTGTTCACTGAATCCGCAATCCGCAATGCAGGGTATTGGATCGTCGGTGTCAAGAAGCTTATCAACAGCATTCTACACAAGTGTGTCATGTGCAACAAGCTTCGTGGGAAGATAACTGAGCAGAAGATGGCGGACTTACCCATCGATCGCCTGAGCACTGAACCCCCTTTCACGTATGTCGGGCTTGATGTTTTTGGACCCTGGACAGTCGTTGCGAGACGCACACGAGGAGGACAGGCACAAAGCAAAAGATGGGCTGTTCTTTTCACTTGTATGAGTACTCGTGCCATACACATCGAGCTGATTGATTGCATGGATTCATCCACCTTTATAAACGCCTTGAGAAGGTTTTTTGCTCTGCGAGGGCCTGCCAAACAAATTCGTTCGGACTGTGGGACCAATTTCGTAGGAGCCTGTAAGGAGCTGGAAATTGTGCTAACCGATTCTCAGCAGCCTAGTGTGAAGAGGTATCTTGGTGGAGAAGGTTGTTCATGGGTCTTCAATCCACCTCACGCATCCCACATGGGAGGAGCCTGGGAGCGGATGATGCTCCAGCAGATCAGTCCTTCCTGTTTGACACACGAAGTGTTGTCTACTCTGATGGCAGAGGTTATAGGAATTGTCAATTCAAGACCTCTTGTTCCTATTTCTCCAGACCCAGACTCACCTTTCTTGTTGACGCCAGCCATGCTCCTAACTCAAAAGGGTCATTCAGTCCTCTCACCTCCAGGTGACTTCAAGGAAACCGATCTCCACAGACAGCAATGGAGACAGGTGCAACATCTTGCCAACACTTTCTGGAGTAGATGGAGGCATGAATACCTCACAACGCTTCAAAGCCGAAGCAAATGGCAAAGGGAACAACGAAATCTAAGAGAGGGCGATGTGGTCCTTCTTAAGGATGCTCAAGCCAAGCGCAATGAATGGCCTATGGCTCTTGTAACCAAGATTTTCACCAGCAGTGATGGAAAAGTGAGAACAATTGAACTAAGAGTTGCAAGGAATGGGACAATCAAGACATTCCTCAGACCTATATCAGAAACTGTTCTTCTCATGCCAACAGAGGATTGATATTTTGGGGGGTTTATATGAACATTCCCTTTATCTCGGTTGGGTATATAGTGGTATCGAAACAATACCAGGCGGGGAGTGTCATGGCATACATTTATTTGTTATTTCTTAGCACCATCTTGTGGCAGTTTGGTGTAACATCAAAGAACGTTGATGACTGTGAGCTGTTTTCTTAGTGGTTGGTTTGGGTCATGTGACTCTTGGGTTAGAGGTTAACCAGGAAATAACTGCACTGTTCCAGGTTCTTTCCATGCGGTTGGCTCTCTGTTTCCTTTACGTTTTGTGCCTTGGAAAGGCTTTGCCTGTAAGTTGTTACCTTTCTTTTAATGTGTATATATTTGTAATTAATAAGTTTGAGTTTAAATTGAACTATTCTCCAACCATAATACTAAGCAAAGTTGGATGCAGCCGGTTGTGCTTTCAACATTGTAAATGATGTAAATTCATTCATGTTTATTCATGAACATTCTGTAACAAGATACTTGTAATCTTTGTATGTTTCAGTTTTACAAAAAAGAGAAAGAAAGGGAAAGAACATAACAGTAAAAACCCTCAACTTTACTCCTGCGTCTGACCTTTTCTGACTCCTGTTATCTATCTGTCAGTTTTGCGTAGATGAAACACGCATCTGGGACAGAATAGGTGATGAGGAGGTGATGGGCAAGTTTGGAGTTAAGGAAAGGAACCTAGAAGGACAGATGGTAGTGGACTTTGCTAAGAGGATGGACATGGCTGTGGTTAACACTTATTTTCAGAAGAAGGAGGAGAATAGAGTGACTTACAAGAGTCGAGGTAGGAGAACACAGGAAGACTACATCCTATGTAGAAGAGGCAATCTGAAAGAGATTAGTGACTGTAAAGTGGTAGTGGGAGAGAGTGTAGCCAGACAGCATAGGATGGTGGTGTGTAGGATGACTTTGATGGTCTGAAAGAAGAAGAGGCCAGAGATAGAGAAGAAAATCAAGTGGTGGAAGCTGAAAAAGGAGGAATGTTGTGAGGAATTTAGACAGAAGTTGAGGCAGGACCTGGGTGGTCAGATAGTGCTGCCAGATGACTGGGAATCTACAGCAGAAGTGATCAGGGAGACAGGGAGAAAAGTGCTGGGTGTGTCATCTGGAAGGAGGAAAGAAGATAAGGAGACTTGGTGGTGGAATGAGGAAGTTCAGGATAGTATCCAGAGGAAGAGGTTAGCCAAGAAGAAGTGGAACATGGACAGGACTGAAGAGAATAGACAGGAATACAAGGATTTACAGTGCAGAGTGAAGAGGGAGGTGTCTAAGGCCAAGCAGAAGGCATATGACGAGTTGTACACTAGGTTAGACACTAGAGAAGGACAGAAGGACTTGTACAGGTTAGCTAGGCAGAGGGATCGAGATGAGAAGGATGTGCAGCAAGTTAGAGTTATTAAGGATAGAGATGGAAGGGTGCTCACAAGTGAGGAGAGTGTACAAAAGAGATGGAAGGAGTACTTTGAGGAGCTGATGAATGAGGAAAATGAGAGGGAAAAAAGAGTAGAAGGGGTGAACTCTGTGGCACAGAAAGTAGATAAGATTAGAAAGGATGAAGTCAGGAAGGCTTTGAAGAGGATGAAAAGTGGAAAGGCAGTTGGTCCTGATGACATCCCGGTGGAGGTCTGGACGTGTCTAGGAGAGGCAGCAGTGGAATTTTTAACTACTTTGTTCAACAGGGTTTTAGAGAGTGAGAGGATGCCTGAGGAATGGAGAAGAAGTGTGTTAATGCCGATCTTTAAGAATAAGGGTGACGTGCAGAGTTGCAGCAACTATAGGGGGATAAAGTTGATGAGCCATGCAATGAAGCTATGGGAAAGAGTAGTGGAAGCTAGGTTAAGGAAGGTAGTGGAAATTTGTGAGCAGCAGTATGGCTTCATGCTCAGAAATAGCAAAACAGATGCAATTTTTGCTCTGAAAATTTTGATGGAGAAGTATAGGGATGGTCAGAGGGAGTTGCACTGTGTGTTTGTAGACTTGGAGAAAGCGTATAACAGGGTGCCAAGAGAAGAGCTGTGGTACTGTATGAGGAAGTCAGGAGTAGCAGAGAAGTATATCAGAGTGCTGCAGGACATGTATGAGAGGAGCAGGACAGTGGTGAGGTGTGCTGTAGGTCAGACAGAGGAGTTCAACGTGGAGGTGGGACTGCATCAGGGATCGGCTCTGAGCCCCTTCCTGTTTGCTATGGTGATGGACCAGTTGTCAGAGGAGGTCAGACAGGAGTCTCCTTGGACAATGATGTTTGCAGATTACATTGTGATCTGTAGTGAGAGCAGGGAGCAGGTGGAGGAAAACCTGGGGAGGTGGAGGTTTGCGCTGGAGAGAAGAGGAATGAAAGTCAGTCATAGTAAGACTGAGTACATGTGTGTGAATGAAAGGGAGGGAAAATATCAGCGAGAATCAAGGGGAAGGTGTACAGGACAGTGGTGAGACCGGCCATGCTGTATGGTTTAGAGACAGTGTCATTGAGGAAGAGACAGGAGTCAGAGCTAGAGGTAGCAGAGTTGAAGATGTTGAGGCTCTCTTTGGGAGTGACAAGGTTGGACAGGATTAGGAATGAGTACATCAGAGGGACAGCTCATGTTGGACGTTTGGGGGACAAAGTTAGGGAGGCCAGATTAAGATGGTTTGGACATGTTCAGAGGAGGGAGAGTGAGTATATTGGTAGGAGAATGTTGGACATGGCAGGAGGCAAAGAGGAAGGCCACAGAGGAGGTATATGGATGGAATTAATGAGGATATGAAGCTAGTGGGTGCAAGTGTTGAGGATGCAGAAGATAGGGATAGGTGGAGAGAGATGATTCGCTGTGGCGACCCCTGAAGGGAAAAGCCGAAAGAAGAAGAAGAAGAAGTGCAGTCAACATTTACAGTGGTGTGAAAAAGTGTTGGCCCCCTTCCTGATTTCTTATTTTTTTCCATTTTTGTCACACTTTAATGTTTCAGATAATCAAACACATTTAAATATTAGTCAAAGATAACACAAGTAAACACATTGTGCAGTTTTTAAATGAAGGTTTTTATTATTAAGGGAAAACAAAATCCAAAACTACATGGCCCTGTGTGAAAAAGTATTTGCCCCCCTGTTAAAACATAACTTAACTGTGGTTTATCACACCTGAGTTCAATTTCTCTAGCCACACCCAGGCCTGACTACTGCCACACCTGTTCACAATCAAGAACTCACTTAAATAGGACCTGCCTGACAAAGTGAAGTAGACCAAAAGATCCTCAAAAGCTAGACATCATGCTGAGATCCAAAGAAATTCAAAAACAAATGAGAAAGAAAGTAATTGAGATCTATTCCTCTGGAAAAGGTTATAAAGCCATTTCTAAAGCTTTGGGACTGCCGCGAACCACAGTGAGAGCCATTATCTACAAATGGCGAAAACATGGAACAGTGGAGAACCTTCCCAGGAGTGGCTGGCCAGGCAAAATTACCTCAAGAGCGCAGTGACAACTCATCCAGGAAGTCACAAAAGACCCCACAACAACATCCAAAGATCTGCAGGCCTCACTTGACTCAGTTAAGGTGAGTGTTCATGACTCCACCATAAGAAAGAGACTGGGCAAAAATGGTTTCCATGACAGAGTTCCAAGACGAAAACCTCTGCTGAGCAAAAAGAACATAAAGGCTCATTTTAGTTTTGCCAGAAAACATCTTGATGATCCCCAAGACTTTTGGGAAAATACTTTGTGGACTGACGAGACAAAAATTGAACTTTTTGGAAGGTCTGTGTCCCATTACGTCTGGCGTAAAAGTAACACCGCATTTCAGAAAAAGAACATCACACCAACAGTAAAATATGGTGGTGGTAGTGTGATGGTCTGGAGCTGTTTTGCTGCTTCAGGACCTGGAAGACTTGCTGTGATAAATGGAACCATGAATTCTGCTGTCTACCAAAAAATCCTGAAGGAGAATGTCCGGCCATCTGTTTGTGACCTCAAGCTGAAGCGAACTTGGGTTCTGCAGCAGGATAATGATCCAAAACACACCAGCAAGTCCACCTCTGAATGGCTGAAGAAAAACAAAATGAAGACTTTGGAGTGGCCTAGTCAAAGTCCTGACCTCAATCTAATTGAGATGCTGTGGCATGACCTTAAAAAGGTGGTTCATGCTCAAAAAACCTCCAATGTGGCTGAATTACAACAATTCTGCAAAGATGAGTGGGCCAAAATTGCTCCACAGTGCTGTAACAGACTCATTGCAAGTTATGGAAAACGCTTGATTGCAGTTGTTGCTGCTAAGGGTGGCCCAACCAGTTATTAGGCTTAGGGGGCAAACACTTTTTCACACAGGGCCATGTAGTTTTGGATTTTGTTTTCCCTTAATAATAAAAACCTTCATTTAAAAACTGCATGATGTGTTTACTTGTGTTATCTTTGACTAATATTTAAATGTGTTTGATTATCTGAACCATTAAAGTGTGACAAACATGCAAAAAAATAAGAAATCAGGAAGGGGGCCAACACTTTTTCACACCACTGTATATGATCAACAGATGTTAATACAGTACATTAATCATGCAACAGACAATCTGCATGATGATGTGATGGAGCTGCACCCACTTCGGCTATTCAGTCCACATCTCTGTTTTGCTAATTTCAGCATACAGAGTTCTTGTGAGATGCTTCTAAAGCCTGTAAAAACCTGGTCAGCAGGAGCCATCTCTGCTCTTCAGGACAGTTTTGAGCACACTGACTGGCACATGTTCAGGGAGGCTGCAACCAATGATGATTCCACCAACTTGGAGGAGTACACAGCCTCAGTGACCAGCTATATTGGCAAGTGCATCATGCAACGTGCAATGTGACTGTCTCCAAGACCATTATTACTCCATTGCCCCAGCATTCCTGGCAAAGTGCCCAGGGAATGTCCAGAACAGCTAGTGGATGTCTTCACTGACATCTTCAATTTCTTTGAGCAGCACTGTTGTTCCGACATGCCTAAAGACCACCACCATTGTCTTCATGTCAAAGAAGTCTACAGTGTCCTGCCTCAATGACTATCGTCCCATCTGACTCCCAACCATCTTTTTGAGAGTCTTTTCATGAGGCACATCAAGACCCAGCTGCCACCTTCACTGGACCCATTGCAGTTTGTGGATCATCTCAACTGCTCAATGGAAGATACCATCAACACAACCCTCCACCTGGCCAAAAAAGACATATACGTATCAATGCTGTTTTCAGATCTCAGTTTAGCATTCAACTCAATCATTCCTCAGCACCTGATTCAAAGCTGACACCGGTGGGCTTGAGCAACTCTGCACCTTTATCCTGGACTTCTGACTCATTTAGTCCGGATCAGTATCAGCAGCTCCAGCACCACCACACTGAGTACTGGGGCCCCTCAAGACTCTGTGCTCCGACTGCTGTGTAGCAATGCCCAGCTCAAATCAAATCAAGGAGAGCACAAAGCAACCATTCTCCATTGAGCATTGGCGAATCAAATTCCTTAATATTCACCTAGTGGAGAACATCACCTGGCCATTCAACACATTTACATTTACATTTCTGGCATTTGGCAGATGCTCTTATCCAGAGCGACGTACAAAAGTGCTTTAGTTCTCAGTCAATGAATACATTAACACTGGTTCAATAGGACACAAACTTGGGGTACCATTAGCCTAAACTGACTTGGATTTTTTATTTTATTTATTTATTTATTTTATTTTTTATTTTTTAAAAAACTTTGCAACATAATACATAAACAGGGAAAAATAAGAGCTAGTTTAAGTACTTCAGGAAGAGGTAAGTCTTCAGTTGCCGTTTGAAGACGGTCAGAGATTCTGCCATACGGATACCTAGGGGAAGTTCGTTCCAGCAACCTCGGTGCCAGAACAGAGAAGAGTCTAGATTTATACCTACCTTTTTCCCTGAGAGATGGTGGGACCAGTCGAGCAGTGCTAGTGGATCTGAGTGAGCGAGGTGCAGTGCAACCAGCTCCACCAGCAAGAAAGCCCAACAGCATCTCTAGGAAAGAAGGCTGAGGAAAGCACATCTCCCTCCAACCATCCTGACTATGCTTTACAAGGGGAACTTTTGAGAGCATCCTGAGCAGCTGCATCACTGCCTGGTTTGGGAACAGTCTCAGATCACAAGACCCTACAGTGGATAGTGATGTCAGCTGAGAAGATTGTCAGAGTTTCTCTCCCTTCTATCATGGACATGTACAACACATGCTGTATCAACAAAGCCAACAGCATTGTGGATGACCCCACACAACCCTCACATTGATAATAGGTATGAAGATGGCGCCCCACACAACCCTCACATTGATAATAGGTATGAAGATGGCGCCATGGACGGCAGCCACGGTGTTTCAGTGTGCTCTACTTTTCCTTGTTTTGTGTTCCTATTCAGTTCTGTGCCACAGTTCTGGTGGCTCCTGTTCCAGAGAAGAGCTCATGAACATCAGAGCTACTACCCCAGTGGACTTGTTTCGGAGTTTTCTGGCTTCTACCGTGGATTTACTGGCGATCAAAGAGGCACGTAACAAAGTGAAGCCCCGCAGAAGAGGGAAACACTTAGGTGTGCTCGTGCGGCTCCGCCGGCGCGGATTACGCACAGCGCTCCCTGGGATATTCCTCTCTAACGTGCGCTCACTTTGCAACAAAATGGAAGAGCTGACCCTGCAGATGAACAAAAACAAAGACTTTCCTACGTCTTGTGTTTTGTGCTTCACGGAAATGTGGCTGTGTGAACTTATACCGGATTCTGTGCTACAGCTGGGCGGATTTAATCTTTATAGAGCGGATAGACACACAGAGCTCTCCGGCAAAACAAAAGGTGGTGGAATCTGTTTTTATATTAACAACAGTTGGTGTAACGATGTGAAAGTACTGTCTCAACTCTGTTCCCCAGACCTGGAGGCCTTCATCATTAACTGCAAGCCCTTTTACTTTCCCCGTGAGTTCTCCTCATACATTCTTGTCGGTGTTTACATCCTGCCGCAAGGTAATGTGCGCGAAGCACAGCGTGCACTGGCTGATGAGATACAGAGTGTGGAACGGACAAACCCGGATGCCTTGGTTATTGTCCTAGGAGACTTTAATAAAGGTAATCTCTCACACGAACTGCCAAAATACAAACAGTTTATTAAGTGCCCGACCAGAGAGGGGAACGTACTGGACCATTGCTACACCACCATCAGCGGTGCTTATCGTGCTGTCCCTCGTGCCGCACTGGGCCAGTCTGACCACATCATGGTGCATTTGATTTCTGCATACAGGCAGAAATTAAAACTCTGCAAACCTGTTGTGAGAACATCAAAGAAGTGGACCAGTGAGGCTGTGGGGGAACTTCAGAGGTGTTTGGACTGTACAGACTGGGATGTTTTTAGGTCTACCACCAACAGTCTGGATGAGTACACAGACACTGTGACGTCCTACATTTACTTCTGTGAGGACAGCATCATTCCAAAATTCACCAGGGTGAGTTACAATAATGACAAACCCTGGTTCACAGCCAAACTCAGACAGCTCAGGTCAGAGAAAGAGGCCACATTCAGAAGTGGGGACAGAGGAAAATACAAGGAGGCTAAGTACAGATTTACCGAGGAGGTGAGAAGAGCTAAAGCAGAGCATGGTGAGAGAATGAAACAACAATTCCAAACCAACGACTCTGCCTCTGTCTGGAAAGGGCTTAAAGCAATCACCAATTACAAGCCTAGAGACCCCACTCTGTGAACGACCTGCGACTGGCCAACAGCCTGAATGAGTACTACTGCTGCTTTGAAAGAAAATGGAACAGTTCTGACCCCCCCCAATCTTCCCCCCATCAGCTATTGATCAGCAGTAGCTCCTCCTCCTACATTTTCATACCTGTATCACCCACACAGCTCCACAACTAGCTCCTGAACACCCGCAAATCTACAGGTCCGGACTCCGTCTCCCCTCCCTCCTGAAGCACTGTGCCAATCATGTACCTGACTCCATGTGCAGTTGGATTTCACGGACTTCCTGACAGACAGACGGCAGTTCGTGAGGCTGGGAACGCATGTCTCTGACCTCCAGCACATCAGCACTGGATCCCCCCAAGGCTGTGTCCTTTCTCCTCTGCTATTCTCCTTCTATACCAACGGCTGCACATCTGGTCGCCAGTCTGTCAAACTTCTGAAGTTTGCTGACGAGACCACCCTCATTGGCCTCATCTCTGATGGGGACGAGTCGGCCTACAGGGGTGAGATTGATTGTCTGGTGTCATGGTGCAGCATGAACAACCTGGAGCTCAACTCCCTAAAGACAGTGGAGATGATAGTGGACTTCAGGAAGGACCCAGCCCCCCTCCCCCCTGTCATCCTCTGTGACTCTCCGGTGACATCTGCTGAGTCCTTTCGTTTCCTAGGCACCACCATCACCAAGGAGCTGAAGTGGGAGAAGAACATCAGGTCTCTCACCAAGAAGGCTCAGCAGAGGATGTATTTCCTGCGGCAGCTGAAGAAGTTTCTCCTCCCTGTGAAGATGTTGGTTAACTTCTACACTGCCATCATTGAATCTATCCTCACATCCTCCATCACAGTCTGGTTTGCTGCAGCTACAGCCAGGGACAAAGCCAAACTGCAGCGTGTCATCCACTCAGCTGAGAAGGTGATTGGCTGCAGTCTCCCATCTCTCCAAGAGCTGTACGTCTCCAGGTCCCGGAGATGTGCAGCCAAGATCGCAGCCGACCCCTCTCATCCCGGAAATGAACTCTTTTGGTCCCTCCCCTGTGGAAAGAGGCTCCGGTCCATCAGGACCAGGACCTCACGCCACAAGAACAGTTTCTTCCCCACTGCAGTCAGCCTGCTGAACAGTGCCCCACTTACACCCAGATGACCCCTCCCCCCAAGAACTTACAGACACCCATGACATTTTCACATTCTAAATTGCACTACATCTTTTGCAAACTCAAACTTCTGTATACAATATTTATTTCATTCTCGATTGTATATACTGGATATACATATTTGGACAGTCACTTTCACTCAACTTTACATTCTAAATTGCTTTTCTTTTCATGCACATTCAAACTTCTGTGTACATATTTATCATCATTCTCAATTGTATACATATTTTATCTGTATATATGTTTGGACAGTCTCCTTCAATTTCACATAAGTCACTTGCTGTGAACAACTTTATTTAATTTATTATAGTTTATTTTATTATTTTAAAATTTTATCTGTTTATATGTTTGCACCTGACACCAAGACAAATTCCTAGTACTGTAAAGTGCTCTTCGTGAACCCTTTGCTGTACCTGGCAATAAAAACTTTTCTGATTCTGATTCTGATTCTGATTCTACAACCTCCTGCTGTCTGGGTAAAGATACTGAAATGGCCTCACTCTGAGCAGTAATAAAGGTTTATGTACCTTTAGGTTTATGTTGATGAGCTGGTGGTGGAGGGCTGATGATTTGGGCTTGTTTTGCAGCCACAGCAACTGAGAAATGGTATACTCATACCAGAATATTCTTGAAACAAATTTGAGGTCATCTGTCCAGTAGCTTAAGCTTGTCTGAAATTGGGTCATGCAATAGGATCCTAAGAACACCAGAAAATGAACCACTAATGGCTAAAAAAAGAAAACAAGATCAAGGAGTTGGAACGACTAAGTCAAAGTCCAGACCTAAACCCCACTGGGATGCTGTGGCTGGATCTTTAAGAGAGTGGTGCAAAGAGAACTAATACTCTTAAACATCAGTGAACTGAAGCTATGTTATGAAGAGTGGGCCAAAATTTCTACAAAATGATGTGAAAGAGTAATAAAATATTACAGGGTTTTTGCTTCAAATTATTGTTGATAAAGGTGGTTCTACATGTTATCGAATTATATAGGGTGTAATTTTTCCCCCACTTGGTTTCTGACATCTGTTGTTGTGTTGCCACCTGAGGTCATTTGCATGTTCAAATGGTTAGTGAAGACAAAATTTTTCAATTAACAAAATGAAAGGGAATGTACAGAAGAAAAATCCAAATCAAATCAATATTTGGTGTGACTAACCATTGCCTGCAAAACAGCATCAATTCTTCCAGGTACACATGCACACAGGTTTTGAAAGAACTTGGCAGATAGGTTGTTCCAATCATTTTGGAGACCTAACCACACATCCTGTCTTTTCATGTAATCTCAAACAGACTCAATGATATCGAGATCAGGGTTCTGTGGGGGCTAAATCATCACTTCAAGGACTCTCTACTCTTGTTCATCTCTACACTGAGGATAGTTCTTATTGACATTGGCTGTATGTTTAGAGTCTTTGTCCTACTGCAGAATAAATTTGGGGCCAATCAGATGCCTCCCTGATGTTATCTGCCTGTATTTCTCAGCATTAAGGAAACCATTAATCCTGACCAAATCTCCAACTCCATTTGCAGAGATACAGCCCCAAACTTGCAAGGAACCTCCACTATTCTTCACTGTTACCTGCAGACACTCATTGTACTTCTCTTCAGACCTTCAGCAAACAACCTGCCTCCTGCTACTGCTAAAATCTTGACTCCTCAGTCCAGATCAGCTGCTGCCATTCTTATGCACCACAGTTCCTATGTTTTCGTGCATAGTTGATTTGCTTAGTCTTGTTTCCACATTGGAGGTATGGCTTTTTGCCTGCAATTCATCCAAGAAGAACACTTCTGGCCAGACTTCTCTGGGCAGTAGATGGCGTACCAGGGTCCCACTTGTTTCCACCAGTTCAGTGCTGATGGCACTGCTGGACATCTTCTGATGTTGAAGAGAAGTAAGCATGATGCGTCTTTCATCTGCTGCAGTTTCTTTGGCCGACCACTGTGTCTACGCTCCTCAACATTGCCTGATGTGCTTCTTATAAATATCATGAACAGTACATCTTGAAAGCCAGTCTGCTTTGAAATCATTGCAGTATTAATACCTTGTCTTGTTAATGTGCTCAGTCTGGCCATGGTGCATGTCCTGTGACATGAAACTGTCTTCCATCACCTCACCTTGGTACAGAGTTTGTTTGTTCCTTATCAGTCTAGAAGCATGTCTTTGGACTGTGGGAGAAAACCCACCAAGCACAGGGAGAGCATGCAAACTCCACACACACAGTGAGCAGGAGCGATACTCAAACCCAGGATGCTGGAGGTGTGAGGCGAACGTGCTAACCACTAAGCCATCGTGCCACCACAAGTAATAGTTTCCAAATTTAAAAAATCACAATAGTTTTTAATACACTACAATCATAAGGGAAATAGGACTTGGAGTGAAAATAATAAAGCTGATTTACAGATGCAGTAAAATGTTTTGCTCATACAAGGTAATAAAGTTGGAAAGCCCTGTGCGGGGCTCGAACCCGGACCTCCGTGGTGTGGCGTGCCGCAGCACGCCGTGAAAGAGCGGACCCAAGCGCAGGATACAGCGAAGCACTGTTTTATTTATATAAACACGAGACAGGGGAAAGACGAACATTACAATAGACTCGTGGTTACAACATACAACAAATCCCAAAACTAACATAACACCCACGGGACAGCTATACAAGAAACATTGACCCACACTACACAACTACACCAGGTTCCCTTTTATAGGGAAACACATCAGGGTAATGGGGAACAGGTGACACACACAGGAAGGAGAACAATCGGCAGGGAATCACACAGACAAACAGGCTTCCAGGATTCTCCTGCCAGCGCCCTCCCCGGGCCTGGCAGGGAACTGTCCAGCTACTCCTGACAGGATACCTGTACAGGAACATTTCTTATGTAATATTATGCAACAGTAACATTACTCCATTTTTACATGTTTTCAGAAAATGCATGAATTTCCAAGAAGTGTGTCTGAAAACATTCTTACAAAAGTGTTTATTTATTATTTAGTATAACTGAGATAACACATGTGAACATATCTACTGCTCTGTGTCCTCTGTTCTTGGTTCAGTTCTATGATTTCTATAAAGCTTTGTAAAAGGTTTGTCTGAGGCTGACTTGACCAGTCAAGTGACAGAAGAGGACTGTTTCATCCATGCACTTCTCTATGAACTTTGGAAGGTGGTCAGCAGCTACAACCTCAAGAGTGCCATTGAACAGTTACATCTCATTATCAGTATAAACTAAATAAAATTCTGTTCTCTATAATTTGATAATAAAACACACTAGTTGCATGCCACAGTCAATTTCCCATCTGTCTGTTTTGGGATCAGTAGAAATTTCCTTCCACTTACTTAGAGTCGGTAATCCTGTTTAGGGCAGGTAAATATGCAACAAATGTTTGCATAAGAGAGCTAGCCTGATGGAATGCAAATAGCCTGCTCAGACTATAAGATACTAGAAAGAGCTCTCAGAAGGATGATGAGGTGTGTGAGTGCTGCAAGACTCATCTACATCCTTTAGATTTCAGGTATTTATCAGATTTATCAGTATTCTTCTCTGATACATTAGTTAACAGTTTTAGATAACAAGTTAGCTAGTGTTATAATTCTAATACATTTTTTGCACTTTTTGTGTACTTGCCCGAACTTTACTGTAAAATATACAGTAACAATATTAATTAAATAAAATTTTATTGTATTGAACTTTTAACAATAGGCTTAATTTCTCTTCTATAAATGTATGTGAATATCCATTTGTTTTGTTTTTATCATTTTATTTGGGCTCTCATTAAATATTACTACTTTGTGGTAAGCTCCCATTTAATGTGTGGAGCAAATCCAGACCTTATATATCTGTATCTTATATATACTGTCTTATCCTTCTTCATGGACAACTAGTAACGCTGCTTTCAATACATAACTAGTTCCATTGTACAAGAGGTAGTGTGTCACTCCATTGACCTCTTCTCAGAATGTCAAACCATAAACAGAACAAATTTCATATGTTGATGTCATAATCCAGCTGTGATTGTTCTTTTGCGACATTGGCAGAAGGCAAAGTAGGCCTATCTGTCAAGCAGATGTCATCAATAGTACTGACTAGCTTTAGCATAGCTTTTTTCCTCTTGTTCTGTATAAGCAATTGAACTCCAATGATTCCCAATGTGTGTGTGGAGTTTGCATGTTCTCCCCGTGCCTCGGGGGTTTCCTCCGGGTACTCCGGTTTCCTCCCCCGGTCCAAAGACATGCATTGTAGGTTGATTGGCATCTCTAAATTGTCCGTAGTGTGTGATTGTGTGAGTGAATGAGAGAGTACCCTGCGATGGGTTGTATCCTGCCTTGATGCCCAATGACGCCTGAGATAGGCACAGGCTCCCCGTGACCCGAGTATAGATCGGATAAGCGGTAGACAATGAATGAATGAATGAATGATTCCCATTGTACTTCATGTTTTCATGTTTTATGGCACTATTCTCCAGACATTTAGGGTTAAATGTAAATCAGGCATGATATTCGATGTGCATATTAAAATTGCATATCGCTGTGTCACGCAAGCAAACAAACAGAATGTGTAAGACTTGTTTGCAGATTTGTTTCCCCAATCACAGAAAAAAAGCTCATAACCAGAACTTAGAAAGGGCTTTGACATGAAGATGGTTTTTAAGCTGGTGGGTTGGAACTTGTTTACTGTTATACACCCATGCCACAGTCATCTGGTTCATTGACAGGGATTCTCAGAGCTGTATTTTTACTCACCGACTGACTTGACCCACCAGAGGAAAAAACCCTTGCAGAAACCTTGTTCAGAAGAGGCAGGAAGTTCACTAGCATTATGAGATTCATATAAACTGTCTCAGTACATGCTGTAAAGTTTGTCATGTGGAGTGCCAGACATTATGTCAACAGGCAATATGAGAGTAATACCAAACATCAACTATAATGGAAATGAATTGTTGCATTATAACAGAAAGAGACTTAAATATTTGTGCCCATCTGTGCTTCAGATTTGGTGGTAAGGGACAAATCCTGTTGCCCAGAGTGAGATTGACTCTCTCAATGAGCATTACCCATCGAGTGGCAAGGTGTCATATGGGACACCCCATAACTTGAGCAGACCAGGTGGGTCAGAAACTGGGCTGTTAGCTTGCTGATGAAAATGTGCTCACTTTGGAAAGCCATAGATGCACACAAAATTGTCCCATAATTGATTTGCAAAATGTGCAGATTGTTAGGACAAAAGTAAGCCTGTGCTAGCCTGGCAAAATAGTCTGTTATGACCAGTACACCCAGAGGCTTGTTTGATGAGTCTTCAGCTGACCATTAATCTACACAAAGCAGGTCAATTTGTCTGAAGCTCTGTGTGCACACATGCCAATTTAAAGGCTTGGATAGCACAAGTGACAAAGGGAATACGTGCCAATAAGTCCATATAAGAGCATCTATGTCACATTACTCCAGCCTCTATTTGTCTGAAGGAAGTGCGAGTGGATGCCCGGGGTGTGGCAAGTGACACAGCATCTTGTTTCCTTCTCAGAGAACCAGGTTACATACATAACCTGGTGTCGTTCCCTTTTGAGGGAACTCAATGCTGAATCATGACTGATGCTATGGGAATGTCAATACCCACGGCACCACATGCCGGTCGATGTCTGTCCCAGGGTCCATGAGAGAGCACGAGCAAACCAGGAATAGAACATCAATTAGCCCTGAAGGACCTGGGACCCTGGAGTAGGGTACAGGTCCAGATTATAGTACCTGATAAAGGTATTTAGAGAGGATCAGCCTGCCACAGCACAAATTTCCTGGAGTGGAACACCCCTGGCCAAGACACTGGATGAGGCGTTACCCCTAGTAGAGTGAGCTCTAACACCTAGAGACGAAGCAATACTACACGTCTCATAGGCCTGGGTAATGGCCCCTGCTATCCAGTGTGCCAAGCACTGCTTGGAGACCAGAGTGCCCTTGTTCCAGCTTCCAAAGCAGATAAATAGGGAAAAAGACTTACGCTACAAGCTTGAGCAGTGGACATAAATTCTCATGGCCCTTACTGGGCAAAGCAAGTGCAAGTCCTGTTCTGCCAACTCATGGGGTGAAGGACAGAAGGCCTGCAAGATGACCAGATGACCAACCATCCTGGGCACCCCGGGGACATATCCCAAATTGGGGTGCAGGATAGCCTTGGACATGCCAGGAGCAAATTCTAAGAAGGTGGGGGTGACTTCTAAGGGCAGAGCCATTTTCAGGGTCAGAAACTTCTCAGAGGCTGACTCCATGGGCTCAAAGGGAACTTCCAGCAGCCCATCTAGGACCACAGAGAGGTCCCAGGAGGGGAGGTGCGGTCTGCAGGATGGCCTCAGTGACCAGAGGGTGCTTACCCAAGGAGGTCCCGAGGACAAGTTTGTGGTTTGGAGCAATGGTGGCCATGTACACTTTTAAAGTAGAGGGTGACAGACCCTTTAAAAGGCGAGACTGCAAGAACTCCAACACTGTACTGACCAGACAGTGAACTGCACTGAGAGAGATCTTTCCTGACAGGGATGTCTAGGAGGGAGACAAGGTCTGCAAACCAAACTCGAGTGGGCAAGTGAAGAGCCACTAGAAGAAAGTGGATTCAATTGTGGCACACCCTGGCTAGGACTTCTGAGAACAGAGCTACTGCGGGAAAGGCATACAGGTAGCTTCAGCCACATTTGTACCAGAGCATCCAGGCCCAGAGAGGCTGGGTGGGAAAGGAAATACCACAGTGGACAGTGGGTCGACTCCTTGAAAGCAAAGAGATCCACTTCCACGAGGCTGAAAATCTGCCAGATGCTCTCCACCACTTGTGGATGGAGACGCCACTCCCCGTACCTCAGCAGCTACCTCAATAAGAAGTCTGCATCCCGATTTATGTGCCCTGGGATGAAAATCACTCTCAGCAAAAGAAACCTGGTCTCTACCCAGAGCAGAATCTGCACCAACCTGAACCTGAAGACCTCAACTGAAGTCTTGCTATGATGACATGCCCCTAGAGTGCGACCCAAGGTCAGAAACTGGGGTCTTTTCCATATAAGAAGGTTATGAAGCCCGTGGTGTGTAACCCTTATGGCACTGAGGGGATGCCTGCGGGGATGAAAGCCCACACCCCATAGCCAGAGCTGGAATGACCTCATGTAAAACAGACCCAAAGGGGTAACGTTGGCTGCTGCCACCATGAGGCCAAGCACTCGAGCACCCAAGCAGGAGACAGTCATGCCTGCATTGTGGTGGAATCCCAAACTACCCCCAAGAAGGTGGCTCTCTGAGAAGGAGAAAGTGCACACTTCTCCAGGTTCAACTTGAGGCCTAGAGACCTCATATGGGCAAACACAAAATCTCAATGACTGGCCACCATGGCCTTTGTTTAGGCCAGGATAAGCCAGTCATTCAGGTAATTCAGTACATGGATGCCCTGGAGATGCAGTGGTGCCAGGGCAGCATCCAACCCTAAACCCTAACCCTAACCCAGGTTCTGGCAGAATACCTACATAAAAATATGCATCTTTGAGGTCTATTGTCACAAACCAGTGCTCGGACCTGATTAATGCAATAATGCAATAAGTTTAAGTGTGAGCATCTTGAACTTGAACATCTTCAGTGTACAGTTCAGTGCCCGCAGGTCCAAAATTGGATGCAGCCCCCCATCTTTCATGGGAATGACAAAATACCGGCTGTAAAAGCCTGAGTCTTGATCTGGTAGGGGAACATGTTCTGTGGCCATTTTCCTCAGAAGTGAGAGAAGTTCCTTTTGATGGAACGTGGTTTGGTGTTTGCCAACAACAGTGGGCAACACTCCCTAAAACTGAGGAGGATGGGTGGCAAACTGGATTCTGTAACCTTTTTCTAAATTACCCAGGATCCACTGAGAGACACCTGGCAGAAGGTTTCATGTTGCCGGGTTGTCTGAAAGAGGTGTCAACCTCATGCTAATCTCCCCCATGCCCTTTAACAGCGAGCTGGCAGGCACAGACCCAGGGGATAGATTCATGCAATAAAAGGGAGCAAGGGCGGACCCTACTGACCCCTGAGATGCCAGAGGTGGCAGGGTAAGAGGTAGGAGAAACTGCCCTAGGGAGGACGCTCCTTGGAATCCTAGCCCTAGGGTGTTCCTTTTTGGCCCACCTGGCAGAGATGACACACCTAAGGTCCTCTCTCGTCTGATGGGCCTGGGCCTGAGCACGCTGGCTCTGAGTGAGCTGGGGGGGCAGGTGCGGCTTGAAGACGGCCAAGGCTGCTCACTGCGGTGAGGGATAAATTCCCTGAAAGCCATCAACTGGCGCTTCACATCTTGGTGCCGGCCGATGACCATGCTCACTGCGTCGCTGAACGGGCCCTGAGGTGAAATCAGGGCATTCAAGAGAAAGGACTTATCACTGTCCTTAATCCCTTTTAAGATAAGCCACAGGGGTCTTTCCATGGCTACTAATGCAACCATAGAATGGCATGTGGCACAAGCCATCTGCTTCATGGCACAGAGCGCGAGATCTGTGGCTTGGCATAGATCAGAGACTGACTCAGGGTTAAATCCCTCACCACTGTTGAGCTCTTACAGCAGGTCAGCCTGGTAGGATTGCAAGACTGCCATGGTATGCAGGGACACACCAGCTTGGCCTGCTGCCATGTAGGTTTTCCCCACAAGGGCTGAAGTGACTCTAGATGACTTAGAAGGGAGCACAGGCTTCCTCCATGCTGGTGATGCAGGGGAGAGATAGCTCACAAGCATCTCTTCAACCCTGGGCATGGCTGCATACCCTTGAATTTCAAGCCCAACAATGGCCAAATAATTAGAGGAGTCTGGGAAAAAAGACGTGCAGAATAAGGATTCCTCCAGGACCTCGATACCTCAGCATGGAGGATGGGGAAAAAACACAGCTTTCTGCGTTGGGGGGCACATGACCTGATATCAGGAAGCGGTCATCAAGCTTAGTGCAAGCAGCGCTAACGTCCTCTTCAGGCCAGTTTATATTTAATTTAGCAATAGCTTGCATTAAAACATTGAGGAGCTCCTTGAACGCCACTGACTGCAGTGGCAGATTGAGAGAGGAATGCCCCTCCTCACCTACCTTGAGCTGCTCAGAGCCTGATGCAGACAACAACATATCCTCTTCCGGGACAGTAGAAATTGCAGCGCAAGCTCCCTAAACCGAAGCAGGGATATAAGTGTCAGGGGAGAAGACAAAAGAAAGGGAAGGACCTGTCTCTTGTTCCGCTTCCGCCAACTCAACCTGCGAACCCAATGATCTAAGCTGCTGCACCACCTCAGCCGATGCAGGACCCAAACCACAAGGCACAGAAGCTTAGCCAGAAAATACAGCCAAGTGGGATCAGAGCTTATGGAGAGGAAGCGTCTTGCGTCTAGCCGGCTCCCTCAAGAACAGACAGGCATGCTCTTCTCCAAAACAAACGATGCAAAGACACCCCTTAAAATTTTTGCACGCCCTAATATTTCTTTTTTTCTCCTAGTCTTTTAAATATTTTCTTTTTCCCTAGTCTAGACAGACAGGACAAACAATCAACGCATTCTGAAGACAAAGAAGCTGGAGTAATGTGACGTAGATGCCCTTATATGGACGCGTATTCCCTTCGTCAAGTGTCTTATCTGAGCCTTTAAATTGGCGTGTGTGCACACAAAGCTTCGGACACAACTTCCTCAATGAAGCGTTCCCATAGCATCAGTCATGACACAGTGTTGAGTTCCCTCAAAAGGGAACTAAGTTGTTTGAGTATGAGTGTCACATTCTTTGGCAAATAGGAACATCACACTACAAGAATTGAAGAGGCTGGAGCACAGTCCTCCAGTACTGTAATTTTGTGACTTTGTGTTAAAGCTCTCAATGTGTGTGTACATGCACTTAAGAATGTATTTTGTTGTTTTGTCTTTGTTTTACCATCACACAGTCACTTTCTGTGAACACTCACTTTTTTTGTGTGTTTTCCTGTGTAGTAAAGTAACATAGTTATCATTGTTAATTGATGCAGTCTGTCAGTTAGGTATTAATCATGTTTTTTTATTTCATAGTGAGTTTTCCAGCAACATATCAGTGATGCATCACCGTCTCTTCGTACTCCTGTTTTTCAATGGTGAGAAAAAATTGTGTGTGTGTGTGTGTGTGTGTGTAATATCAGCCTACTGCATGTAAAGATTAAATTTATAGACATATGTGTTGACCAAAATGGACTGGGGTGAGCAGTAAAAAGGTCATACTGTTTGTATAACATATGGTGTACGTGATACTATGAAAGAGCACCACCATTGCACAAACGTTGGAATGCTGGTTCTTGGTTTATATCTAAATTAATTGCCATTATTAAAATTGTTTATATTTCTTCAGTAGCTGACACAAAAACAGCACATGATATACTGTAATAAATAGGGTGGGATGAAGTGGAGTGGAATCCAGTTGCAGAGATGTTTATTGCAAAAATACAGCAGTGAGCTGTGCTAATAGATCTGAGGGAGCGAGGTGCAATGTGAGGAGTAATAAGAGGTTTGAGGTAAGAGGGAGCTGGTCCATTCTTAACTTTGTAGGCAAGTGTCAATGTTTTGAATCTGATGCAGCTACCGGAAGCCAGTGGAGTAGCACAGCAGTGGGCTGATGTGGGAGAACTTAGGCAGGTTGAAAACAAGTCATGCAGCTGCATTTTGGATCATTTGCAGAGGGCAAATTGCATTCACAGGTAGACCTGCCTATAGAGAACTGCAGGGTCCAGCCTCAAAATGACCAGAGACTGAACAAGCACCTGAGTAGCCTGTGTGAATAAAAATGCCTGAATCTTTCTGATGTTGTAGAGAAGAAACCAACATGAGTGTGTCACATTAACAACATGTGAAGAAAAGGAGAGTTGATGTCCATGTTTACCCCAAGGTTGTGAGCAGTGGCCAAAGGGGAGATCAGAGAGTTGTCTAGGGATATTGCAAGATCCTGACCATGAGTTGTGGTACATGAGTTGAGAGTCTGCATGGAGAAGATGTCGATCCCTTCCATGTTACCTGATATGACCGACCTTCCAGGTAGGAAGCAAACCATTCTCTGCTGCTCTGCAATTTCCAAGACTCCTGAGGGTGGACAAAAGAGCCTTTTTGTTGACTGTATAGAATGATGCTGAAAGGTCGAGGAGGATGAGGCAAAAGCTTGGCTGATCTATGTTGTACACCCTTTTCCTGCACAACAGTGTTGTGCCCCAGCCCAACAATACTGTCACTGGTCACATCAGGGGTGAGGATGAGACAGCTTACTGGAGTGAGGTGTCAGAATTGTTTACATGGTGTGAGGCTAACAATCTCACAAATCAAGTCAAGTCAAGAAGCTTTTATTGTCATTTCAACCACATATAGCTGATGCAGTACAGTATAGTGAAATGAAACAACGTTTCTTCAGGACCCTGGTGCTACATTAACAACATACAATGTATAATTACAAAACAGAAACAACAACACAGAGCTAAGGACAGAAGTTTGTCCTAGCTACATAAAGTTCAGTGTGTGCAACCAGGTGCAAACAGTGCAAAGACTAGACAGTGCAAAAACAAGAAGTACAAAAAATAAAACAAGACAGGACACATAGCGCCGAAAAAACTTGTGCAACAAAACAAAAATGGAATGTGCAACTTGGAGAAACTGTAGCATGTAAGTATTGTCCCCAATACTGTTGGCTATGTGGCTGCAGCATGTGGTGTAAATGTCCGTGATAGAGGGAAGAGAGGCTTTCTTAGTGATGGAGCTGGTGTTGAGTGACCAGATGGAGTTCTCTGCCAGATGTACACCAAGGTATTTGGTGCTCTTGACAATCTCCACAGAGGATCCGTCGATGAACAGTGGAGAATGACCATTCTGTGCTCTCCTGAAGTCAACAACCATCTCTTTAGTTTTGTCAACATTCAGAGACAGGTTGTTCTTGCTGATGAGACCTACCACAGTCGTATCATCGGTGAACTTGATGATGTAGTTTGAGCTGTGCATTGCTGCACAGTCATGAGTCAGCAGAATGAATAGCAGTGGGCTGAGCACACAGATCTGAGGAGCCCCAGTGCTCAGTGTGGTGGTCCTGGAGATGCTGTTCCCGATCTGGACTGACTGAGGTCTCCCAGTCAGGAAGTCCAGGATCCAGTTGAAGAGGGAGGTGTTGGTGTCTAGCAGGCTCAGATGCTCAATCAGGTGCTGAGGGATGATTGTGTTGAATTCTGAACTGAAATCTATGAACAGCATTCCTACACATGAGTCCTTATTGTCCAGGTGGGTGAGGGCCAGATGGTTGGTTGTGATGATGGCATCATCCGTGGAGCGGTTAGGACGATACACAAACTGCAAGGGGTCCAGTGAGGGTGGTAGCTGGGTCTTGATGTGCCTCATGATGAGCATTTCATCACGATGGGTGTGAGTGTGATGGGACAATTGTCATTGAGGCAGGAAACAGTAGACTTCTTCGGCACTGGTACGATGGTTGTTGTCTTGAGGCACAACAACAGCGCTGCTCAGGGAAATGTAGAAGATGAAGTGAAGACATCCGTTAGCTCTTCTGCACATTCCCTGAGCACTCTGCCAGGAATGTTGTCTGGTCCAGCAGACTTCCATGGGTTAACTATGCATAGAGTTCTTTTCATGTCAGTTGTGGATAGACAGAACACCTGGTTGTCAGGAGGAGGGATGGTCTTCCTCAGAACTACGTTGTTCTGTACCTCAAACCAGGCGTAGAAGTTGTTCAGCATGTCTGGGAGGGAGGCGTCACTGTCACAGGCAGCTGATGTGATGTTGTAGTTTGTGATCACCTGTGTGCCCTGCCACATGTGCCAGGGGTCTCCGCTGTCCTGAAAGTGGCCGTGGATCCTCTCAGCATGTGCGCACTTCACCTCTTTGAAGGCTCGGGACAGTTTGGCCCTCACTGTTTTTACAGCCTGTCTTTTCCCCTGCTCTGAAGGCAGAGTCTCTTGACTTCAGGAGAGCACGCACTTTTGCAGTCATCCATGGCTTCTGCTTGGAGCATGTAGTGATGGTCGTCGAGACAGTCACGTCATTGATGAACTTGCTGATGTAGCTGGTCACTGATGCCTTGTACTCCTCCCAGTTGATAGAGTTGCTGTTGGTTGCAGCCTCCCTGAACATATGCCAGTCAGTGCACTCAAAACAATCCTGAAGAGCAGAGCTCCTGCTGGCCAGGTTTTCACCCTTTCAGACCCTGCATCCATTGGAATGGACATCACATGTTTTTCTCTGTTGCTTTTGGCTGCTCCCTGTTCGGGGTCGCCACAGCGGACCGACTGGTCTGCACAACAACTTAGCACAGGTTTTTACGCCGGATGCCCTTCCTGCCGCAACCCTCCCATTTTTCCGGGCTTGGGACCGGCACTGCATCCAGTGGCTGGGGTTGAGGCATTGGCTGGGAATCGAATGCGGGCCTTCCGCATGATAGACGAGAAACCTACCACTGAGCCACCAATGCCTCATCACATGGTTTTCTCTGTAAACCAATAAAAATCTTTTCAGAATTTGAAAAATGCCAGGTCACTGATTGGCCCCTAATTGACCAATTGCAATCAATTTATGACCCCTAACTTAATATGAGCAAGCTTCATGAGTCACACAACACAGCCATGGCTCCCCTACTAAACAAGAGGAGGAGTAAGCACACTTTTCACCTTTAAAATGCTATTTTATGTCCATGGTAGCTTTATCAATTTTCACTGTTTATAATTTTAACAGTAGAAGAAGAAGAAGTTGCTTTCGGCTGCTCCCTGTTCGGGGTCGCCACAGCGTACCAACTGGTCCGCACAACAACTTGGCACAGGTTTTACGCCGGATGCCCTTCCTGCTGCAACTCTCCTATTTTTCCGGGCTTGGGACCGGCACTGCAACCAGTGGCTGGGGTTGAGGCATTGGCTGGGAATTGAACCCGGGCCTTCTGCATGATAGGCGAGCAACCTACCACTAAGCCACCAATGCGTCCGTTTATAATTTTAACAGTATCAAGTGATAATATGTTAAGTCAAGTTGAAAACAATTCAAAGTTGTAGAGCACAGGATTTTTTTGAAGTTTAATGTCCATCTCAGTGGACATCAGGTCTTAAGAGTCATCATAAGGAATATCATTGTTTCCTATTAGTATGGCATGGTATGGCATGATTGGGACATGCCAAAGTGTAAATTTCCAAAGTGCACTGGGCAAACACATGTGTACTGTGACAAATGTAAGGTACACTTCTGCATTCCACAAAGAAACTGCTTCAAGGAAGCCCACAGAAAATGAAAAAAAGATGATCAAAAATAGACCAGAATTCCTTAACTGCAGTTAAAAATGTAGTGTAACATAAGGTTTAGTTTTAAAAAACGTTTTAAAGAGTTCTAAAAAATTTTTTTATTTTCAAATACAACAACTAAATGAGTAATCAGTTGGCAACCACTTGTTCCCCTTGGATAACTGTTAAATATTATTGTTTGATTGTTAAATATGATTGTTTCTCTCATTGATAAGTAATCACATAAAAAGCTGGATATCTTGCAATAGCATTTTTACCTTATTTTTCAAGTTTATGCTCCAGAGATTAAAAAAACAAACCAACAAATTCTGTTCAAATGGCATTATTTTACATCTGTTATGACTCACCATCCATTGCAGTGGACATTTTAAAAAGCAATTATGAAAATTTGATATTTTAATTTTTTATACTGAATCTTGTTTTTGGGTGTATTCCAGGTAGGAAAATAACATTCTTTTATTTTTTTCATCACTGGATCATAATTCAGGTCTGAAAGGGTTGGAACTGTTTCAGAACCAGTTTAGAGTGTCTGACGAGCGGTCTGTATGCTGGAATTAGCATAACAGAGACACGGTCTGAGTAGCTGAGGTGGGGACGGGGCTCTGCATGGTACGTGCTGGGAATGTTTATGTAAACAAGATCCAGCATGTTCGCCTCTCTCGTCGCAAGGTCCACATGTTGATGGAATTTAGGGAGCACTGTTTTGAGATTCACATGATTCTTATGCCTCCTTAGCATTAGCGCTGGGGGGAATGTGCACTCCGAAAATGAAAGCTGTGGTGAATTCACGTTGTAAATAAAATGGCCTGCATCTAACAGTCACAAACTGCACTAGCGACGAGCAGTAACTAAAAATAAGCACAGAGTTCTTGCACCATTCTGTGTTGATGTAAACACATACACCACCACTATGAATCTTACATACAGAGCTGCATTTCTGTCGGCACAAAACGAGGTGAGTCCGGCTAGCTGAATGGCGGCATTTGGAACTCTGATGCTGAACCACATCTGTGGAGTCAGATGTAGTTGGAGTCGCTGGAGTCGGAGTCGGAGTCACACTGAACATCAACCCAACTAAAGAAATGGTTGTGGACACACAGAAAGATGAATGTTTCCATTGGCCATTACTGATTGAAGATTCTGAAGTAGAAAGAGTGAACAGCTATAAGTTTCTGTGGTGGACATGATTCAGCTAGTAAAAGGGTGAATCAGAGAACGTACTTCAATAGGAGACTGAGGAAGTATGACATGTCACCATTAACAAATTTTCTTATTGAAATCTGGGATTACATATTGAAATCTGTTGTGTTTTATGTCGTCACTTAAGGCTATTTATATAATTCTAAAAGGTTGTGAGGACCACATTGTTATATAGGCCCTGAAAAACAAAACAAAACCAAACAAAAAAACGCAAGCTGAACTTTATAAATCTCCTCCACAGGAGTCCTTTCCATCGTCCTGTCACTCTCTCGTACATACAATCTGATCCAGCAGAAGAAAACATGGAGCGATGCTCAAGCTTACTGCCGAGCCACATACACTGACCTGGCTATCACCAAAAGTAATAAAGACATGTTCAATCTTCAGAGTGTAGCACAGACACAACAATTCACTTCCATTGCTTGGATTGGAATGTACACTAACATCAATAGCTGGTACTGGACCTTCCAAAATGAGCTGATGGGAAGCTTTACATCCTGGGCAAATGGGCAACCTGACAACAAATACGGAAATGAGTTGTGCAGCATTGTATCTTATTGGGCTTGGTATGATGTACGATGTACCTGGAATTTCCCTTGTGTATGTTTTGATGGTGAGTAGCAAAATTATATTATATAGAAACTAATTCTGGAATTCTACCTTTAACAGTCTTTATTTTAATATCACTTTTCAATTTAAATTCAAGTATATTTGAAAGTTTGAGAACCTTGGTAGAGGAATGAGAATGTTTGCTTGTTTATTTACGAATGTGTGCTTTAACTCTTCATTTGAATCTGTTCCCATCTGGTAAGGTAAGATTCCGACTTTTGTGTACGATTTGTTTAACGTGGTTGGTTCTAGAGTTGTTATTTGAACTGTTATTGTATAGCTTGTTGATCTTTGCTTCCTAGTTGTCTCGGGTGATTAATCAAGAATAGTTTCGGTCTCCCTTAGGGTGTGAATTGTGGGCAGGGCTAACTAATTTATATTGAAGGTTTGCAGTTTGCCTTGTCAATACCTGTTACTCACTTAAATAGTAAGTATATTGTCTTTTTTTCTTGTTCTTACATCCTTAGTCTCACTTTTCATACTTTGACAAGACCACTGACATGTGCCTCAAACCCATTTCTGTTGTTACCTCTTACAGACGCAGGCATTCTCATCCACGAAGCAGAGGTCATGTTTCTAGAAACCTCATCTACCCTCCCTTGTTGTCTCAGTCTCAAACAGTGGTGGTAGGTGGGCTCTGGAACTGCCAGTCTGCTATAAGGAAGGCTGACTTCATCTCAGCTTTAGCCTCCCACTATTCCTTTGATTTTCTGGCACTAACTGAGACCTGGATACCACCACAGAACACTGCTACACCGGCTGCTCTATCCTCTGCCTATACTTTCTCTCACTCACCACGAGAATCAGGCAGGGGTGGTGGTACAGGTCTGCTGTTGTCACAGAGATGGTGTACCTCACCTCTCCCCTTGTCTCATCTAACCATCTCTTCTTTTGAATTCCATGCAGTTTCAGTTACCTCTCCAATCAACCTCTTCATCATTGTCATCTACCGCCCCCCTGGTCCCCTAGGTAACTTCTTGGATGAAATGGACACACTCCTCAGTGTCTTCCCTTCTGACAGCACCCCTCTGACAGTCCTTGGAGACTTCAACCTCCCATCTGACAAGCTTCACTCTTCTGGCCTTCTGGCTCTTCTGAATTCATTCTCCTTGTCCTTCAACAGCTGCCCTCCCACACACAAGGAAGGAAACGTCCTGGATCTAGTCTTCACTCATCCTTCTCCAGCTACAGACATGACTGTTACCCCACTTCATATCTCCGATCATCACCTGGTATCCTTCTCTATCACTCTCCCTGTTCTGCCTAAACGTAACCCCCAGCACCTCTCTCTCACCCGCCGAAACCTCCACTCTATCTCTCCTTCCTCTGTAGCTTCCTGCACTCTTTCATCACTTCCTGACCATGAATCCTTCTCCTCCCTTCCCCTGGACTCAGCTACTGACACTCTGCTTTCCTCCCTTTCCTCAACCATGGACTTTCTCTGCCCTTTGTCTACTATACGCAGGAAGAATTCTTCTCCTGCTCCTTGGTTGTCAGACGTGCTTCGCAACAATCGGAGAGAACTACGATCAGCAGCGAGGAAGTGGAAGAAATCTAAACTCGACACAGACCTCACCTCTTATCGCACGCTCCTGTCCAAATTCTCCTTGGACGTGACTTCTGCCAAGACCTCCTTCTACAAGGAAAAGCTTGAAACTTCTGCACAAGATCCCCGAAAGCTCCACAACATCTTCTCGTCACTACTCAACCCTCCGGCTCCACCTTCTCCATCCTCCCTGACCGCCGAAGATTTTGCCTCTTTTTACACAGAGAAGATTGAGAGGATCTGCCAGACCTTCACGTCTCTCCCAACTTCACCTACATCACACAATCAGCACTCCGCTACTCCTTCACTGACGCAGCTCTCAACTGTAGCAGCAGAAGAGGTTTTGCAAATTACCCGGTCCTGCAACCCTACCACCTGCCCACTGGATCCAATCCCTTCAGCTATGCTCCAGACCATCTCACCTGACCTCCTACCCTTCATCACCACAGTCATCAATGGATCCTTAACGTCTGGTCACGTTCCAACTGCCTTTAAGAAAGCCAGGGTCATCCCCATCCTGAAGAAACCTGCTCTGGATCCCTCAGACATCAGCAACTACAGACCGGTATCACTTCTCTCATTCCTTTCAAAAATTCTTGAACGTGTTGTTTGTAATCAGCTGTCTGACTATCTCATGCAGAATAACCTCCATGACCCCAACCAGTCTGGCTTCAAAGCAGCACATTCCACTGAGACTGCCCTTTTGGCAGTCACTGAGAAACTACATGCTGCTAGATCAGCCAAACTGTCATCGGTCCTCATCCTCCTCGACCTGTCTGCAGCATTTGACACAGTAAACCACAAGACACTCTTGTCCACCCTCAGGAGTCTTGGAATTTGTGGAACAGCATGGGAATGGTTTGCTTCCTACCTGGATGGTCGCTCATATCAGGTAACATGGAAGGGATTGACATCTGCTCCACGCAGACTCTCGACTGGTGTCCCGCAAGGCTCAGTGCTTGGTCCTCTCCTTTTCTCCCTCTATACTCACTCTCTTGGCAAAGTTATATCCTCACATGGCTTTTCATACCACTGCTATGCTGATGACACACAACTTATCTTCTCCTTCCCTCCCTCAGATACCACGGCTTCTGCTCGGATCTCGGCGTGTCTGGCGGACATTTCATCTTGGATGACTGCCCATCAGCTGAAACTCAATCCCAGCAAAACCGAGCTGCTGATAATTCCAGGTGATCCATCCCCAGCCCAAGACCTCACGATATCTCTGAGCAACTCCATGATTTCCCCTACAGCCTCTGCTCGCAACCTTGGGGTAACCATGGATAATCAACTATCCTTTTCTTCCCATGTCACTAATGTGACACGCTCATGTCGGTTTCTTCTGTACAACATCAGAAGGATTCGGCCATTTCTATCCACACAGGCTACTCAGGTGCTTGTTCAATCTCTGGTCATCTCGAGATTGGACTACTGCAACTCTCTTCTGGCAGGTCTACCTCTAAACGCAATTCGCCCACTGCAAATGATCCAAAATGCAGCTGCACGACTTGTTTTCAACCTGCCCAAGTTCTCCCACACCACCCCACTGCTGCGTTCCCTCCACTGGCTTCCGGTAGCTGCACGCATCAGATTCAAAACACTAATGCTTGCCTACAAAGCCAAGAATGGACCAGCGCCATCTTACCTCAAAGCTCTCGTCACTTCTCGCACTGCACCTCGCTTACTCAGATCCACTAGCACTGCTCGACTGGTCCCACCATCTCTCAGGGAAAAAGGTAGGTATACATCTAGACTCTTCTCTGTTCTGGCACCGAGGTGGTGGAACGAACTTCCCCTAGGTATCCGTACGGCCGAGTCTCTGACTATCTTCAAACGGCAACTGAAGACTTACCTCTTCCTGAAGTACTTAAACTAGCTCTTATTTTTCCAGTTTACGTAATATGTTGCAAAAAAAAAAAAAAAAAAACCCAACTCAGTGTTAGGCTAATGGTATCCCAAGTTGTGTCTTATTGAACCAGTGTTAATGTATTCAGTGATTGAGAACTAAAGCACTTTTGTACGTCGCTCTGGATAAGAGCGTCTGCCAAATGCCAGAAATGTAAATGTAAATGTAAATGTATTTATTTAGCAGATTTAAGCACTTTTCTTTCAGTGTGATTCACTGCTCCAACTTATTAAAAAATCACATTCAGCATTTCCACACTATTCTTTTCACAGTGAAGTTTGCTGGTGCTCACGCCATTCTGCCTGCATCACACTCTCTTTCTGGAGATTCTGCTCATTCATATATATTCATATACTCATATCTGGTAAAATTACTTGCTGGAGATTGGAACTGTGCAAATAAACAAGTCTGTTAATATATCTACAACATTTACATACACCATGTAAATAGAGTAATTAGGACATCTATGAATTTGCAATTATATACAACTATATATTATAATAATAATACTAATAATACAAATAATAGGAAAGATCCCCAGAGATGTGGCCACCAAGGAACTTAAAGCAGGAGGAGACACCAAACAAAGGAGACGTGCTCTACTTTGGTCCTATTAATGTAGATAGGGGAAAGTCTGCAGCTGTTAGATTTAACTAAGAATTAGCATCTAGAGTGATGTATGCTGCAGTCACAACAATGGCTAAGAATTCTCTTGGTAAATTGAAGGATCTGCACTTAATCACTAAACACTCAGAGCAACAACTTTCAGTTACAGTAGAGTCTCAACCCTTGCACTTACCAAAGCCCACTGCCGTTCTACCTGCCTGGAAAACACTGCGACCCTCTAGCTCAATGATACTGTTGGGAAAGATGTCTTGTTTCCTTAAAACTCTTGACATTCTATTCCTTAACCTGTTTGTGCATTGTTATCCGAAGTCGTAGTTCATCTATTTAGTTCACCAAACATTTACAACAAAGATACTTGGGAGCGATGGTTGATGCAGGATTAGCTTTAGCCTAGCTCTTTCTTGTCTTTGTTTACAGTCATTGGCTCCTTTACATTTAATGGACATTGTCTCAAAGCAGCTTTACAGAAAATAAGTAATATAGAAAAAAAAGTTATTAAACTTATATTTAATTTTTTTGTATTTGTATTTATTTGCAAGCCTGGGTGGAGGGAGGGTGGCAAGGAAAAACTCCCTAGATGGAATGAGCAACAAACCTTGAGAGGAACCAGACTGAAAAGGGAACCCGTTCTCATTTGGGTGATGCCAGAGAGTGTGATTATTAATCATTATCGACATTGAGAGTGTGAATTAAAATACGGCTGCATTTTGGACTAACTGTAGTTTGTTCAAGATGCAGGACAACCTGTAAAATACGCAACAAGTTTGTTGTCAAAGATGGAGATGGAGTGCAGGAAGAAATTATGTAATTACAGAAGCATTCTTTCTATTTGCTCCCTTTCCTAATGATATATTCCTAGTGAATTTTGTCTCATGTCATCCGCATGAGCCATTATCTCTCTCAACTCAGCTCTTCCCTTGATAAGTCTGTGTATTTAAGCTCTTGTGTTTCATTGTTCAAAGTCTCATCAAATGTATTTTTGAGCCTTGTTACTTATATACCTGGTTCATGATTATTGATTACCATCGGATGAATAAACCCTGCTGTGTTTTGACCTATGCTAAGGACTATGATAATGATTTATCGTTTAACCCAATAAATAGTGAACACACTGAGTTAAAGGATGCTCTATGTGTATATTTTTTTCTGAGGTAAGGAAGCAGATCTGGAGGGTTCATGGGAATAGAGTGTTTGGTGAACTGGATTTTTTACAAATCTTGCCACTATCGCAAGTCTCTCAGGTTTTCTGACTGTGAAGTGGTTGGATTCTTTATGTCCCGCGAAGCCTTCATGTCTGTCACCTTCTGGCCTTCCCTTTTACTTATGATATCATAGCTAGTCTTGCCGGAGTCCCTGCCTGCACTTTGCACATAATCTACATTGTCTTTAAACATCACATGATCACAAGCATGCCTAATATTTTTTTCTCTCCTTTTCACTCATTCTTTCTTTCTTTCTTTCTTTCTTTCTTTCTTTCTTTCTTTCTTTCTTTCTTTCTTTCTTTCTTTCTCTCTCTGTCTCTCTCCCTTTCTCTCTCTCTCTCTGTTGAGCTATACATCTCACTCCGGAGCTCCCAGTGTTCTGAGTTTCCAGTGTGACCATTTCTTCTTTCTGGACCTGCCTTAACCATCCTGATGCTTTACCCATGGTTGAGGTCTTGTCCCTTGGTAGTGCTCACTACTGCTGTGGATAGATTTTCATGGGCAGACTGTGACCCATGGAGACTATCATGCTATCTTTGAACTGCTGTTGTGTCGGTCAAATTTGTGCTCAGGTCTTCATTAGTGAACATTTGAAAACTTCAGCAGGAAGGAATTAGTGTTGAGTCTATAATGAACTCAGAAATTATGCTAACCTATTAGTTCCTCAGGAGCTCTTGGTTACACAATTCCACTTGAATATAAACAGTTGTAGAAAGGACATTATTTACATTTACATCATTTACTGTCTATTGTCACCCAGGGGGTGAGGATGGGTTCTCTTCTGAGCCTGGTTCCTCCCAAGTCTTCTTCCACATATCATCTCAGGGAGTTTTTCCTTGTTACCGCTGCCTCAGGCTTGCTCATTAGGGATAAACAGAGATAAATAGTAACTTAATTGTAAACGTTATAATTTTTATTTTGTTTTTTTTTGGTTCTGTAAAGCTGCTTTGAGACAATGTCCATTGTTAAAAGTGCTATACAAATAAATTGAATTGGAAAATTGAATACATTGTAGTTTAATTAAATAATTGGAAATATTCTAATTGAAAAATTCGGGCTTTAAAAATATATACCTTTGGCATAATGCATTTGTTCTGGGCGTTTGCTCTACTTCCACCTTTGATTATTACTGAGAAACTCAAAGTTAACGTTTAATTTGCCAATTTTCATAATAATAATATAACATGATATAACTTTATAGCAACTATTCACAAGAATATTTACATAAGTACATTTTAAACATGTGTTTTTCTCTCAGACAGGGAGAATGCCACTGAGAGGTATGTTTTAATCACACAAATGATGACTTGGTATGATGCTCAGAGTTACTGCAGGCAGCATCACACAGACCTGGCCAGTGCAAGAAACTCAACAGAAAACTCAATTGTAGGGAGAAAGAATGGTTGGAATTGGACTTGGATTGGCCTCAGGAGAGACCCCTGGCTTTGGACAGACCAGACCACTGATGTGTCCATCATTAGGTGGTCGTCTGGATCCACTGATGATTACTCAAAGAATAAAAGTTGTGTCTATTTAAATGATAGTGTGGCTAATGTAGAACAGTGCTCAAACTTACTGCCTTTCTTCTGTTATGGTGAGTTAAATTAAATTCAGTCTCATGTTTAGGCTAAGTTGATTTTTGACTGTAGTTATAATTTTGTATATTTGTTTCTATGTGCATCTGCATTTATGCCTTCAGCATATCCAAAAAAACAGCAGATCATAAGAATGAAGGTCAAATCCAGTCAGGATGTGAATGATCCTGCAATGATGGCAGCCATCGAGGAGAAGGTGGGTTTCATCTTCACTCAATGTACAGTCACCTCCTCATTACTGCAGCCAGACCTCGAACTTTCATCAAACTGTGACATGAACAGACTTTACTGTAATCTTAATACATCTTATGTAGCATTTTTACAAATCTCACAAGAGATTCTCTATCCTGCATGATTCAGTAACTAAAGTTATGTTCTTTTCTTCAGCTCAAGCAGAAACTGAAGGATTATGGAATAACTGAGAACATCATTGTGAAGTGGAGAAAGCAACCAGATGGAGTGGTGTTTCACAAGGAGAAGGAAAATATTACTGCACTGACTAACACTAGGGACAGGTTTAACTATTTTGGCTTTTACAGTTGATTTGTTTGGGCTTTGGGTTTTAGTTTAAGTGTAAAGGCTTTAATAGTAATTATTAAATTAATCACATAAATGACTTTAGATAATACATAACGTGTAATAGGAAGCTTCTGTGTTATTGCTCTGTTGTCACAAATATATTAGCATATAACTGCATGCTAAATCTATGCTTGTATCATTATAGGCTTTTTCACTTCTGCCTGTAATAGAGTTTGTTCAGTTTTGTATTCATTCTGTCCTTTTAAACATTCAAATAATTAACTGTTTTATCTTTCTCTGTTAAGATTTATATTTAAATTAGACAAGAAATGTCATGCTGTATTATAGTACATATATTCTCTGTAAGTAAGCTGAACAGTCCTCTATATGATTAGAATATTTATTTAGCTTTAGTGTGTGTGAGTGTCCTGAGAGCATCAGACAAATACAAAAACTCTGATAGACTATACTCCTTTAGTGAATTTTTAATGCATTCTTACTGAAAATAGAGATGAAGAATTGATCAGACTCACTTATCAGGTTTTGCTAAACATTTTAATTCTTGTAAATGTTTTAAGATTCTGCAGCCACAATTAAATAAACAGAAATTTCATTAATCTAATTTCTTTTCTACACCTTGACAGTAGAGAAGTAATTCTGCTTGAGTAATTATAAATGTTTATAGATCTAAGTGTGATATAACAAAAATATTGAACAGTTAATTGTCATTCCACAGATAGTGCACATGTTTTAAACCTTAAAAATGAAAACATAACACTTGTTCTCTAAATTTACCCTGTTAGACATGACCTATGAAATGGGGCCTCATCTCACACAGAGCGAGTGCTGAATGCATGTGTGTTAGATAAAAGACTGAAAAGTCAGGTTGAGAAAATAAAAACTCCCTGTTTAGAGTAAACTTTGTCTGTCTCCTACTTTCTTATTCATTGTTACAACCACAAAGGGACTGTTGCAGTGCATTACAGACCACGAGAGCCATATGGCATTGTCCATGGAGCAGTTTGGATGATGCGCAAACTGCAGGGGGTCCAGTGATGGTGGTAGCTGGGTCTTGATGTGCCTCATGATGAGCTTCTCGAAGCACTTCATTATGATGGGTGTGAGGGTGACGGACCAGTAGTCATTAAGGCAGGATACTGTAGACTTCTTCGGCATGGTTGTCTTGAGGCATGTAGGAGCAACGGATCTGCTCAGGGAGCACTCTGGCAGGAATGTTGTCTGGTCCAGCAGACTTTGGTGGGTTAACTCTACATAGAGTTCTCCTCACATCAGCAGTGGTAAGACAGAGGTTGTTGGGAGGAGGGATGGTCTTACTTGCTGCCACATTGTTCTGCACCTCAAACTGAGCATAGAATTTGTTCAGCACATCTGGGAGGGAGGTGTCACTTTCACATGCAGGTGATGTCTTGTAGTTTGTGATCGCCTGTATACCCTGCCATATGCACCGAGTGTCTCCACTGTCCTGAAAGTGGCTGTGGATTCTCTAGGCATGTGCTCTTTGTCTCTTTGATGGCTCAGGACAGTTTGGCCCTTGCTGTTCTTAAGGCTGTCTTTTCCCCAGCTCTGAAGGTGGAGTCTCTAGACTTCAGCAATGCACGCACTTTTGCGGTCATCCATTGCTGTGGTGATGGTCTTGGAGATGGTCATGTCATCAATGCACTTGCCGATGTAGCTGGCCACTGATGCCGTATACTCCTACAAGTTGATAGAGTCACCATTGGTTGCAGCCTCCCTGAACATATGCCAGTCAGTGCACCCTAGTAAGGTAGCTCCTGCTGGCCAGCTTTTCACCTGCTCCAGAACCAGTTTAGATCATCTGACAAGCGGTCTGTATACTGGAATTAGCATAACAGAGATGTGGTCTGAGTAGCTGAGGTGGGGGTGCAGGCATCATGGGGCAAGCCAGTGCCGATCCCATTGGGCCTGGCACTTCTATCATGCATGGTCCCCACACCAAACCAAATTTGCTCTGTCCCCAGCCAGGCAGCACTTCACCCTCTGTGATGGTGGATACTCCAACTTGAGCATTCAACCAACTGTCAGACATCAATCACATGCATACGTTAGGAGAGTGAACACTTGCAGATAGTGTGGTCATTATAGGACCTCAGCATCCGGATATAGCCAGTACAAGGGCAGAATTTACTGTCCAATGAAAGAGACAAAAACAGTGGCTCAAAGAAATAAAGAATATATTATTAATCTATAAACAAAAACTATATGCAACATATACACATATATATATATATATATATATATATATATATATATATATATATATATATATATATATATATATATATATATATATATATATGTGTGTATATGTTGCATATAGTTTTTGTTTATAGATTTATATGCTTTGTTACTATTATTTTTTATAATAATTTTATAATAACTTATCATTATATTTATATATGGCACCTGATAAAGCCTACCAGGGTCATGGAAGGACACAAAGCTCATCTTTGGGAGCTTCCATCCTGGCGGAAGTTCATGTGTGGTGAGCTTGTTCTTCAACTCTGTGGCAAGTCCGCAGGAGATGGCATCTTAAAGGGCTGTTGAGTCCCACCCCGAATCAACAGCGCTGTATGGAAATCCATGTTATATTCAGTGACCGGGCACCCACCCTGATAAATCCTAAACAAGGTTCAAGCAGCATTTTGTGTGGTGCAGCATTGGGGTGTGGTGGTATCAAACACCTTGCAGAGCTCACTTGAGAAGGCATTGTATGTAGTGCAGACTGCTGACTGGCACTCCCACTCTGCAGTGGCCCACAGACGGGCCTCCGAAAAGGAGGAGGAAGGCTGCACCTCAAATGACAAAAGGCAGTAATCCACAAAACAGGTGGTAAAAAATCCAAGGGGCGATTTAAGAGGCAAAACCAAAAACACAGTCCAGGTAATCCAATAGAAAGACAATGATAGCAGAAGGCAGGCAGAGAGAAGAAACGGTAACAGGCAGGGTCAAAAACCCAGAAAAATTGATGGGATGACTCACAGGACACAAGGTGAGGGACATAATGGTGGCCAACCCGGAAGTCAATGATCCAAAATGGCCTCCAAACCAATCAATGAACCATTTCCGTCTGGTTTCACCCCAACACACACGATCCCAATGTGTGTACATTCATTGTTTGTTGCTTGGTGACTGACATGACAGTTGATTATCAACTTAGTTCATGATTTCCTACAGTGCAGAGAGCACAAAATATGATCATGGACAAAATCAAGGCAGTTGATGCAAAATCCTTAAGCAAAACACCAAAGCTAGGCTTAACAAATGATGCCAAATTGGCATGTAAATAGTAATTTTCAATTCATAGCTTGGGTTTCTTCTTTCCACCACCAATTTAAAGGTATATTAAGTAAAAAAAAAAAGCAATTTTGGAAAGCAATGTACAAAAGATACAGAAATTGTAAAGTATGTGAAACTGTATTAGTGTCAGTCTAGTTTTTGGGTATTATGAAATCTGATGGCTTGGGTAAAGAAACTATTACATAGTTCCTCTGTAGTCTGGAGTTGTGGCCATGATGTTACTGCTTTGATTTATATCTCCCTCTCCTGTTCATCCAGAATGTACATTAGGAATTTCTTTTTCTTTATTTCTGCCATTCTTTTTTTCCATTTTATGCACTGAGCTGCTGCTACATGATTGGCTGATTAGCTCATTAGAATTAGATTAGATTAGATAAGCAATTAGCTAGATTTTCTTTAGTTCCTCACAGCAATTCAGTTTCTCTGGTTGTATTGGACTGTACACTAACATCAACAACTGACACTGGACCTTGTAAAACCAGCCATTGGGAAGTTTTAAATTTTGGATAAACTCTGAGCCTAATAACATGATGAGATATGGATGTTGTGGGAAATAGAAATAAATACAATTAGTGGAAAAATAGAGTAAGAAAAATTCTTACTTTACTATTTAAATTAAGATTGCATGATGCACTGATTTTATTCATTCATTGTCTACTGCTTATCTGAACTATTCTCGGGGAGCCTGTCTCAGGCATCATTGGGCATCAAGGCAGGATATACCCTGGACAGAGTGCTAACCCATCACACTCACACGCACGCGCGCGCACGCACGCACACACACGCAAATCAACCTACCATGCATGTCTTTGGATTGGGGAGGAAACCCCCAAGGCACGGGGAGAACATACAAACTCCACACACACACATGGCGGAGGCAGGAATTGAACCCCAAATCCTGGAAGTGTTAGGCAAACATGCTAACCACTAAGCCATCGTGCCCCCTGCGTTTATTCAATAGAATATTATTAGTATTTTTTAAATCAGACAAGAACATCATTGTCATGGATGGGCATCTGGCATAAAACATTTGCCAAGTTGTTGTGCGGCCCAGTTGGTCCACTGTGGCGACCCCGAACAGGTAGCAGCCGAGAGCAACTTCAGTGTGTTTAAGTGTTCTGAGAGCATCAGACAGATATAACAGAAATATTCAACAGTTTCTTGTAATTCCACAGGTATTTACACCTTAAAGCTGAAAACACAAAGCTTGTTCTTTAACTTACCCTGTTATTCTAGACATGACCTAAGACATGGTTCACTGCAGTACAGCATCTATGCAAAGTACTTATACAAATTACTCATCAGACACACAAACAATACTCAAGCCACACTGCAGTTCATTATTTGACCTTCTTTTCACTTATTTTATCTAAACAAAATGGCCTCTTTATACACTCTGTACAGCTCTATGACACTGCACTAGCAGAGTTTTATTGCACTGCTGTATGAGACTGGGAGACATCATTCTTTACTCTAAGGTCATTTAAAGTGAATATTGTCAAGTCTACTGCAGTCTCGCTCCAAGAATCCATGTATATGGATTCTTTAAATATATTTAAATTCTTTAAGGATCTTTAAATATATAATGAAATAGCTTAAATATAACAAAATAGCTTTTTTTGCTATTTTAAATTTCATATTTCACTGTGACATAAATACAGTAACAAATAAAATTTAATTGAATTCAATATCTTTATTTAATTCGTTGCCACAAGGATGGTTTGGTGATATAGACTATATTATGTGCAAAGATGATGGAATAGATGATGATGGCTTTGAATAGAAAGGAAGCATTGAGAATATAGCAGGTTTAACCAAGGCAGGACAACATCTGCACACACCAGGTACTACAGTTAACTTAAACTAACTCCTATTAATTTTTAATTCTGTAACAGACAGATTTCGTGAGCAAACTGATAATAAAAATGTCATGCTGAGAGGAACTACCAGCCACTCATGATCAATGGGAGCACAGTGGTAATAGTAGAAATTTTATGGGATCTAACATGCATCATGCAGGACCTGTCATGGCTGTCACATCAACATCATGGTGAAGAAGGCCCAGCAGAGTCTCTACAACTTCATAATGCTTAAAGGACTTTACATTGCCTTAAAAGGCTTTAAACTTTTACACCTGTACTATTGAGAGAATCCTGATGGGAAGCATCATAGCCTGGTTTGGAAACAGCACAAAACAAGATGAGCTCTTGTGCGATTAGTTGAGCATACCATCTGCACTGAGCTCCCTGACCTGAAATCTATCTACAGCAAGCAGTACTGGACCAAGACCAACAAGGTACTGAAAGACCACAGCTATCCTAACATTGGACTCTTTTACCTGTTCTGTTCAGGGAAGTGCTTTGGCTCCTTGAAGGCAAACACTGAGAGAATGAGAAGGAGCTTCTCCCGCAGGCCATTCGGGCCCTCAACCAAGGGAAAACATTTTCATATCTAGGACATGTTGTACTGTGTATGATTGTGTAAATGGCAAATAAATTATGAATTTGATTTGAAATTGATTTGATCCTCAGTATCCTTCTTTTTAGTATCTGAGAGATTGTGGTGGCTCTATGAGTTCACGCAGCAGCTACAGGAAGCCAATGGAAATGTAGCAGTGGGGTGGTGCAGGAGGACTTGGAAAGGATGAAAACAAGTCAAACAAATGGAAATGGATGAATCCTTCTGATATTGTAAAGGTGAAATGGACATGAGCATGTTGGATTAAATATTCAGGCTCACGGGGAGCCTGTGCCTATCTCAGGTGTCACTGGGCATCAAGGCAGGATACACCCTGGACAGAGTGCCAACCCATCATAGGGCACACACACACAATTTAAAAATGCCAATCAACCTACAATGCATGTCTTTGGACCAGGGGAGGAAACCCCCGAGGCACAGGGAGAACTCCATACAGATGGCAGAGGCGGTAATTGAACCCCCAACCCTGGAGGTGTGAGGCAAATGTGCTAACCACTAAGCCACCGTGCCCCCACTACTATTTAGATTAAATAGTAAACCATAAATTGTGACTGATAAGACAAGTATGCTGTTATTACTAATAACTGGTTGTAGTAAATAGTGATTATTAGTAATTATTTATTGGTGGGTCATCATGACAGTGATCTAACTGTATTTTTGAAAGGGAAGTAAAACTTGTTCAAATTAAAATTTTATAATTTCTTCTTTTACCTATTATTGCTTTATTTACTTTTATTTTTATTAAAAGAAAAATATTTAAGTTCCTGTTATGGCAGGTGCATAGTTTCATTAATGTGCTTTCAGACTTGGCTGTAAGTCTGGCAGACGTGTCAGTGCTGTGGGGAAGCCAGGCATTTCCAGGATCCATGTCCACACATGGAGGTGGGGACTCTGATCTGGATCCCCAAAGAGGCCTCCCCCAATTGAGCAGGAATTGAGCTCATCATAATGCAATAGATTGGCATTTGGAGCAGGATAGAATACTAACCTGTTTCATGGCCCACCTTTATAGGCTAGGCATTTGAAGTGATGTTTGCAGGTGGTGTGCAGCATTTCATGAATGTCAGTTCGTCACCCCAAAAAGTGCCTTTGGACCAGGGGTGTCCAATCTTATAAGCAAAGGGCTGGTGTGGGTGCAGGTATTCTCCAGTCATGTAGGAGCCACACCTGATTCTACATGTTTATTCAGTTAACCTTGGCTTTCAAAATTCTATGAGGTGTGGCTCCTGCATGGTTTCACTGAAAACCTACATCCACACTGGCCCTTTTTGGATAAAATTGGACACCCCTGCTTTAGAGCATTTACCATGAATTGAGGTACACTGAATTCATGGTAAATAAAGGTAAACTAAAGATGGTTGTTTAAGACCCATACATTGATTAATGGGGCTTAAACAACATAGCCATCAAGAACCATTACCCCCTACCCCTAATGTTATCTGCCTTTGAGCGCCTCAAGGGCGCCACCATCTTTTCCTAGCTAGATGTCCGGAATGCCTAGGGATGCCTTGTCCGCATCAAAGAGGGGAATGAGTGGAAGACGGCATTTAAGAGCCAGACCGGCCACTATGAATATTTGGTGATGCCATTTGGCCTCACCAACAGGCCAGCAATATTCCAGGCTCTTGTCAATGACATTCTCCAGGATATGCTCAACCTTTGAAAAAAGCTTTGTGTTTGTCTATCTGGATGACATCCTCATTTTCGTCCTCCAGTGTCTCCTCCAGAACTGGCTCTATGTCAAGGACATGTGTCAGTTTAACTTGTCCAGAACCACCTTCTTGGGCTTCATACTTGCAGCCGGGAGCATCCAGATGGATCCTGACCAAGTCAAGGCAGTTAGAGACTGGACATGCCCCGAGACCCACAAACAGCTCCAGCAGTTCCTGGGCTTCACCAATTTTTACCGGCACTTCATCTGATGGTACAGTTCTCTTGGTCCTCAGAGGCCGACAAGGCATTCCAGCGGCTCAAACAACTGTCCACCTCCGACCCCATCCTCACCCTACTGGATCCTGCCCGTCAATTCATGGTGGAGGTTGATGCTTCTGATCTGGCTTCTGACCTGGATTGCCTCCACTCCAGTGGTGTTATAATTCACATCTGTTCTGTCATCTGGGGGCCCCACATACCTTATCGGTTATCCAGCAGTAATTCTGGTGGCCCTCCCTCAAAAGGGATGTTCGGGAGTTCGTAAGGGCCTGTCCTGTGTGCACCAAAGGAAAGAATCCTAAAGGCTCCCCAGTTTGCCTTCTCCATCAGCTTCCTGTCCCTAGGCAGCATTTGGGTCCTCTATATTCTATTTTTATTTTTTATTTTTTATTAAATATGTTTTTTGTTTGTGTTTTTATATACATGTAAATTATAGTTTGCTGTTCTTTTTCAGGTAGCCTGTTTTCTAAACCAGTAGTTGTAAGATTAGATTCTTAGATTAGAGTGTAGAGCAGAAGACATCAGATCAGTACTCCATTTAAATATACGCCATGCTGCTGCTGTGTGTCTTCTCTGACGGCACAAAGTCCCTGCATCTTCAAAAGTATGTAAATTGTTCAGAACACAAATTTGTGTGTTTACATAAAGAAATCCAATATTTGCAGGCAGTATCCATGGCTGAGGTCAAAACTGGGGCTCAGTAAAGCAATAAGAATACAAACAAATTATGTCTAGACCACTGGTTAATGGATGATGATAAAAATATAACTGTATTTGGATCTGTATTTACAATGGACTCATTTTCTTTATGTAACTACCATGTTTTACCAAGTTTAAAATCACTGTAAATGTCATTTGTCGCACATTATGGATGATAGATAATGCAGTTTTTCAAAATGGTGAAAAAACAGCTTTTCCCCTGATGTCAGTCTGTAAGTTCTCTCAACCTAAACCATTTGTCAACTGCAGATAAATTTTTGGGGTCTGCATTTGAGGGAAATGGGGTGGCTGATTAATTGCTTGGCTAAGCAGCACAGTGAATTCAATGCAAACTTGGGCCTGTCAGATCAGTTCATGATCCTAGAGTACAGAGGCTAGAGTACAGAGGGTACCAACCTGAAGGAATAAGCACAAACACAAAGGACAGGACTTACCTCATAGGTTGTAACACCATTGTAATTTCAATGTTATAAAAAAGTGAATTTGCCGGCATGACTTAGGTTTGCAAAATTTCTCATGAAAAAAACCCTGATTAAAAAGCCTGATCTCAACCTCTGTCAGCTGTCCAACTATAGGCTAATATCAGACCTTCCCTTTATCTCCAAGATCCTTAAAAAGGTTGTAGCCCAGCAGTTATGCTCATACTTCTGGTTGGACTCTTGTTGCTTGGTGGTGCTTACTGTTGCTGTGGATAAACCTGCATGGACAGCCCGTAACACAGGGAACAGCTGTGGATAGAACCATTTGGAGTTCACACTTGGATGTTGCATCAGTCAGCTTTTAGCAGGAAGGAATTAGTGCAACAATAAGTCAATAATGAACTCAGAATCTACACTGACCTCTTAGTTCCTTGGGAGCTCTTGGTTGCACAATTCCCACAAAAACAGTTTTTTCTGACTATCAACTGTTGTAGAAAGGACATTATTTACATTTAAAATATTTACTGTCTAGTGTCACTCAAATTAGGATGGGTTCCCTACTGAGCCTGGTTCCTCTCAAGGCTTCTTACTCATCATCTCAGGGAATTATTCCTTTCCACTTGGGGATAATTATTATATATATACTATATATAATAGTAATTATATAATAGTAACAACTTTAAACTTTATCATTTTTATTATATGTTTCTATATTTCTGTAAAATTGTCAATGTCCATTGTTAAAAGTGCTATACAAATAAATGGACTTGAATTGAATTTTTGGAGCACTACCTGAAGATCCAGCAGTTGAGTGACAAAACCTGCTGTAAGCTATATTGCCATGCTACACTGGTATGAGGCCAGTGCATATTACTGTATGTGGGCATTAGCCTTAGCATTAGCTTTGGCTTTGTTACAATGCTGCTGGTTACTAATTTCACCTAAGGCATCCAGATTTTCCCCTACATACACTAAACTACCTTTCTGGCATTTGGCAGACACCATTATCCACAGTGACTTACTTACACTACTCTTGCTATCGCTAACCCTCTCTAGCATCTGGATGCACACCTCTAAATCTAGAATCTAAAAGCTAACCAAAATACCCTTATCACAAATAAAATTAAAAAAGCATCTCCCGAAAAGGGTAAATTCGTCATTGTCTGTCTTCAAATGGCAGATGAAGAACTACCTCTTCCTGAAACACTTAAACTATCACTTTTTTCCCCTGTTTGTTTTATGTATTAAAAAAAATCCTCCCAACACAGTCTTAGGCTGATGGTATACTAAGTCTGTGACCTACTCAACCAGTGTTAATGTATTCATTGATAAAGACTTCAAAGCACTTTTGTATGTCAATCTGGATAAGGGTACCTACCAAATGCCAGAAATGTAAATTTAAATGTAAAAATACAATACATTTTGAAATATTATTACCTTTGGCTATGTGAGCCATGAGCCCGATGTTTCTCTTAAAATCACAGTACACGTTGTTACCAAAAATGTATAATATGGACTTCAAACCCATACATATCAGTATAATTAAATCAAAAGACAATATAATGAAATCCAACAAGTAACAAGTAATCTATTCAAAATAAATTAAAAAAATCACAATAGTTTTTAATACAGTACAATCATAAGGGAAAAGAGGATTTTGAGTGAAAATAATAAAGCTGATTTAACACTTGTTACAGATGCAGTAAAATTTGTTGCTCATGCAAGGTAACAGAGATGGAAAGAGTGTATAAAGAGTGTATGTCATTACCTTCAAGCAAAATACTGAAAACTTGGGATTGTTTGCTAGTCTGATTAGTATTTTGCCTAGAAACCTTGCATGGATGCAGTTGTGATGGTTCATATCTTAGACCAAATCTGACATATGAGTCTTCAGTTTTAGGATTTAAAATAATAAGTGAAATATTAAACCTTGAAGCATTTCTGATTTTATTTTTGATTTTAAGTTTCTGTTCAGAAGTCCAATACCTGACAAAAAGATCTGAATGTATCTGAATGTATTTAGATACCTGTACAGGGACATTTCGTAATATTATTTAACAGTAACATTACTCCATTTTTACATTCATTCATTGTCTTCTGCTTATCCGGAGCCGGGTCGCGGGGGCAGCAGTCTAAGTAGGGATGCCCAGACCTCTCTCTCCCTAGACACTTCCTCCAGCTCTTCCGGAGGGACCCCAAGGCGTTCCCAGGCCAGCCGAAAGACATAGTCTCTCCAGTGTGTCTTGGGTCTTCCCCGGGGCCTCTTCCTGGTGGGGCATGCCCGGAACACCTCTCCAGAGAGACGTCCTGGAGGCATCAGAAACAGATGCCCGAGCCACCTCAACTGCCCCCTTTTGATGTGGAGGAGCAGGGGCTCTACTCCGAGCTCCTCCCGGATGACAGAGCTCCTTACCCTATCTCTAAGGGAGCGCCCTGCCACCCTACGGAGGAAGCTCATTTCGGCCGCTTGTATCCGGGATCTTATCCTTTCGGTCATGACCCAGAGCTCATGGCCATGGGTGAGAGTAGGAGCGTAGATTGACTGGTAAATTGAGAGCTTCGCCTTCCGGCTCAGCTCCTTCTTCACCACAACAGACCGGTACATAAACCGCATTACTGCTGCCGCTGCACCGATCCGTCTGTCAATCTCACGATCCATCCTTCCCTCACTCGTGAACAAGACCCCGAGATACTTAAACTCCTCCACTTGAGGAAGGACCTCCCATCCAAGCTGAAGGGTGCAAGCCACCTTTTTCCGGTCGAGAACCATGGCCTCGGATTTGGAGGTGCTGACCCTCATCCCAGCCGCTTCACACTCCCCAGTGCAAAACGCAAAACGCCCCAGTGCATGCTGTAAGTCCAGGCCTGAAGAGGCCAACAGAACAACATCATCTGCAAAAATCAGCGATGAAATCCTGTGGTCCCCAAACCCCACAACATCCAGAGACTTAAGGTACTCAGGGCGAATCTCATCCATCCCCGGTGCCTTGCCAAAAAGGAGCTGCTGAACTACCTCAGTGACCTCAGCTTGGGTGATGAATGAATCTACCTCTGAGTCCCCGGCCTCTGGTTCCTCTACAGAAGGTGTGTCAGTAGGGTTGAGGAGATCCTCGAAGTATTCCTTCCACTTTCCGAAAATATCCCCAGTCGAGACCAGCAACTCTCCATCTCCACCATAAACAGTGTTGGCAGAGAGCTGCTTACCCCTTCTGAGGCGCCAAATGGTCTGCCAGAATTTCCCAGAGGCCGTCCGATAGTCTTTCTCCATGGCCTCACCGAACTCCTCCCAGACCCGAGTTTTTGCTTCCGAGACCACCACGGCTGTAGTCCGCTTGGCCTGCCGGTATGCCTCAGCTGCCTCCGGAGTCTCCCGAGCCAACCAGGCTTGATAGGACTCCTTCTTCAGCTTGACGGCATCCCTTACTTCCAGTGTCCACCACTGTGTTCGGGGATTGCCGCCGCGACCGGCACCAGAGACCTTACGGCCACAACTCCGGATGGCTGCGTCAACAATGGAGGTGGAGAACATGGTCCACTCGGACTCAATGTCCCCAACCTCCCACGGGATCTGGTTGAAACTCTCCCAGAGGTGGGAGTTGAAGACCCCCCTAACAGAGGGATCAGCAAGATGTTCCCAACAGACCCTCACAATATGTTTGGGCCTGCCAAGTCTGTCCGGCATCCTCCTCCGCAAGCGGATCCAACTCACCACCAGGTGGTGATCAGTTGACAGCTTCGCCCCTCTCTTCACCCGAGTGTCCAAGCCATGCGGCCGAAGGTCAGATGACACGATCACAAGGTCAATCATTGATCTCCAGCCTAGGGTGTCCTGGTACCACGTGTACTGATGGACACCCTTATGCTTGAACATGGTGTTTGTTATGGACAGGCTGTGACTAGCACAGAAGTCCAGCAACAGGACACCACTCGAGTTCAGATCAGGTAGGCCATTCCTCCCAATCACGCCCCTCCAGGTATCACTGTCATTGCCCACATGGGCGTTGAAGTCCCCCAGCAAAACTATGGAGTCCCCAGTCGGAGCACCTTCCAGCACCCCTCTCAGGGTCTCCAAGAAGGTTGGGTACTCCACACTGCCATTCGGCCCATAAGCCGAAACAACAGTGAGACACCTATCCCCGGCCCGAAGGCGCAGGGAAACAACCCTCTCGTTTACCGGGGAAAACTCCAGCACATGGCGGCTGAGCTGGGGGGCTATAAGCAAGCCCACCCCAGCCCGACGCCTCTCACCATGGGGCACTCCAGAGAAGAAGAGAGTCCAACCTCTCTCAAGGAGTTGGGTTCCAGAGCCCAGGCTGTGTGTGGAGGCAAGCCCGACTATCTCTAGCCGGTACCGCTCAACCTCCCTCACCAGCTCGGGCTGCTTCCCCCCCAGTCAGGTGACATTCCGTGTCCCAAAAGCCAGATTCTTTGTTCAGGGTTTGAGTCGCCGGGGCCCCCGCCCATGACCGCTACCCAAAACACATTGCACCGGACCCTTATGCTCCTTCCTGCGGGTGGTAGGCCTACGGGAAGGTGGGCCTACATCGTTTCTTCGGGCTGTGCCCAGCCGAGTGCCGCAGGCAAAGACTCGACCACGAGGCGCTCGCCTGCGTGCCCCAACCCCAGGCCTGGCTCCAGTCCAGTCCGGGCGACGTAATGGTCCTCGATTTTACTTCCATAAGAGTCCATAAGAATCCATAAGAGTCCATAAGAACCGCTCTTAGTCTGACCCGTCACCTAGAACCCGTTTGCCTTGGGAGACCCTACCAGGAGCACTAGGCCCCTGACAACATGGCTCCTAGGTTCATTCGGGTACTCAAACCCCTCCACCACAATAAGGTGGCGGTTCAAGGAGGGGTCCATTTTTACATGTTTTCAGAAAATGCATAAATTTCCAAGAAGTGTGTCTGAAAACATTCTTACAAAAGTGTTTATTTATTATTTAGTATAACTGAGATGACACATGTGAACATATCTACTGCTCTATGTCCTCTGTGCTTGGTTCAGTTCTATGATTTCTACAAAGCTTTGTAAAAGGTTTGTCTGAGGCTGACTTGACCAGTCAAGTGACAGAAGAGGACTGTTTCATCCATGCACTTCTCTATGAACTCTGGAAGGTGGTTGACAGCTACGACCTCAAGAGTGCCATTGAACAGTTACATTTCATTATCAGTATAAACTAAACTAAATTCTGTTCTCTATAATTTGATAATAAAACACACTAGTTGTCTGTTTGGGATCAGTAGAAATTTCCATCCACTTACTTAGAGTTGGTAATCCTGTTTAGGGCAGGTAAATATGCAACAAATGTTTGCATAAGAGAGCTAGCCTGATGGAACGCATATAGCCTGCTCAGACTATAAGATACTAGAAAGAGCTCTCAGAAGGACGATGAGGAGTGTGAGTGCTGCAAGACTCATCTACATCCTTTAGATTTCAGATACTTTATCAGTATTCTTCTCTGATACATTAGTTTTAGATAACAAGCAAGCTGGTGATATAATTATATTACATTTTTTTAATGTTTTTGTGTATTTGCCAGAACTTCACTGTAAAATATACAGTAAAAATATTAATTCAATAAAATTTTATTTGTATTGCAATTTTAACAATTGCCTTCTATAAATGCATGTGAACATACAGTTTTCATTTGACAGTCTTACCAAACATCAGCTAGAACAGAGAAAAACAGAAAGATTGGTTATCTCACGAATTGTTGCATTATAACAGAAAGTGTGAGACTTAAATATTTGTGTCCATCTGTGCTTTGGATTTGGTGGTAAGGCACAAAGCATGTTCCCCAGAGTGAGATTCACTCTGTCAATGTTAGCATTGTGCATACCCATTTGGAAGTAAGGTGTTATATGGGACACAAATGGGGTGCAAACTGAAGCATCTAAGAAATTGGGCCTTCCACTCTGAAAAGCCATAGATGCAGAAGAAAATAGTTTATTTGCAAACTTTGCAAACTGTTAGGATGTAAGGACCACCCACTGGCCCAACAACGGAATCCAGCGGCGTGGGTGAAGGGATCTCGTGTTCTACATTTAATTTGCATTTCTAGAAGAATTTGCTTAATTTATTAGAATTTGGCTTCGGTCTTTAACCTCGGTGTATAATTATTATCTGACTCCAATTAATAATTAATATAATATAATCTGATGCTGATCACAATTTAAAGGGTTTGACTATTCTTAATTTATTAAGTATATAGAAAACTGAAATGATTGAACATAACTCTTTAAACTTAAACCTAGGTTTCTCCTTATAAGTTCAAGTTTCGGTTTGTTCTAATTTAACTTTAAATTGAGGCATTCTCCATTCCAGTTTATGTCGAGGCTACTCCATTACAACTTAAACCGAGACATTCTCCATTCAGGTTTAAGTCAAGTCTACTCCATTACAACTTAAACCGACGCATTCTCCATTCCAATTTAAGTTCACAACCAAAGATTAAAGAGGTTTGTAATAATGATTTTCCACAGGCTCAGAATAAGTCAAAATTAGCAGTTTTAGTTTGCCAGGCAAGTTACACTTAAATTAATCTATTCAATTAGAAAAATACAAAACACACTAACGATTAAAATGATCAGCATAGTATGAAAAACACAAGTTACAGAATCAAAGTCATACCTGGCAATAGAGACATACAATAATAGTGTGGGAAGTTCTGAATGCAGATGCTTCCCTGAGTCCTTTGCCAATGCACCCTATATACCCAAGAGAGATGAAGGGTCGTAAAATCTATGTGTCAACTAAAGACCTGGTTTTGACCGGGTCGTAAAGACACATCTGGATCAGAGATTGATTGTGATCTGTGTTAGTTTTGTGACCCAGGGTTAACACTAAGTAAGTGTTGTAAAAGACATAGCTTGAATTGTTATCTTGTGACCTGAGAGGGGGTTGAATAAGGTCATAAGGACATATCTTCAACAGCTTTAGTACACTCTGATTTGGAAATTAGACCTTTTTCACCAATCGCACCATGACTGTTAGAATGACATTAGACATCAATCAAATCATATAGTAAGTATATCATCATATTTGTTCAATATTCTTGAGATTAGAACCTGAAGAGAATGGGGTAAGAGAATGTAAATTAGGGTGAAGTCTTCTTGATAAAATCCAGAAGATAGTTCCATCATTGTTCACACAGGAATGTGAATTGTTTTATGATACACTCTCCAGAACACCCCAAAGCCCCCAAATGTTTTTTGATTGAAGATATAACTTCATCACACTCAGTATTAATACTTTTGTCAGCCACATTACAAGGACAAAAGTAAGCCTGTACCAGCCTGGTAAAATAGTCTTTTGTGAACTGTATGCTCAAAGATTAGTCTGATGAGTCTTCAGCAGACCAGTAATTCACACCAAGCAGCACAAGTGGTCTTGATGTTTTTATATTCAAGCAGAGCTCTTGCCTCTGGCAATGGTGATTTACTGACAACACACCATCTGCAACATTGCACATACTCCTTCACATCCTTTTCCAGCACTTGCCAGTCGAACTGATGTCTGGTGAGGTAGAGTATTCTGTGCTAGAACTCGTGTCCAACTTTGTTGTGCACTCCCTTAAGCACTTTACCTCAAAGAGCAGCAGGTGCAACAAACTGAAAGGTGTTGTTCTTTATGATGGCATCTTTTGAGATAGTATACAATAAGCCCATTCTCATTGATTTGTCCTAATGTTTCAGAATATGAAGGAGAACAGGGTGTTTGGATATCAGTGTCACACTCATTGGAGAAGGGTGTGGCTTATTGCAGTGTCACACTATGTCACACTAAAAACTTCCTTTTAATGTAGGCTGATGTGACTGAATAAATCAGTCTGAGATAACTAGAGAAGGAACTCAAAGTTTTGTTTGCTGCTTAAGATCTCACAATACAGTAGGACAACTACTAAAGAAGAGGAAGCCTTTATTATTGCCACACATACATTACAGAGGAATCTTTTTTCTTCACATATCCCAGCTTACGATGGTGGGATCAGAGCACAGGGTGCAGCTATGATACCATTCCTGGAGCAGAGAGAGTTTTACTCAAGAGCTTAACAGTAGAACCTTGGTGGTGCTGGGAACCTGTAGCTCAAACCATAATAACTTCTTCTTCTAACCAGTAGAAGTATGAGAATGCTGGCCAAATGGCATCAATGGCTTTTTGTGTCCTTTTGTGACTTTGTTAATTGGCATGTGATATCATATTCGTAGTTTATCACATCATGAGATTTCAAACTCAGCATCTAAACGATTTCACTATTATTTCTGGGAATTTTAACATGTGTTTACATGTGCACTCAACAAGGTATTCTGTTGTTTTGCCTTTTTAAACATTTAAAAAAATTTTTTTATCACTGTTACACAGTACTATTACACACTATTATTATTCTTAGCAAACACTAATTTTTACAGTATAATTTTAAAAATTCATTGGGAAAAAGTTTTTTTTCTTGCGTGTGCTCTTTTGTGGTAAAGTGATACAGTTATCAATGTTAATGGTTGCAGTCTGTCAGTTAGGTGTTAATCATGCTTCTTATTTTCTAGCAAAATATCAGTGATGGAGCACTGTTTGGTTGTCCTCCTGCTTTTCACAGGTGAGAATTTCAGGCATTTCAAGCACAATAACTATTTACAGTTTCCATTTGTTTTTAAAATCACATTAAAATGTGAACTTTTATTCTAAAATAGATTGTATTGAGTGTTAAGAAGAAAAGTGGAGTAGTCGTGCTGTTCGTAAATAACAGATGGTGTGCATGTTACTGTGAAGGAGCATCACTGTTGCCCACAGGTTAACTCAGTTAGTCCTATATCCCACTGTGTCTGTTTGTTATTTTGGATTTGGTCCTTCCTGAAGTCTTCCTGGTTCTCTGTGCTGTACATATCACTTTATCACAATATTTCACCTTAATTCATTGTGTTGTTGTGTGACTCATTCCTGTTTACTCTAGGGCATCTCATACATGTTCTGTTCCACCTTCAAACCCCATGTAATTTCTCACGCTATGTGTCCCAGCCCTAGATTCGGTCGCAACAATTTAATTTACATCCCTCCCATGGCTGACACAGAAATAGCATGTGATATCATACTCATAGTTTATCACACTATGAGATTCTGAGAATGTGATGAACTCAGCAGCTAAACGATTTCACTGTCATTTTTGGGAATTTTAATCATGTGTCACTTTTCACAACATTACAAAAGTTCCACCAGTTTGCCAACTGTGATACTAAAGAAAACAGAACACTGGATCTCCTATACATAATTGTGAAGGGTCTGCCAATAACCTAGTTCTACTGACCCCCACATACCAACCTATTGTCTGAATACAGTCTGTGACCATAAGGAGAGCACAAAAGTCAGAGGAGGCTCTGCAGATCTGCTTTAAGATCACAGACTGAGAAGTGCTGTGAACCAGCACTTTAATGGACATTAAATGAAGCATAAAGGATTGTATCATGGGCTACATCAATTTATGTATAGACTCTCTAGTTACAGGAGGTTGTGTTGTTTCCCTAATAACAATCCCTGGATCACTAATGACATGGATAAGAAAAGGAGAGAGCAGAATGAATTGAAGATGAGACTGAGGGAAAACAAAGAAATTTACAGAAGGAAACTGAAGGGCAGGCTTCAGCAGAACAGTGCAAAGGAGCTGGCATGAAACAGGTCCCAATCTTCAAAGTAAAACAATAACCTGTGTGTCACAGTCTGTAAAAAATAACCAGCTGAATTTATTATTCAATAGGTCTTCAATATCTTCAATAACTTCCCCACCATCCCTCATCCCACAGCCACTTCCCCATCTTTTACTATCGGCCAGGTGAAGGTATATCTGGGAAGTTGAAACTTGGGTAAGCTGCAGGGCCTGATGGAAGTAAAAGTAGTCCCAGAAGTAGTAGTCCCACTACTGAAGGCTTGCAAAAACCACCTGTGTTTGATCTTCTCTTCAAACTTAACCTTCAACATGAGAAGGTGCTAGAGCTGTAGAAAACATCCTGCCTAGGTCCTTTTCTGAAGACAATTACTTAATCCCTGAACAATTATAAACCAATAGCCCAATATCATGTCATAAAGGTCCTAGAGAGCCTAGTGCTGTTCTATCTCAGACCCTGCAGCTTGCCTGTAAGCCAATGCACCATGCAAGCCAATGGACAATGCAATCATGTATCTACTGCAAATGCCCACTTCCATCTGGACTACAACAACAGTCAGAATAACTTTCTTTGATATTTTGAACACATATAACAGCATAAAATCTCTCCTGCTGAGAGTGTAGATGAGAAGAATGCAGATCGACATGCATTCATGGGCCACTGACTACCTGTTTGTATAGCTGGGAACCAGCCTGTTTGAGCACCTGTTGAGCAGCACTGGAACACCTCAGGGAACCATAGTCTCCCCCTTCCCAGTTTTGGCCAATGTCACAACCCCAAAGGTAAAACCCATCTGCCAGACAGAGCTCTCACTCTAATGAGTGAGTGAACTTCTTCCTTGGGCAGAGTATGCACAAAACTTATTGACTTACTCCTAAACAGGCCTTACATCCTTCCAGTATGTATTAGGTTATCAACCCTCCATTCCCTTGGTCTGGTGAACCATCCAAAGAACCAGCCATGGACGACTGGTTCCATCATAGTCAAGCTGCGTGGGGAAGCACCCACGTCCACCTACAAAGAGCTATCAGGCACCAGCACCTGCAGGCTAACCGCTGATGCCACCCCAACCAACCATACCAACCGGGACAGATGGTCTGGCTCTCGACCAAGAACTTTCATTTGAAGCCATCTCACAAGCTTAGCCCAAGATACATAGGGCCTTTTAAGATTAAGCACCAGGTCAACCCAGTCACATACCATCTCCAGCTTCCCCCCGCTAACATAACACCCCCTCTTTCCACACCTCCCTCTTCAAGCCTGCCTTCCACCTACCCGACATTGCACCGGCCCTCCCCCTTCCTTGGAAATAGAGGGATCTCTGGCCTATCTGGTGCACACCATATTAGGTTCTTGTCGGTGAGGGGGACAACTTCAGTACCTAGTGGAGAGGTATGGCCCAGAGGAAAGATCGTGGGTAAATTCACAAGATATCTTGGACCCCTGATTAACGGAATAATTTCACCAAAACCCCGAGACAAATCCGTTCCTCTGCCCAGGGGCACACTCAAAGAAGAACAGCAGGAGGTGTTCCTGGGAGGTTCTGTTACGACCTTACTGGTAATGCACCTTCTCAGCCACAAAAGGGATCCCTCGCCCAAATATTGATGCAACTCCGCAATCAAAGGGCGCTTCTGGGTTTTCCCCTTCAAAAGCCATGCTCATGCCAACACTCCATACAAAGTATTGTTAATGCTAGCTATATACCAAGATGTACATTGTTTTCCGTTCGATGTGTGATCGATGTATTTTTGCTTTCTCGTTTTCGCCTTTTGGTTTACTGTTTTGTTGTATCACTGACTGCTGTTTTGGTTTAACGAACTTTGCCTGTTTTCTTGACCACGTTATTTTTTTGCCTCCTGTCGATTTGGATTGTCTGTTTTGAATTTGTGCTGTATTAATAAACTCTGCTTCTACACTATATATATATATATATATATATATATATATATATATATATATATATATTGAAAAAGGCGTCCTATCGAGCCTGGTTGTCTCAGGGGACCCCAGAGGCTGCTGGGTGTATCGGCAGGCCAAGCAAGCTGCAGCCCGGGTGGTCTCGGAAGCAAAAACGGGTCTGGGGGGAGTTCGGTGTAAGAAGGGGTAAGCAGCTCTCTACCAACACTGTTTACAGTGGAGGTGGAGAGTTGCTGGCCTCAACTGGGGATATTGTCGGATGGAGGAAGGAATACTTCGAGGATCTCCTCAATCGCACTGGGTCACTTTATAAGAAGGGAGACCAGAGGGTGTGTTCCAACTATAGGGGGATCACACTCCTCAGCCTCCGAGGGAAAGTCTAGAGTCATGGAACACTGGACCAGCCCTATACCCTCCACAGAGTGCTCGAGGGTTTGTGGGAGTTTGCCAAAACTCTTTGTGGACTTGGAGAAGGCATTTGACAGTGTCCCTCATGGCATTCTGTGGGAGCTGCTGTGGAAGTATGGGGTCCGGGGACCTCTGTTAAGGTCATACCTCTGTCTCTGTATGACCAGAGCAGGAGCTTGGTTCGCATTGCCAGCTGTAAGTCAGATCTGTTCCCAGTGCATGTCGGACTCCGGCAGGGCTGTCCTTTGTCACCAGTTCTGTTCATTGTTTTTATGGACATAATTTCTAGGAGCAGCCAGGGGCTGGAGGGAGTCCAGTTTGGGGACCACAGGATTTCATTGTTGCTTTTTGCAGATGATGTTGTCCTGTTGGCTCCTTCAAGCCAGGACCTACAGCATGCACTGGGGCATTTTGCAGCTCAGTGTGAAGTGGCTGGGATGAGGATCAGCACCTCCAAATCTGAAGCCATGGTTCTCGACCGGAAAAAGGTGGCTTGCATCCTCCAGGTTGGAGGGGAGTTCCTTCCTCAAGTGGAGGAGTTTAAGTATCTCGGGATCTTGTTCACAAGTGAGGGAAGGATGGATCGTGAGATTGACAGACGGATCGGTGCAGCGGCAGCAGTGCTGCGGTCTATGTACCAGTCTGTTGTGGTGAAGAAGGAGCTGACCCGGAAGGCGAAGCTCTCAATTTACCAGTCAATCTACGTTCCTACTCTCACCTATGGTCATGAGCTCTGGGTCATGATCGAAAGGATAAGATCCCAGATACAAGCAGCCAAAATGAGCTTCCTTCGTAGGGTGGTGGGCTGCTCCCTTAGAGATAGGGTAAGGAGCTCTGCCACCTGGCAGGAGCTCGGAGTAGAGCCGCTGCTCCTCCACATCGAAAGAGGACAGTTGAGGTGGCTCAGGCATCTGTTTTGGATGCCTCCTGGACGTCTCCTTGGGAGGTGTTCCGGGCATGCCCTACCAGGAAGAGATCCCGGTGAAGACCCAGGACATGCTGGAGAGGCTATGTCTCTCGGCTGACCCGGGGACGCCTCGGGATCCCTTCAGAAGAGTTGGAGGAAGTGTCTAGGGAGAGGGGAGTCTGGGCATCCCTGCTTAGACTGCTGCCTCTGCGACCCGGCTCCGGACAAGCAGAAGACAATGATAATGATGATGATGACGATTATGTGTATGTATATATATATATATAAAGATATACAAATATATCTAAACTTTACAATCCTCCTCCACAGGGGTCCTTCCTCTCATCCTGTCTTTCTCTCGTAAGTACTATCTGATCCAGCAGGGAAAAGCATGGAGTGATGCTCAGGCCTACTGCCGAGCCACATACAATGACCTGGCTATCATCAAAAGTAATGAAGACATGTTCAATCTTCATAATGTAGTGCAGACACAACAATTCAGTTCTACCGCTTGGATTGGGTTGTACACTAACATCAACATCTGGTACTGGACCTTTAAAAATGAGTCATTGGGAAGTTTTACATCCTGGAAATTCATGGAACCTAACAACCTGGACAGAAATGAGTTGTGTGTCTTAATGACTCAGGCGAAATGGATTGATGCACCATGTGTCTTGGCACAATTTTTTGTATGTTTTGATGGTGAGTAACAAAATTTTATTACATATAAACTAATACTGGAATAGTACCACTAATAATCTTTATTTAAATATCACTTTTCAATGTACATTTAAGATCTCATTGATTTACATATAAATGTGTAGCAAACTTGTTAAAGGATTTCTTTAGCACATTTAAGAACTTTTCTTGCAGTGTGGTTCACTGATTCAACTTACAAAATATCACATGCTGCATTTCAAAAGCATTCTGTTCACAGTGAAAAAGTCACTGGAGCTAACGCCACTCTGCTTGCATCACTCTCTCTTCTGGTGTTTGGCCAATACTGAGAAAGGAAATGTACCTAAATAGCCTTTTATAATTTTACATTACCCACTAATTCTCTATGACTTCTCCCTGGTTCTTGACGTGTTTACTGGTGGCAAGTTTTTATGAAAAGGAACATGTAAATTACAAAAGAAGAAACTGTCATGGAGTGTCTGTGTTCAGCACATGTTTATCAAAAGGGAACAGAAAGAATTTTTAGGTCAAATCAAAAGGATATCACAGTCATAAACTGTGGAATCAGCCATTTGTTTATGTTAGGCCAGGGCAGAGCATGCCAAGATATATTCAAAATATATTTAATCTGTTAAATAAATAACAGATTAAAAATGGCTTACTATAAATATAACTAGCAGACTGCTATAGACAAAAGTCATGTAATGAATCCTTAGGTGTATTAGATGAAGATTATGCGCTCTTTTTCAGAGTTAATGTTAAAGTTGCTCTCAATTCAGCTTGATTTATTAAATATAATATATTAAAGTTGTAGTTGCTGTCACTGGTAATTGCTGCAGCTCTCAGTGCACATGATGGCTGTCAGTGTGAACAGCACTGTTTCTAGGTTTTTTTGGGTTTGTTTATATTTCCATGTGCATTTTGGCTCATGTCTTGTCTTCTTATCTGTCCTATAATTGGTTGTCCTCCTCATGTGTCATTATCACTCTCACCTCTTTTCAACTGATCAGTCTGTATATTTAAGCTTTTTTGTTTCATTGTTCAAAGTCTTGTCTAATGTGCTGTGCATTTCTAAGCCTTGTTTCTTGCTACCTAATTAATGGTTTTCTGATCTATGCTTGTGCACCTGGTTCATGATTATTTATTTAATAATATATTTTATTATATTTTTAAAGGTTCAGTTATATTCATAGGAAATTCCAGTGTTGTTAAAGAAACATAATAAAAAGTTTACTGTTTTAAATAGTGTAGTTTATTTAAGTTGTTTAAAATACTGCTTTCAAGGGGGCTTCAAAAATATCTAACATGGGCATACTTGCTCTGTTCCTACCTTTGATTATTACTGAGAAACTCTGTGTTCAAATATTTATTTATATAATTATTATAATTATTATATCATTATTATAATTAATGATTTTCTTTCAGTTCAATGGCATACCATAACTTTATAATGACTAACTTGAATATTCACATGAGTACATTCTAATCAAGTGTTTTTCTTACAGACAGGGAGAATGCCACTGAAAGGTATGTTTTAGTCAAACAGCGTATGTCTTGGTATAGTGCTCAGAGCTACTGTAGGCAGTATTACACTGACCTGGCCAGTGCGAGAAACCTAACAGAAAACTCAGTTGTTGCGGCAAAGAGCTATTTGGTTTGGACTTGGATTGGCCTCAGGAGAGACCCCTGGTTTTGGACAGACCAGACCACCAACGTGTCCGTCATTAGGTGGTCATCTGGATCCGCTGATGATTACTTAAAGAATAAAAGTTGTGTTTATTTATACGGTGGTGTGGCTGCTGTAGAACAGTGCTCAAACTTACTGCCTTTCTTCTGTTATGGTGAATTAAAATGAAATTCAGTCTCATATTTACTATAATATAAGTTAATTTTACAATATAGTGTTAATTCTGTATGTTTGTTTCTATGTTCATCTGCGTTTCTGCCTCCAGCATTCTCAACACAGCTTAAGACCATAAGAATAAAGGTCAAATCCAGTCAGGATGTGAATGATCTTGCAATGATGGCAGCCATCGAGGAGAAGGTGGGTTTCATCTTCACTCAATGTACAGTCACCTCCTCATTACAGCCAGACCTCGAGCCTTCATCAAACTGTGACATGAACAGACTGTAGTGTAATCATAATACATCTTATCTAGTATTTTGACAAATCTCACAAGAGATTCTCTATCCTGCATGATTCAGTAACTAAAGTCATGTTCTGTTCTTCAGCTCAAGCAGAAACTGAAGGATTATGGAATGGCTGAGAACATCACTGTGACATGGAGAAAGCAACCAAATGGAGTGGTGTTTCACAAGGAGAAGGAAAATTTTACTGCACTGACTAACACTAGGGAGGCTTGTGATCTCTAAATCTCAAATAGTGTATATTTTGTAGAGCAATAATCACTTTTAGTTTGAGGACACTGAGTGTGTGTAATATTTTAGCATTCTTTACTGTAATGTTAGCTAGTTTCCTGTAGTTTAGCTATTCTGGATTTTACAGTTGATTTGGGGTTTTAGTGACTTTAATGACTTTAGATACATAATGCGGAACATGAAGCTTCTGTATAATTGCTCTGTTGTCACAAAGACCTTTAAACCATGCTCCTACTATTATCATTCCCAAGTATCATCATTTCCACTGTATTTTTGTTATTATGATGTACTGACCTAGTTTCTGTTTCGTGATTTTCTTGCTTTTTGGATTGTGTATTTTTATTTATTTGCTTGACTGAATGCTCTCTTGTGTTTACCTGACTTCTGCCTGTTTTTTGCTACTTTGTTTTTCCTGCCGACTTGGATTGTTTGCTCTCTGTGTTTTTCATTAAATTCCGCTTATGGATTCTACTATGCTTCTGTCAGCGCATTCGTTACACATCCTTTAGGACTCATTTCATTAAAAAAAACACTGGAAGATTTTTTTTACATCCAAATTGACTCTTTTTATTTAATTAATTGGGCTAAATTATTTGTTTGGAGACCCTAGTAGGGTTATTCTGATCCGTGCACAACACATGGTCTACATGTGCTATAAGGAGCTCAGGCTCTATGAGGATGTGACAGTGGACACTTTAAAAGGGATTGTTACACTGAAATCATAGTTCAGTTAGATAATTAAAATCATATTTCTTTTATGACTGTAAGGGCTAGAAATAGTGGGGGAGATGTGGTGGAAATATAAAGCCAATAAAAGGCACAGTGGTGTAGGGAAGGCACACTGGGAAACCCCAGTGTAAGATGCAAAAACAAATGAGAGAAAGAGATAGACTTTGACTTTTAAAACGTCTTTTATTTGGAAAGTTTTCCTCACATTCTGCTAGGCACAACCTTCTTCCATATTATTTTTCCCTGTGCAGTTTTGGCCTGACCGATTAAGAAATTAACTAGAACCACTGTTTTTTGTTTTGAAATATACCTTGGCCAATATATGTTCAAGTCTTCAGCCCATTTCAGACCTAAACTTCTGCACCAGTTTTGGAGGACTGATAAAATTCCACTCAGTCGTCTGCCACATAAAAAAGGTGTTCTGTAGATTCTTTCCTGCCACAAAAATACATTCAGTCCAATTAGAGACCTTCTTTGTTTTAGTTTGACACATATTTTGCATTTTGATTTTTTTGAGGCATTCTCAAAAGTGATTAGTTACGACATCTGAATGCCCACCAGGGTACTTAACTCCCTTTGAAGATCCTCCACTTCTGTGACAAAAAAAACTGGGAAAGGCCACTGACCTTCCTCTGGATACTTGCCTCAAGGCCTCTCTAATGGTAGAAGGCAGTTAAGTCACTCCATCTCCCAGCAGTCTTTCCCCTAGCGGGTCGACTCTACCCTCATCTGTGCACATAGCTCATTTGCTGTCTTCCAGCTGTTGCCCATACTCAGCTCTCTCTTATCTTTGTGAATCCAGCTCTACAGAGGCACTTTTTGATGTATGTGGAGGAAAAAAGCCTGGAAAATTGAATGTCTTCTGGGTTTGGGAAGAGTTTTGAAACATCTCTGCTGATTTTTGGCATGGATGAGCAGGATTGCAAGACTAACTTACAGAAATGTGACATTTATGATATCCCTTCAGTCCTCTGCAAACAGGTGCTTGTCATATTTCAAATTTTGTATGCATTGGAGTAGGGCACAGGCTGTACCTACCCAAGCTGGTCCATTACTTTATGCACACCAAGGTATTTTTTCAAGGTTCTGCCGCACTTAAAATTTCCTGGTAAGATTGAAGGCCCTTGATTCTGCCATTTCCCCAGTAAATAGCCCTCACTTTTCTCCCAGTTTAATCTTGCTGAGGAGACTTTCTTGTAGATTGCCAAGTTGTGAGCCAGAGCATTAACATCATTTTGAGACTTAAGAACAGTTACATCATCTGCATGAGCTGATAAAACATTTTTTCTTGCAGCCATCTAACTGAAAACCCCTGAAATTCTGCTCTGTGGTTCCATAGCTAGACTATAGAGCTGACTAGATAACACAAATTAGAATAGAATAGAATAGAATAGAATGTCTTTATTGTCATTGTAACATGTACAACAACAACAAAAAAAAAGCTACCTAATCAGTGCATCACTCATTATATTATAAAACTAAAAAAGGAGCATAAAAAATAGCTAAAAGTAAATAGTGTTCACATAAAATAAGATTAGAAAAAACACACAACCATACATTGTCATCGGTCAAATTGCACAATCCCTAGTTTTAGTTCTATTGAGTGTGGTTATTGAAGCTATTGATCTACATGCAGGTGGAGTGTGGAAGTCCCAGGTCCCCCAGTTTGTCCATCGGTTTGTAGGGAAGGATAGTGTTGAACACAGAGCTGAAATCAACAAAGAGTAGCCGCACGTAGCTCCCCTGCTGCTCCAGGTGGGACAGTGCAGCATGAAGGGCTGTGGCTATAGCATGCCCCGTAGACCTATTTGATCTATAAGCAAACTGGTGGGGGTCAAAACTCTGGGGCAGGAGTGACATGATGTGACCCTAAACCAGTTTTTTGAAGCATTTCATCACCACCGGAGTGAGTGTAACTGGCTGGTAGTCATTCACGCTGGAGATACGGGGTTTCTTTGGCAGAAAGATTATGGTGGAGGACTTCAGACAGGGTGGGACAGTGGACTGGGACAGGGACTGGTTGAATATCCTGGTGAAGACTCCAGCCAGCTGGTCCTTCAGCACACATCCTGGTATGCCATCGGGTCCCTCAGCCTTCTTTCCTGTATTGACTTCCCACAGCGTGTGCCTGACCTTATGCTCCTCCAATGTGAGGGTGAAGGTGCTGTGGACCATGGGTTGTACTGTAGCTGTCTCCAGTGGCTCCACATCAAAGTGGGCAAAGAAGAGGTTCAGCTCCTCTGCCAGCACGGCATGACCATTAGCAGTTCCGAGGTTGGCCCTGTAGTTTGTAAGATGCTGGAGACCTTGCCACACCTGCCTGCTATTGCTGCTGTTAAGGTGGTCCTCAATTCACAAACTGCTGTGCTGTAGAGCTAAACTTACCATATTGTCTGAACTTTTTATTATCATTTTACACTGCTCACAATTTTCTCAAAACATCCTCATTGAGATTAATAGGGAGAAAATTTGATACTGTAACCTTAGTTGTGGCATTGAGTGGAATAACGGAATAAAACTCTCTACTTATCTTTATTCTGTCTCCAGTCAGCTGGTGCACTAACTCCTCTTTTACAAAAATCACCATGGCTTTAAGCATATCTGACACTGAAATGTTTTCACCGCCCACGTTTTCTCCCACCACCATTAGCACCTGCTCTATGGAAATCTCATGGGGGGCTCAGTACTTGGTCCTCTCCTTTTCTTCCTCTATACTCACTCTCTTGGTGAAGTTATATCCTCACATTGGTTCTCTTACCACTGCTATGCCAATGACACTCAACTTATCTTCTCAATTCCTCTCTCAGATACCATGACTTCTGTTCAGATCTCAGCGGGTCTGGCAGACATATCATCGTGGATGATGGCTCATCAGCTGAAACTCAATCTCAGCAAAACTGAACTGCTGATCAGCCAAGTATCTGGCGATGTCTCTGAACAACTCTCTGATCTCCCCTTTAGCCACTGCTCACAGCCTTGGGGTAACCTTAGACAATCAACTTTCCTTTTCCTCCCATGTTTCTAATTTCACATGCTCATGTCAGTTTCTTCTGTACAACATCAGAAGGATTCGGGCATTTTTATCCACACAGGCTGCTCAGGTGCTTGTTCAGTCTCCTGCCATTTTCGGTCTGGGCCACTGCAACTCTCTACTGGCAGGTCTACCACTGAATGCAATTGTCCACTGCAAATGATCCAGAATGCAGTTGTGTGAATTGTTTTCAACCTGCCCAAGTTCACCAACAGTTGATGTTCATCAGCAGTTGATGACTGCTACCTAACTACAGTCTGCCTTCCACCTCCATGCAGGTGTCTCGTATTTTCCCCCCAGACCTCCACACTGAGGTATTGAGGATGTGGTATATTCCATATTAGGCCACTGCTATTCAGCCATTGTGGGCCTAGATGAACATGGGTATGTGGCGATGCCTAGGGTTTAAGAGACGTTTGCGATCAATCTTTCCTCTTCATTAGCTGCATGGAGAAATTTTGTGCTCACATTGAAGCACTGTCAGGCCATGGTGGCCCTTTTAGGGAATGCCTACATGCCCACAGATCAAGTCGGTGCGGCACTGCACACAATGACGGTTTGTGTAATGCAGGCATACTAAGTTGGCCTTCTAAAGGAGCTCGTCAGTTCTTCCCTTGTAACAGTGAGGAGCTAGGACTATCAACCATTAGCCACCAACCCCAGCCTGGCCTGCTGAGGCAGGAAAAGCCAGTGCATAGGGGCAGGCCTTCCAGGCAGGAGAGGACCTGTGGTCAGTTGTCTCTGCCAGGTGGGCCAGAAAGCAATCATAACACTCGAGTTCTAGGGATTCTAGGGATGTCCCTTTAGGGCTATCTCCACTGCTGCCTACCCTGCCACTTCCAGTGCTTCAGGGTCTATCCATTACAACCCATGCTCCTGCTCCTTATGTGTCACTGCCTTCTGGGTTAGCCCCTGCTAACACTGAGAGGCTAACACCTCGCTCAGATCACTTGGCAGCATGGAAGCTTCTGCTAAGTGTATTGCAGTGGGTTCTGGATACTGTGGGAAAAGGCTACAGAATCCAGTATGAATCCAGTCCTCCTTCTTTCAAGGTGTGCTTCCCACTGTTGTTGGCACAGACCAAACCTCATTCCTCAAGGTGGTACTTCTTGTGCATCTGAGATAGTAGAACATATTCCCCTCGTACATCAAGCCTCTGTCTTTACAGTCAGCATTTCTTGGTTCCAAAGAAGGATGGGGCTATACCTAATTTGGTATCTGCATGCTCCAAATTGTATGCTGAAACCTATAAGTTTGAGATGTTAAAACTCAAGGTGATTGTATTGCAGATCAGGTCCGAGGACTGGTTTTCAATGACAATCCTGAAGGATGCCTATCTTCACAAAAATGTACCAGTGTTTTGTTCTCCCTTTAGGCCTAGTCTTATCTCTCACTCTCACAAGTGCATGAAGGCTTCTCTGGCATCATTGCACCCCAGCACATCCAAGTACTCAGTTATCCAGATGACTGGCTCATCTTGGATCAGTTAAGAGATGTGCCAACCAGGCATTGAGATGCAGTAGTTTTCCACATGATATCCCTAGGCCTCAGGCTCAACCCAGGAAAAGTGTGTGCTTTCTCCATCTCAGAGAACTACCTTCTTGGGGATAGTTTGAGATTCAGCTACGATGTGGGCACATTTGTCTGCCGCTTGGGGGGGATTCCATCCTTGGGCCAAAAACCCCCCTCAGGCGCAGGGGTTTTTTACCCCCACAGACACCCTTTTCAGAGTCAAAAGGGTTATGCGTCACAAGCTTCTAACCCTTCTTATGTGGACAGACCCCAGTTCTTCCAATGGACGCCTCCCTCTTGAATTTGGCAATGGTCCTAGATGGCCACCCCACCCTACCCATTTGGGAGGGCTTCTGTCTTTCATGGCACACAGATTGCCTGCATCTCTAGTGCTGAAACACAGTTTTTTTTAATCCTAGCATTTGTCCCACACAATGGCAGGGTCTGCTGTTTTTAGCAGATCATTTGATCTGCATTTGCCACAGGTTTTAAGCTGGATGTCGCAACCCTCCCATTTTTATCTGGGCTTGGGACTGGCACTGAGCGTTAACTCTTCAGTGGCTGGGTTGGAGCCCTGCCCAGGAATCAAACCCGGGCCACGGCAATGAGAGCGTGGGACCCTGCCGCTGGACCACCAGGTGGGCTGCTGAAACACAAAATAATTTTGTATTATTTACTTTGCGCACACCGTTGCCTGCTGGAGAACTGTATAATAACCAATCCACCATCATGCACTTTGGCCAGATTTGTTTCATTTACAGGCACCAAAATTAGACATTTCCGCTTTAAAATAATATCCAACAAAAATGTCCTAATAAAGTTATACAATATATGAAGTAAAGTCATGATGCCAGAATGAGGAGAATGGATTGCAGTGCAGTGTGAGGGATCCAGTACTGAGTCCTGTTGAGGCATGTCATATTTTTTGGTGTTAAAAACAGGTCACACAAAGCATGGTTAAGCTTTCCTTTTTTTTGCATAGATATTCATTTGTATTGTATGTTGATTGATTGTTTTGTAGTTAGCTATATTATTGATAGTTAGCAGGCATTTGTATAGATAAAGCAAGGACCAAGTTTATTTATTAAACCTCTATTATTTTATTCATTCATTAATTTTGCTTTTATATGTTCTTTTTTACATAAGATTTGTCATTAGGTTGAGATAAGTATTTAATATTTAATCATACTCAAAATATGACAGGAGCTTGAGAAGACAGACATGAGAAGAACTGGCTATGGTCAGAACTGTCCTGTACACTGAAAAGAGAAATATGGAGTGCAATGTCCAGGCACCCCCACCCTATGCGGGGCTCGAACCTGGACCTCCGTGGTTGCCGCGTGGATTATACGGAATTCAAGGAAGCACTGCTTTATTAACATAAACACAAGACATAAACACAAGACATGGGGAAAACTAACCTAAACACTAGACATAACACTTATAAAACAAAACCTGACACAAAGAAACCTAGAATGTGAAACAATGACCAACAAAGACAGATACAAAAGGATCCCTATTTATAGGGCTAAACATTAGGGCTAATTGGATACAGGTGACACAATCAGGAAAGAGAACAATGGGAAGGGAAACACACAGACACCAGGCTTCCAAGAGTCACCTGCCAGCGCCCTCTCCAGGCCTGGCAGGGAACTGTCCAGCTGTTCCTGACAAGGAGTTTATAGTAATACATTATGCAGACAGCTATTTTTAAATAAACTATATTAGGTGGTTTTGGTGTAGTTACTCTTCTGTCACAAATAATTTCATGTAAATAATCCACAATAACTCACATCTCATTTCTTTATCATACCTAGTTGATATCTCATATGAGAACTTTACTCATAACATTAGTAAAAAAAAAAAAAAAACCCAATTAAGATTGTCTTAGGGACAGCAGAGCCCAAAATCTTTTCTTGTGTCAGTATAGGAATATATTTCCCTCTCCCATGTGTAGCAGAAAGGCAACTGGGCATTTTGCTTATAATCTATTTACTTAAATTTTCAATCAGTGCAACCCTCTGGTTTCACACTGAACACACACCATCCCAATGTGTGTACATTCATTGTAGGTTGCTTGGTAACTGAAATGACAGTTGATTATCAACTTAGTTTAGGATTTCCTATAGTGCAGAGAGCACAAAATATGATCATGGACAAAATCAAGGCAGCCATGACACCAAGCTTGTTATAAGACACGGTGCATTGCAGGGAAGCGTCCATGCAAAATCCTTAAGCAAAACACCAAATCTTGACTTGACCAATGATACCAAGGGGCATGTAACAAGTAATTTGCAATTCATAGCTTCGTTTTCCTTTTTCCACCAATTTAAAGGTATATTAAGTAAAAAAGAAAAAAAGAAAAACACACAAAATATAATAGCTCATTTACATTACACTGATTTGTTATGTGTCCCTTCCTTTTATATAACTTGTAGCTGGTTAATTTCTATGATGTCAAGTCCAGTCAAGTGGCTTTAATATTATCTCAACCAGCTGGTACACAGTGAAACAAAACAACATTCCCCTAGCACCACTGTGCTACATAAAAGTACACAGAACTACAAAGGATTACATAAAGTGCATGTGTGGAAATGAAATTCACTACAATAGGTTTCAGGGGCCTTGCTCAAGGGCTCATAGGTGACAGCTTAGCAGTGCTGAGGCTTGAACCCCACTCTTCCAATCAAGAAACCAGAGTGTGCCCCAGTGGAAGCTTAAGGTGGCAATGGACCTCGGGCAAAGAGCTGTTGGAAAAACCTGGAGCCTAATAACATGATAAGACATGAACATTGTGGTAAATAAAAATAAATACAATTAGGTGAAAAAAATTATTAGGCTATATTTTTAAATCAGGCAGGAAGCATCATGATGTATTATAGTAGATATATTCTCTGTAAGTATGCCAAACAGAGAGAGCTTACCCTCTATATGATATAGAATATATATTTAGCTTTAGTGTGTCTGAGTGTCCTGAGAGCATCAGACAGATTCAAAATCTCTGTCAGACTTTACTACTTTGGTGCATTTTGATTGCATTGTTACTGGAAATTCTTCTTCTTCTTTTGGCTTTTCCCTTCAGGGGTCTCCACAGCGAATCATCTCTCTCCACCTATCCCTATCTTCTGCATCCTCAACACTTGCACCCACTAGCTTCATATCCTCATTAAATCCATCCATATACATTTACATTTACATTTACATTTACATTTCTGGCATTTGGCAGACGCTCTTATCCAGAGCGACGTACAAAAGTGCTTTAGTTCTCACTCACTGAATACATTAACACTGGTTCAATAAGACACAACTTAGGATACCATTAGCCTAACACTGAGTTGGTTTTTTTTTTTTGTTGTTGCAACATATTACGTAAACTGGAAAAATAAGAGCTAGTTTAAGTACTTCAGGAAGAGGTAAGTCTTCAGTTGCCGTTTGAAGACAGTCAGAGACTCGGCCGTACGGATACCTAGGGGAAGTTCGTTCCACCACCTCGGTGCCAGAAAAGAGAAGAGTCTAGATGTATACCTACCTTTTTCCCTGAGAGATGGTGGGACCAGTCGAGCAGTGCTAGTGGATCTGAGTAAGCGAGGTGCAGTGCGAGAAGTGACGAGAGCTTTGAGGTAAGATGGCGCTGGTCCATTCTTGGCTTTGTAGGCAAGCATTAGTGTTTTGAATCTGATGCGTGCAGCTACCGGAAGCCAGTGGAGGGAACGCAGCAGTGGGGTGGTGTGGGAGAACTTGGGCAGGTTGAAAACAAGTCATGCAGCTGCATTTTGGATCATTTGCAGTGGGCGAATTGCGTTCAGAGGTAGACCTGCCAGAAGAGAGTTGCAGTAGTCCAATGTCAAGATGACCAGAGATTGAACAAGCACCTGAGTAGCCTGTGTGGATAGAAATGGCCGAATCCTTCTGATGTTGTACAGAAGAAACCGACATGAGCGTGTCACATTAGTGACATGGGAAGAAAAGGATAGTTGATTATCCATGGTTACCCCAAGGTTGCGAGCAGAGGCTGTAGGGGAAATCATGGAGTTGCTCAGAGATATCGCGAGGTCTTGGGCTGGGGATGGATCACCTGGAATTATCAGCAGCTCGGTTTTGCTGGGATTGAGTTTCAGCTGATGGGCAGTCATCCAAGATGAAATGTCCGCCAGACACGCCGAGATCCGAGCAGAAGCCGTGGTATCTGAGGGAGGGAAGGAGAAGATAAGTTGTGTGTCATCAGCATAGCAGTGGTATGAAAAGCCATGTGAGGATATAACTTTGCCAAGAGAGTGAGTATAGAGGGAGAAAAGGAGAGGACCAAGCACTGAGCCTTGCGGGACACCAGTCGAGAGTCTGCGTGGAGCAGATGTCAATCCCTTCCATGTTACCTGATATGAGCGACCATCCAGGTAGGAAGCAAACCATTCCCATGCTGTTCCACAAATTCCAAGACTCCTGAGGGTGGACAAGAGTGTCTTGTGGTTTACTGTGTCAAATGCTGCAGACAGGTCGAGGAGGATGAGGACCGATGACAGTTTGGCTGATCTAGCAGCATGTAGTTTCTCAGTGACTGCCAAAAGGGCAGTCTCAGTGGAATGTGCTGCTTTGAAGCCAGACTGGTTGGGGTCATGGAGGTTATTCTGCATGAGATAGTCAGACAGCTGATTACAAACAACACGTTCAAGAATTTTTGAAAGGAATGAGAGAAGTGATACCGGTCTGTAGTTGCTGATGTCTGAGGGATCCAGAGCAGGTTTCTTCAGGATGGGGATGACCCTGGCTTTCTTAAAAGCAGTTGGAACGTGACCAGACGTTAAGGATCCATTGATGACTGTGGTGATAAAGGGTAGGAGGTCAGGTGAGATGGTCTGGAGCATAGCTGAAGGGATTGGATCCAGTGGGCAGGTGGTAGGATTGCAGGACCGGGTAATTTGCAAAACCTCTTCTGCTGCTACAGTTGAGAGCTGCGTCAGTGAAGGAGTAGTGGAGTGCTGATTGTGTGATGTAGGTGAAGTTGGGAGAGACGTGAAGGTCTGGCAGATCCTCTCAATCTTCTCTGTGTAAAAAGAGGCAAAATCTTCGGCGGTCAGGGAGGATGGAGAAGGTGGAGCCGGAGGGTTGAGTAGTGACGAGAAGATGTTGTGGAGCTTTCGGGGATCTTGTGCAGAAGTTTCAAGCTTTTCCTTGTAGAAGGAAGTCTTGGCAGAAGTCACGTCCAAGGAGAATTTGGACAGGAGCGTGCGATAAGAGGTGAGGTCTGTGTCGAGTTTAGATTTCTTCCACTTCCTCGCTGCTGATCGTAGTTCTCTCCGATTGTTGCGAAGCACGTCTGACAACCAAGGAGCAGGAGAAGAATTCTTCCTGCGTATAGTAGACAAAGGGCAGAGAAAGTCCATGGTTGAGGAAAGGGAGGAAAGCAGAGTGTCAGTAGCTGAGTCCAGGGGAAGGGAGGAGAAGGATTCATGGTCAGGAAGTGATGAAAGAGTGTAGGAAGCTACAGAGGAAGGGGAGATAGAGTGGAGGTTTCGGCGGGTGAGAGAGAGGTGCTGGGGGTTACGTTTAGGCAGAACAGGGAGAGTGATAGAGAAGGATACCAGGTGATGATCGGAGATATGAAGTGGGGTAACAGTCATGTCTGTAGCTGGAGAAGGATGAGTGAAGACTAGATCCAGGACGTTTCCTTCCTTATGTGTGGGAAGGCAGCTGTTGAAGGACAAGGAGAATGAATTCAGAAGAGCCAGAAGTCCAGAAGAGTGAAGCTTGTCAGATGGGAGGTTGAAGTCTCCAAGGACTGTCAGAGGGGTGCTGTCAGAAGGGAAGACACTGAGGAGTGTGTCCATTTCATCCAAGAAGTTACCTAGGGGACCAGGGGGGCGGTAGATGACAATGATGAAGAGGTTGATTGGAGAGGTAACTGAAACTGCATGGAATTCAAAAGAAGAGATGGTTAGATGAGACAAGGGGAGAGGTGAGGTACACCATCTCTGTGACAACAGCAGACCTGTACCACCACCCCTGCCTGATTCTCGTGGTGAGTGAGAGAAAGTATAGGCAGAGGATACAGCAGCCGGTGTAGCAGTGTTCTGTGGTGGTATCCAGGTCTCAGTTAGTGCCAGAAAATCAAAGGAATAGTGGGAGGCTAAAGCTGAGATGAAGTCAGCCTTCCTTATAGCAGACTGGCAGTTCCAGAGCCCACCTACCACCACTGTTTGAGACTGAGACAACAAGGGAGGGTAGATGAGGTTTCTAGAAACATGACCTCTGCTTCGTGGATGAGAATGCCTGCGTCTGTAAGAGGTAACAACAGAAATGGGTTTGAGGCACATGTCTGTGGTCTTGTCAAAGTATGAAAAGTGAGACTAAGGATGAAAGAACAAGAAAAAAATGACAATATACTTACTATTTAAGTGAGTAACAGGTATTGACAAGGCAAACTGCAAACCGCTACAGACACAAGTGTCTGAACCTTCAATATAAATTAGTTAGCCCTGCCCACAATTCACACCCTAAGGGAGACCGAAACTATTCTTGATTAATCACCCGAGACAACTAGGAAGCAAAGATCAACAAGCCATACAATAACAGTTCAAATAACAACTCTAGAACCAACCACGTTAAACAAATCGTACACAAAAGTCGGAATCTTACCTTACCAGATGGGAACAGATTCAAATGAAGAGTTAAAGCACACTGAAGATTGAGCTGGTTCCACCTTCAATATAAATTAGTTATCCCTGCCCACAATTCACACCCTAAGGGAGACCGAAACTATTCTTGATTAATCACCCGAGACAACTAGGAAGCAAAGATCAACAAGCTATACAATAACAGTTCAAATAACAACTCTAGAACCAACCACGTTAAACAAATCGTACACAAAAGTCGGAATCTTACCTTACCAGATGGGAACAGATTCAAATGAAGAGTTAAAGCATACCTCCTCTTTGACCTTCCTCTTTGCCTCCTGCCTGGCAGCATTGTTACTGAAAATAGAGATGAAAAATTGAGCTGATTCAGATTGTCAGGTTTTGCTAAGCTTTTTAACTCTTGCAGATGGTAAAAGATTCGGCAGCAGCAATTAAATAAAGAAAAAATGAAATCTCATAAATCCCATTTCTTTTCTACACCTTGACAGTACAGAAGTAATTCTGCTTGAGGAAGTAAATATTCAATAGTTAATTGTCATTCCTCAGATACAGCACATGTTTGAATTTTATACCTTAAATCTGAAAACAGAAATCTTGTTCTTTAACTTTACCCTGTTATGCTAGAAATGACCTAAGACATGGTTCACTGCAGTACAGCATCCATGCAAAGTACTTATACAAATTACTCATCAGACACACAAACAATATGCACGCCACACTGCAGTTCATTATTTGACCTTCTTTTCACCTTTTCTTTTCTTTAGATAAAATGGCAATGGTACAGCTCTATGATGCCGCACTAGCAGAGTTTTTATTGCACTGCTATATGATACCAAAAATAAAAAACTTCATTTCATTAGGGATAAATTTCATTTTAAAATGTCTAATTTCTAAAAGTTTTTTTTTTTGCCTGTGTTGTCATCAGAATCAGAATCAGAATCAGAAAGAGCTTTATTGCTGTCACTCTCCATCTGAGATCTGGCCACGAGAGGGATCCCTCGCCTGACTTTTGATGCGCTTCCGTGTTTCCACACAAGCATAAATACGGAGCGCACTTCTGGCTCTATGCGAAGTATCGTCCCTCGTGACTACTAAGCGTTTGCCTCGTGCTTTTGGATTACTCTTTTGGATTATGCTACTCTGGATTGTTATTTGGTTTTCGATTTCTGCTTTTGCCCTTTTGGATTGTGTTTGACTGTGTTTGACCCAGGACTGTTTTCCGGACTTTGTCTTTGCCTCACCCCTTGAATTTGTTTGTATTCTCACTTCGGATTTCTGGTTATGACCTCTTCGCCTGCCCGACTACGTCACTCTCTCTCTGCCCCTCCCCTACTCCAGCCCCACACATGGATCCGGCTGCTGCCGCAGCTGGCGGACAGCCGTTACCGGATACTTCGACTCCTACGGATCCAGCGGAGCTACGGGCGATTATCGTTCGGCAAGTTGCGCTGATCCGCTCTTTTAAAGATCAGGTGGAAGTGCTACAGAGTGCTACGAGCACCACTGCACTCCCACCCCTGCGAGACCCACCAGCACCGCGCGGTGAGTCACCTAGACTGGCCATGCCAGAGAAGTATGATGGCTCTGCTGATTGCTGCCACTGTATTTTATGCCAGTGTGAGAATTTCTTTGCGCATCAACCCGGGGTTTATCGTGATGAGGGGACTAAGTGTGCGTTCCTATTGTCATTGCTGATGGGTAGAGCCCTGGACCAGGCCTCTGCAGTGTGGGACGCGGACCCTCAGATCCGGACGTCTTTCACATACTTCGCGGGGATGATCCGGGAGGTATTTGAGTATCCCGCTGGGGTCAAGGACATCTTGTTCTAATTAATGGAGCTACGTCAGGGATCTGATTCGGCCGCGGATTATGCCATGAAATTCCGCACTCTGGCAGCCCAGTCCGGTTGGAACGACGCGGCGCTGTGGTTAGTGTTTCGCGAGGGTCTGAGCCCCGCACTCCAGTCTGAACTGGCATGTCGGGAGGATGCTACCTCCCTGTCCCAGTATGTAGCCACTGCCATTCGCCTGGACAATCTCCCGCGTCAGCATTGTGCTGGGGCATGTCAGCTGGGGCACGCCCTCGTCTTCGTCCGGACTATCCTAGGCCTTGTGAGGAGGCTCCCGAGCCCATGCAGCTTGGGAGATCCCGGTTGATAGAATGGGAGCACCAGCGATGTACCCAGATGAGGCTGTGCTATTACTGTGGTGGTTCGGGACACCTGATCCACCGGTGCCCTGAGAAGCCTTCGTCAGCTCAGGTGGGTGAAAACTCATTGTTCTTCAGTCTTATAGTGCCGGTGTCGTTATGCTTTTCTAATCGGTGTGTTCCTGTCCCAGCCTTGATAGACTCTGGAGCCGCCGTTAACCTGATTGACAGGGTACTGGTAGAGGAGCTCCGGATCCCTACTATTCCCAATATACCATCATTAAGAATAATGGCCATTAAAAGTCAACCCATCGGAGGGGGCTATCTCACCCATCAGACCGAGCTGCTAGATTTCAAAGTGGGTCTGTTTCATCGTGAACATCTGGCGTTCTATGTTACCTCCTCGCCTGCCAACCCTGTTATCCTGGGCTTTCCGCGGTTGCGACAGCATGATCCTCAAATCTCCTGGGACAAGGGGGAGCTGGTCTGCTGGTCTGCGACGTGTTTAAGTAAGTGCCTTCATGAGCCTGTGTCACGTCCATGCTTAACTTCAGTGGTTGAGGATTCTGGTTCCTTAGCATCCGGACACGTTCCGTGCATCTATGAAGACTTTCAGGAGGTGTTCAGTAGGGAGAGGGCTGGTCGCCTGCTGGTACATAGAGCCTGGGACTGCGCCATAGACTTGCTGCCTAACACCTCACCTCCCCAAGGGCTGGGTTTATGCACTCTCTCTGCCGGAGGCAAGAGCCATGGAGGAGTATATTGAGGAGGCCCTAGCTGTTGGTCACATATGACCATCCACGTCCCTAGCAGCGGTGGGGTTTTTCTATGTGGGGAAGAAGGACGGAGGCCTTCGTTCGTGCATCGATTACAGGGGACTCAACACGATCACAGTTTGTTATCCGTATCCGTTACCCTTGGTACCTGCGGCCCTGGAGCAGTTAAGGGGAGCTAGGTTTTTTACTAAGCTGGATTTATGCAGTGCCTATAATCTGGTCCGGATCCGGGAGGGAGACGTGTGGAAGACCGCTTTTCACACCACCCATGGTCATTATGAATACTTCGTCATGCCCTTTGGACTTACTAATGCTCCTGCGGTGTTCCAGTCTCTTATCAATGAGGTGTTCCAGGATATCCTTGGGAAGTAGGTTATCGCATATATCGATGACATCTTGGTGTAGTCGACCTCTTTGGAGGAACATGTCCATCACGTCCGGGCCATCCTCTCCAGACTTCAGCAGAATCACCTCTACATCAAGCCAGAGAAGTGTGAGTTCCACCGGACCACTATCACATTCCTGGGATATGTGATTTCGCGGCAAGGTGTCGAGATGGACCTCACAAAAGTACATGCGGTCAGCGAATGGCCCAACCCTACCAGGGTTAAGGAGTTGCAGCGGATCCGACATTGATGGATACCATTGATGAAGACTGCATACAACCTGGTAATTCTGAATAACAAACTATCCTTCTTCAGGCCCTTGTCATCTCAACATGTCACTATGACATAGTATATTTACACTATAATCTTCTTCTTCTTTCGGCTTTTTCCTTCAGGGGTCGCCACAGCGAATCATCTCTCTCCATCCATCCCTATCTTCTGCATCCTCAACACTTGCACCCAATAGCTTCATATCCTCATTTATTCCATCTATATACTTCCTCTTTGGCTTTCCTCTTTGCCTCCTGCCTGGCAGCTCCATGTCCAACATTCTCCTACCAATATACTCACTCTCCCTTCTCTGAACATGTCCATACCACCTTAATCTGGCCTCCCTAACTTTGTCCCCCAAACGTCCAACATGAGCTGTCCCTCTGATGTATTCGTTCCTAATCCTGTCCAATCTTGTCACTCCCAAAGAGAACCTCAACATCTTCAGCTCTGCTACCTCTAGCTCTGACTCCTGTCTCTTCCTCAGTGACACTGTCTCTAAACCATACAGCATGGCCGGTATCACCACTGTCTTGTACACCTTCCCCTTCATTCTTGCTGATATTTTCCTATCACACAGAACTCCCAACACCTTTCTCGACCCATTCCAACCTGCCTGCACTCGCTTCTTTACCTCTTTCCCACACTCTCCGTTACTCTGGACTGTTGACCCCAAGTACTTAAACTCCTGTACCTTCTTCACCTCTTCACCCTGTAACCTTACTGTTCCACTTCCCTCCCTTTCGTTCACATACATGTACTCAGTCTTACTACGACTGACTTTCATTCCTCTTCTCTTCAGCGCAAACCTCCACCTCTCCAGGTTTTCCTCCACCTGCTCCTTGCTCTCACTACAGATCACAATGTCATCTGCAAACATCATTGTCCATGGAGACTCCTGTCTGACCTCCTCTGACAACTGGTCCATCACTATAGCATACAGGAAGGGGCTCAGAGCTGATCCCTGATGCAGTCCCACCTCCACTTTGAACTCCTCTGTCTGACCTACAGCACACCTCACCACTGTCCTGCTCCTCTCATACATGTCCTGCACCACTCTGACATACTTCTCTGCTACTCCTGACTTCATCCTTTCTAATCTTATTTACGTTCTGTTCCACAGAGGTCAACCATTCTACTCTTTTTTCCCTCTCATTTTCCTCATTCATCAGCTCTTCAAAGTACTACTTCCATCTCCTCTGTACACTCTCCTCACTTGTGAGCACCCTTCCATCTCTATCCTTAATAACTCTAACTTGCTGCACATCCTTCCCATCTCGATCCCTCTGCCTAGCTAACCTGTACAAGTCCTTCTGTCCTTCTCTAGTGTATCACCTAGTGCACAACTTGTCATATGCCTTCTGCTTGGCCATAGACACCTCCCTCTTCACTCTGCGCTGTAACTCCTTGTATTCCTGTCTATTCTCTTCAGTCCTGTCCATGTCCCACTTCTTCTTGGCTAACCTCTTCCTCTGTATACTATCCTGAACTTCCTCATTCCACCATCAAGTCTCCTTATCTTCTTTCTTCCTTCCAGATGACACACCCAGCACCTTTGTCCCTGTCTCCCTGATCACTTGATGGCAGATGGCAGCACTACCTGACCACCCAGAGCCTGTCTAAACTTCTGTCTAAATTTCTTACAACATTCTTTTTCAGCTTCCACCACTTGGTTTTCTTCTCTATCTCTGACCTCTTCTTCTTACAGACCATCAGAGTCATCCTACACACCACCATCCTATGCTGTCTGGCTACACTCTCTCCCACTACCACTTTACAGTCACTAATCTCTTTCAGATTGCCTGTTCTAAATAGGATGTATTCTACCTGTGTGCTCCTACCTCCACTTGACTCTTGTAAGTCACTCTATGCTCCTCCTTCTTCTGAAAATAAGTGTTAACCACAGCCATGTCCATCTTCTTAGCAAAATTTACACAATAATCTATTCCTGCAAATATATTTAATATGTCTTTTGTTTGGGTTTTTAATGTACAGGTACATAATCATTTGATGTTCGTTTTCAGGTAGCCTGTGATTCTAAATAGTCATTGTGTTTCTATATACACTGTTACCATCCCATTCCTAGTTTGGAGTCTAGTGCAAAAGACACCAGATCAGCACTCCATTTGAATATACGCCATGTTGCTGCCGTGTGTCTTCTTCAACTACAAAATCCAAGTCCCTGCATCTTAAAAAGTATATAAAGTGTGCAGAATACAAATGTGTATGTGTTTACATAAAGAAATCCAATACTTGTAGCCAGCATCCATGGCTGGGTTCAAAACCATGACTCAGTAAAACAATAAGAATACAAGCAAATTACTCCTAGAGCACTCATGCTTACATGTGCAGCTCTGAAGGATGGTGTTAAAAATGTAACACACAAAGATCATGTGGATTTTTAAAAATCATTCTCTTAAGTATGCCAGCCATACTTGGTCAACCTGTTGAAAAAAATTAAAATAAATATAACTATGGTCATGTAGGTTGCAGGTTGAGTAAGCGCATGAGTCGCGTGAATCCCTTTCTCTCATCCTTTTAGCTCACTCTAATACCTCCGCTTTGGCTCTGGGAGTTTGCGTTGGGATTTCTCCCGATGTGGAAAAGGATATTATATAATGTGCTGTTGCTAAGCTTAGCAAAGATTGGCCTAATAAAAAGGTTAGCATTGCCGCTTTTAACTTGATGACCGCTAACAAACTTCACACTGCATTCTTCCTCCATGCAGGCGTCTCCCATTTTGTTCTCCAGGTGTCTGCTCATTTGTTCTCCCTGGCCACTTTTAACAATTCAGCCCTTGTTTGGCCTAGATGAGCACATGTATGCTGTGATGCCTAAGGTTGAAGAGATGCTTGAGAGCTACCTCTCCTCTTCATTAGCTGCATGGAGAAAGCCTGCACTCCCATCAAAGCCCTGTAGGGCCATGTCAGAACTTATAGGGAAGGCCTACATGGCCACGGGTCAAGGTGGTGCGCCACTGAGAGCAATGGCAGTGTGGCAGGCAACGTGCTAAAGGAGCTCATCTATGGTGAGGCTCAAACCGTGAGGTGGTATCCAAACTCAGCCAAGGCACAAATTTAGCCCTCCATGCCACATTCCTTCACTTAGGTGCAGGCCTGCTAAGCAAGAGAGAATCTGAGGTCAGTCATCTCTGCCAGATGGGCCAGGAAGAAATCCTAACACCTGAGGGCTGGGGTTTCATCCCTTTAAGGCCATCTCCACTGCTGTCTACCCCACCACTTCCGGTGCTTTGGGTGTCAGCCATGCCTGCCCATGCTCCTGCTCCTTATGTGTCTCTGCCTTCTGGGTTAGTCACTTCTCTAAGACCACTTGGCAGTGTGGAAGCTTCTGCCAGATGTGTTGCAGTAGGCGCTGGATACTGTGGGAAAAGGCTGCAAAATTCAGTTCACCTCCCATCCTCCCTCTTTCAAGGTGTGCTGCCCACTGTTGTTGGCATAGACCAAACCTTGTTTCTCCAGGAGGAGCTCCTCTTGCATCTGAGATAGGACATAGACCATATTCCACTCCCAAATCGAGCCTCAGGCTTCACAGCTGGTACTTCTTGGAAGGATGGGGTCTCTGCCCAATTTTGGAACTACATGCACTAGATTGTACACTGAAACATACAACTTAAAGATGTTAATGCCCAGGGTCATTGTGTTATAGATCAGGCCGAGGTTTGTGGCAATAATCCTGAAGGATGCCTATCGTCATATAACATAGGCATCTTGCCAGAGCACAGGAAACTCCCCAGGTACACTTTTGTGGGGGAGCGTACTGGTGCCAGGTTCTCCCTTTTGGCTGTCTTATCACTGCTCACTCTCAGAGAACCACATTCTTGGGGATAGTTTGGGATTCAGCCATGATGTGGGCACATCTGTCTCCCACTCAGGGGGATTCCATCCTTTCTGCCATAAAGGACATCTGGCTATTCCAATGCCTTTCTATCGCCCAGCCACAGAGGGTGCTTGGCTCATGGCAGTAGTGGCTGAAGCTATTCCTTTGGGTCTGCTATACATTAGACCGGCTACCTCTGACTCAGGAGCAGGGTTTTTTCACCCCTACAGACACCCTTTTCAGGGTCACGCATCCCAAAATTTCTACCCTCCTTATGTGATGAAGAAGTGGTTCTGTTTGCCCCTGAGGAGTTGACCAACTGTCCCAAGTGGCTTTCTCTTTTGACCAGCTGGATGCCATGGTGCAGACAGGGTATGTACTTACAGAGTATGATATGGCCTCCTCCTTGGCCCTCTCAAGTCAGGTTTTTGGACCTAATTTGTCTTCTGGATGGTGCACCTGGGGAGATTCCTGTCAGGAGGAACCTCCACTCTCAGGCACAGGGGGTGATTCTGCACCCACACCCTGAGATTTAGAACCTCTGGCTCTGGCCTCTGAGTGGGACTAGCACCTGGACAACCAAGGTTGTGAAGAATATGTTTAATTCTAGGGTGCCTTCCACAAGGAGATTGTATGCAATGAAGGGAGGTTCTGTTGCCTCTGGTGCAATCAGTGTTGACAGGATCCAGTTTATGTCCCTGTTGGTATGGTGCTAGAGTTCCTGCAGACACACCTCTTCGAGGGCCAATCACCCTCTATGTTGAAGTATATTTGGCAGACATCGAGTCATGTGACTGCTCTTGGGACCTATTTGGGGAGGCACCCTCTGGTCTCTCAGTTTCTGTGCAGTGCCAGGCAGCTGAAGCTTTCCTGCAGAACATGTCTCCCCTCCTGGGACCTCTCAGCAGTCCTGGAGGAGTTGTTTCAAGCCCCCTTTGAGCCAATTGAGTGGGATGGTCAAGGCTGCACTGCACTGCACTGGGATTGTCCCTACATTCTGCAGGCCTTCTGCCCTCTGCCCCACAAGTCTCCAGGAGAGATCTATCTATGTGCATCACCTTGTCCACCACTCTGGCTAGGTTTGATCCCATCCAGCTTAGTCCTTTCTGCACACCCTTATCAGTTTCTATAACCTGGACCTGGACCCCACTCCTGGGTGTTACAGGGCTAGTATTTCTCTTCTTCTAGCTCATTCATGCCCTTTAACCACCTCTGGACAGACATCTCCCAGCATGTGGTATGAGATGTTGGTATTGATGCTCCCATGGAGCATTGAGTTCCCTCAAAATGTAACCCAGTTCCCTAAGAAGGGAACGAGATGCTGCTTGCCACACTCTGGACATCCACTCGTGCGTCCTTCAGAAAAGTAGAAGCTGGAATGATGTGACATAGATGTCCTTATAAGGTCTTGCTGGTGCACTCCTATTCATCACACTAAGCGTTTGTCGGAACTCAGAGTCCCCTCCGAGTGGACATATCGCAGGGTGAATATTGAGTTTGTCTCTATTTCCCCTTAGTTTTCCATGACCAATTAACTCAGTAAATTTATAAAAATGAAACTAAGTAAACTACCAAAACTTAGCCAAATAATGAGTGGTCAATTCTGCAGATGGGAAGAAGCAAATTCTTTATTCAGTAAGACACACCTGTCAGATGTCTTTTACTGAAGAGAGCAGCCGGTCTGAAAAACTTTGAAACATTCCCTACTATTTATACACGCTTATTCAAATTCAGTTTTAACATTTCATCCTCTTCATTTGAGCCCCTCCTTACCTAATTTACATATATACATATCAGTGGCCTTCTTCAGCTATCTCTTCAGAACGTCTTGACCTCTCACCTAGTTCTTTGATTCTTTAAACACGATGTTCTTTTCACCTCTTTGTGACTTCTGACATAATATTGACTTTTCCTAGATGTTTGCAAGTTTTGCACATTGCAAAGTCAGCATTATTCCCTGTTCTTCCGCATTTTTATTCATAGCACGGTACAAAGCAAGTTATTTCAAATCATACTGTCTAGTTTTGTTTCCTCCTGTCTAGTTTTTATTTTTGCCTTTAAGCTTTTAAGCATTTCATAACCTGCATTTTAAGATTAAATAACCTGCGTTTTAAGGTTAAACAACCACAAGATATTCACCTTACTCATCCAATTTTCCATTAGCTCAATCGGCCAGTCAGCCAATCCAATGATCCCATTGGATAGTCTGACCAACCAAACCGCAACTTTAAGCTGTAAGCTCCAATGGTTTTCACTAAATGTCTGTTCTCTCTTTTTTCCAATCTCAGTGTGGTTACTGTTATTATATTCCATTTGTATAATTTTATTATTATTATTGCATATACATACTATCAGAGGTTATACTATACTGATTGTCATAAGCTTAGCCGTTAGATAGATGATAGGATAATAGATACCACTGCTCTTAAATGAGTTTTTACTACTTTGAAGATAAGATAAGCATGAATTTCCCCTACATATTGCTATTTTAAAAGATAAGCATTTATCATTAAATTTACCTGACATCACTGTCAGCTTTGTTTGACTTTAGACCTTCACGCTGACCCTACAGATCTTACAGATCATCTTGACCTCACAGTTGATACCTTTTATCACTAGTCTGTGTCAGTCTGTGTAAGTCTGTGTCTCCAAGCTATTGATATATTATTAAATGATTATTTTTGCCACGACTCGTGCTAGAGTTGACCGCGAGAGGGAGCCCTCGCCCGTGTTTTGAAGCCGCTTCCGGTTCACGGGGGGATTTAAAAATGGTGCGCACTTCCTGGCCGGCGCGAAGTAATATTTCTCATGGGATTTACCAAGCGCTTGCGTACTGCTATTTCGGATTGGATTTTTGTGAATGACCTGGACTGTTTATTGTTGCCGCTTTCGTTTTGCCCTGGATATTTCTATTATCAGATTATTGACCTCGGACTGTTTACGGACTTTCGCTTTTGGATTATCCCCTTTTGTACTTTCGCTCGGATTATTGTCTTCCTCATTTCGACCCTCTTTCTGTCCCCGATTTCCCGACCTGTCTGTGTCCCGTCGCCAGCTCGGCGAATGGATCCGGCCACTTCCGTCTCCGGCGGCCAGCCGCAACAGATTACTTCGCCTATCACGGATCCAGCGGAGCTGCGTGATATCATCGTGCGGCAAGGAGCGATCATTCGCTCCTATCAGGATCAGGTAACGGCGCTGCAAGCCCAGCTAAGCGGCGCGAGTATCGCGGCACCCATCGATCCACCATCTGCACGCGGTGGGTCTGCTGACCGTTGTTGCGGGTTCTTACGTCAATGCGAGGTTTTCTTTTCGCACCAGCCGGGGATGTATCGTGAAGAGGGGACTAAATGTGCCATTTTACTCTTGCTCATGACGGATAGGGCTCTAGAATGGGCTTCGGCCATTTGGGACACTGATCCGCAGGTAAAATTGTCCTTTGCTTATTTCGCGGGGATGATTAGGGAGGTTTTTGAATATCCTGCGGGTGGCAAGGACATCTCCCTCCAACTCATGGAGTTGCGCCAGGGCTCCAAGACCGCAGCTGACTATGCTGACTATCAGGTTCTGCACCCTGGCGGCCCAGTCTGGCTGGAATGATGCGGCACTTTGGGCCGTGTTCCGCGCCGGTCTGAACCCCAGTCTCCAGGCTGAGCTAGCGTGCCATACGGAGGCGACCTCCTTGTCTCAGTTCATGGCTACGACCATCAGACTGGACAATCTGCGGCGCCAACACCGCACGGGGACCCAAGCCTCTGCCTCTGCTCGCCCCAGAATATGCATGGATTACCCTGAACATCGGGAGGAGGCAACTGAGCCCATACAACTAGGGAGATCCAGGTTGGCTGCACAGGGACACCGGCCTCGCAGTCAGATGCGGTTGTGTTACAACTGCAGGGCCTCCGGACATTTGAGTCCTCGGTGCCCAGAAAGATCCTCATCGGCCCAGGTGGGTGGCAGTTCCCTGTGTTTTAGTCTGACGGTGCCAGTGTGTCTCCGTTTTTCTGATCGCTGGTTCTCTGTTACAGCGTTAATTGACTCTGGAGCAGCCGTGAACCTCATAAACGGGGCGATGGTGGAGGAACTCGGGATCCCCACCTTCCCCTGCGTACCATCATTGAGGATCACGGCCATTGACAGTCAGCCCATTGGGGAGGGCTACCTAACACGTCAGACAGAGATCTTGGACTTCCGAGTAGGGCTCTTCCACCACGAACAGTTGGCCTTTTACGTCACCGCATCACCGGCGAATCCTGTGATCCCGGGCTTCCCGTGACTGAGGCGCCATGACCCCCAAATATCATGGCGCTCGGGGGAGCTAGCCCGCTGGTCGCCTACCTGCCTCAAGGGGTGCCTACGGGACCCGGTGCCTAGGCCCTGCGGGACTTCCCGTGTGGATGAAATGACTTCTGCATCTCACGGACACCTCCCGCACCAGTACATTGATTTCAGGGAGGTTTTCAGTGAGGAGAGGGCGGCACGCTTGCCGTCACATCAGGTCTGGGATTGTGCTATAGACCTGCTGCCCAACACATCTCTCCCTAAGGGGCAGGTCTACCCTCTTTCTCTTCCTGAGTCTAAAGCCATGGAGGAGTATATCGAGACCGCCCTGGCCGCGGGGCACAATTGACCATGCACCTCCCCAGCGGCAGCAGGTTCTTCTTCGTTGGGAAAAGGGATGGGAGCCTTCGGCCCTGTATCGACTACAGGGGGTTGAACGCCATTACCGTTCGCTACCCCTACCCTTTGCCCCTGGTACCCGCTGTACTGGAGCAACTGAGGGGTGCAAGGGTGTTCACCAAACTAGACCTCAGGAGTGCCTACAACCTGGTGTGTATCCATGAGGGGGATGAGTGTAAGACCGGTTTTCACACTACTAGTGGCTACTACGAGTATTGTGTGATGCCATTCGGCCTCACGAATGCCCCAGCAGTGTTCCAGGCCCTCATTAATGGGGTTTTCCAGGACCTACTGGGGAAAGGGGTCATCGCTTACATTGACGATATATTGGTGCACTCTTCTTCTATGGAGGAGCATGTGCGTATGGTTCGGGAGGTGCTTGGTAGACTGCAGCAGCACCACCTATATGTGAAGCTGGAGAAATGTGAGTTTCATCGATCCACAGTGACATTCCTGGGGTACGTGATCTCCCGACATGGGGTGGAGATGGATGTGGTTAAAGTCCAGGCAGTGACTGAGTGGCTTGCTCCTACCTCGGTGCAGGAGCTACAGTGTTTCCTGGGCTTCGCCAACTTTTACCGGAGGTTCATCCGGAATTACAGTTCGGTGGCCGGTCCATTGACGTCGCTACTCAGGGGTAAACCCAAGAAGCTGACCTGGACGGATCTGGCCCGGTCAGCCTTCCAGCAACTAAAGAACTGTTTTACCACGGCTCCTATCTTGCGGCACCCAGATCCGGACCTGCCGTTTGTGGTGGAGGTGGACACATCCAGCAGTGGACTTGGGGCGGTACTATCCCAGCGGCATGGCAAACCCGGTAAGCTTCACCCCTGTGCTTTTTATTCTAGGAAACTGATGAGCGCAGAGGTGAACTACGATGTAGGCAACCGGGAATTGCTCGCCATCAAAGCAGCGCTGGAGGAGTGGTATCAGCCACCACTGTTCCCCTGGTCGGGGGAGCTGTCCGACGTTCCGGCTGTGGAGGAGTGGTATCGGCTAAGTCAGGAGGTGTGGGAACGAGCCCATGTGTGCCTACAAAGGGCAGTGAGGAGACAAGAAGGTGACAGAAGGTGTGGCTGTCGACACGGAACCTGCGTCTGAAGCTGCCCTGCCGGAAACTCAACCCTTTTGAGATTGTCTGACAGGTGAATCCTGTGGCGTACCGACTTCAGCTCCTGGCATCCTACCGTATATGCCCCACCTTCCACGTTTCCCTCCTCAAGCCAGCACACTCGTCCGCCGTGGAGACAGGGGCCTGTGAGGAGCCACCGCCACCTCTGGACATCGAGGGGTCCCCGGCGTACCGGGTACGGTCCCTTCTGAACTCCAGGCGGGTTCTGTCCCGCCTTCAATACCTCATGGACTGGGAGGGGTACGGCCCCGAGGAACGTTCGTGGGTGGAGGCTGCCGACGTCCTGGATCCGTCGCTCATGGAGGATTTCCATCCGAACAAGCCCGCACCGCGCTCTAGGGGCCGTCCTCAGTGTAGAACCCCAGGAGGTGTTCCTAGAGGGGGGGCTCTGTCACCACTCGCGCTAGAGGTGACCACGAGAGGGAGCCCTCGTCCGTGTTTTGAAGCCGCTTCCGGTTCACGGGGGGATTTAAAAATGGTGCGCACTTCCTGGCCGGCGTGAAGTAATATTTCTCATGGGATTTACTGAGCGCTTGTGTACCGCTATCTCAGATTGGATTTTTGTGAATGACCTGGACTGTTTATTGTTGCCGCTTTCGTTTTGCCCTGGATATTTCTATTATCGGATTATTGACCTCGGACTGTTTACGGACTTTCGCTTTTGGATTATCCCCTTTTGTACTTTTGCTCGGATTATTGTCTTCCTGGTTTCAACCCTCTTTCTGTCCCCAATTTCCCGAACTGTCTGTGTCCCGTCGCCAGCTCGGCGAATGGATCCGGCCACTTCCGCCTCCGGCGGCCAGCCGCAACAATTTTTAGTTAGTTGCACTTCTTTTTTTCTTTTTGCTAGACAATATGCAAGTTTTTCCATTGTACTGATCTGTCTGCACTTATTGTTTTTATGTTACAGATAACACTGTCTAGGCTTTGAGCCTTTAAGCGTTATCATTTTATTTTATTTTATGTTTTATTTTATTTTACTTTAAGCTAAGCCTGGTGTTTACGAAGATTACATAATCACTTGATATGTTATGCTATTATACTAGTGCATTAATACTTATGGTTATGCTTGATTATCATATTTTTGCCTCAAGGAAAACCTGCTCTTAAGTCATAATTGAATACTGTAAGAATATACTGATTATACTTGAATACTGTAAGAATATACTATTTTAAGCAGAGTATTGTTATGTTAAAAGTAAGCATAAAAGTAAATTTTAAAATTTCTCCGACACGTTCCCATAGCATCAGCCATGACACAGTATCTCGTTCCCTTCTCATGAAACTGGGTTACATACATAACCTGGTGTAGTTTTCTCCCCAATATCAGTCTGAAAATTCTCTCAACCTAAGCCGTTTGTCAACTGTGGGTGAATCTGTGGGGTTTGCATTTAGAAAAGGGATGGCTCATAACCAAATACACCCTGGAAGGGGGTCAATTGCTTGTCTGAGCAGTGCATTGAATTCCATGCATATTTAGCATAAGGAAGGAACTGATGTTCAATATCCACCTAGTCCCCCATACTTTATGTTGACTTATTGAAGAGTCAGATAGCAGTGAGCATGAATTACTTGTTGTCCCTTTCCCTTTTTCAGCAAAACTGCTCTTATCTACTAAAGAACCAGCTCTGCTGTTTTGCCAGTATAGCAAGGAGGGGGGCCTTTGCTATTGGCCATGAGCCTCTCAATTTTGTCCACCTCCGATTTTGTCCACCAAGGTGCCCAGTTTGCAGACTAGAGTAGAGCCAGTTTACTAGTTAGCTTACTCAGCTTTTTTTTTGCATCACCTGCTCTGATGAGTAGGAGTTTGTTGTTCTCACACCACTCACCAAAAGTGTTCACTGCAATTCTGTTTACTACTTCCAATCAGAATCATCAGAGAAATTCTGCATGTGGCAACTCTGTGTTATTTTAGAATAGTCCCTTGTAGTGCTCCTGTGCTATTCACCACCTGTTCAGACAGGGTGCTACTCAGTCAAACAAACTGGGGCCTGTCAGTCAGATAAGGATCCAGGATAAGGTGCTCCTGTACATCCACATTATTATCAGTCCCTTGACAGAACAGGCTGTATAGCATTGAAGGCATTTTAGAAATCAAAGAACATGATTCTTATAAATTTTATCTGGAGCACCTCACAAAAATTAAACAAGTCTCAACGTATCATTGTTGCACAGACACTAGAAACATGCCTATAGAAAACTTGAAATGTCTACTTTTAAATAGACCAATTTAAAATGAAAAATATTCTCTGTTTGTGTAATATGCATGAAAACTAATGATGGGTACAGTTTTTCTGTCTCAGCTCATTAGCGCTAATCTAGACACACCCATTCACAAAACCGCTATTCATACTATAATGATCTGTGCAAACAAAAGGTGTTAAAATGTGGAATGGCCAAAGTGCCAAAGTGCCATTCCACCTTGATAAACCCATTGACGGTGGGACATTGTCTTCCCAGATGTGAAAATAGCCAAGATTCATGATGACAGACACTCCCACACATATAGCCTTTCTCAAACAAAAGTGTAATACAAATGTTAACCAATGTATCGTTTTATGTGAATTTATGAAAAAATGGTTTTTGCAACGATGTTGTAACAAAGACTTGGGTCTACATAATCCAGGGCACAAAAGTTTGTGAAAATATACTTAAATATGTATTTTATGGACCTGTCTCAACATTTTAAACTTTTTGTTTTATTACTAAACATGTTTAAACTTGAGTTTTTCAAAAATACAAACATATGCTTGCAAGTTGCTTACATATTATTGTATCAGACTTGTGTTGAATTTAGTGTAATGAGACTTTTGCCATTAATATGTTATAGGTAGAAACGTGTCAGGTAGAGACGTGTCAGCCAAGACAGCCCCACAGCATCCAGAGACTTAAGGTACTCAGGGCAAATCTTATCCACCCCAGTGCCTTGCCACTGAGGAGCTGCTGAACTACCTCAGTGACCTCAGCTTGGGTGATGGATGAATCTATCTCTGAGTAGATTCCTCTATGGAAGGCATGTCAGTGGGGTTGAGGAGATCCTCGAAGTATTCCTTCCACCTTCCGACAATATCCTCAGTTGAGGCCAGCAACTCTCCACCTCCACTGTAAACAGTGTTGGCAGATAGCTGCTTACCCCTTCTAAGGTGCCGAACAGTCTGCCAAAATTTCAGAGAGGCTGTCCGATAGTCCTTCTCCATGGCCTCACCAAACACCTCCCAGACCCGAGTCCTTGCTTCTGAAACCACCCGGGCTGCAGCTTGCTTGGCCTGCTGGTATACCACAGCTGCCTCCGGGGTCCCCTGAGCCAACCAGGGTCAATAGGACTCCTTCTTCAGCTTGACGGCATCCCTTACTTCCAGTGTCCACCTCTGGGTTCGGGGATTGCCGCGCGACCGGCACCGGAGACCTTATGGCCACAGCTCCGGATGGCTGTGTCAACAATGGAGGTGGAGAGCATGGTCCTCTCAGACTCAATGTCCCCAACCTCCCTCAGGATCTGGTTGAAACTCTCCCGGAGGTGGGAGTTGAAGACCCCCCTTACAGAGGGATCAAGCCCAAGCTATAAACAAGCCCACCCCACCCTGCCACCTCTCACCATGGGGCACTCCAGAGTAGAAGAGGGTCCAACCTCTCTCAAGGAGTTGGGTTCCAGAGCCCAGACTGTGCGTGGAGGCAAGCCCGACTATCTCTAGCCAGTACCGCTTAACCTCCCTCACCAGCTCAGGCTCCTTCCCCCCTAGTGAGGTGACAGTCCATGTCCCAAAAGCCAGATACTTTGTCCAGGGTTTGGGCCGTCCATGACTACGACCCAAAACACATTGCACCAGACCCTTATGCTCCATCCTACGGGTGGTGGGCCTACGGGAAGGTGGGCCTACGTCACTTCTTTGGGCTGTGCCGAAGACTCGGCCACCAGGTGCTTGCCTGCATGCCCCAAACCCAGGCCTGGCACCAGGGTTGGGGTTGCCAATCCGGGCAATGTAACAGTCCTTGATATGTTTTTAATCATAAGGAGGTTTAAATCGCTCTTAGTCTGACCCATCACCTAGAACCCGTTTGCCTTGGGAGACCCTACCAGAAGCACTAGGCCCCCGACAACATGGCTCCTAGGTTCATTCGGGTACTCAAACCCTTCCACCACAATAAGGTGGCGATTCAAGGAGGGGACACGTCTCTGCAACATAGCATGGCGGTCAGGGACAGTACCTCTGGACTGGGCGACCGGGGTGGTGGTCCCTCTTTTTAAGAAGGGGGACCGGAGGGTGTGTTCCAACTATAGGGGGATCACACTCCTCAGCCTTCCAGGGAAAGTCTATTCCAGAGTACTGGAGAGGAGAGTTTGACCGTTAGTTGAACCTCGGATACAGGAGGAACAATGTGGTTTTCATCCTAGTTGTGGAACACTGGACCAGCTCTATACCCTCCACAGGGTGCTTGAGGGCTCATGGAAGTTTTGTGGACTTGGAGAAGGCATTCAACCATGTTCCTCACGGCATTCTGTGGGAGGTGCTCTGGGAGTATGGGGTATCTCTGTATGACATGTTTCCAGTGCATGTTGGACTCCGGCAGGGCTGTCCTTTGTCACCGGTTCTGTTCATTACTTTTATGGACAGAATTTCTAGGTGCAGCCAGGGGTTGGAGGGAGTCCTGTTTGGGGACCACAGAATTTCATTGCTGCTTTTTGCAGATGATGTTGTCCTGTTGGCTCCTTCAAGCTAGGACTTACAGCATGCACTGGGGCATTTTGCAGCTGGGTGTGAAGCGGCTGAGATGAAGATCAGCACCTCCAAATCTGAGGCCATGGTTCTCGACTGGAAAAAGGTGACTTGAACCCTTCAGGTTGGAGGGGAGATCCTTCCTCAAGTGGGGGAGTTTAAGTATCTTGGGGTCTTGTTTACGAGTGAGGGAAGGATGGATCGTGAGATTGACAGACGGATCGGTGCAGTGGCAGCAGTAATGCAGTCTATGTACCGGTCTGTTGTGGTGAAGAAGGAGCTGAGCCGGAAGGCAAAGCTCTCAATTTACCAGTCAATCTACGTTCCTACTCTCACCTATGGTCATGAGCTTTGTGTCATGACTGAAAGGACAAGATCCCGGATACAAGCGGCCGAAATGAGTTTCCTCTGTAGGGTGGTGTGGCGCTCCCTTAGATATAGGGTAAGGAGCTCTGCCACCTGGGAGGAGCTTGGAGTAGAGCCACTGCTCCTCCACATCGAGAGGGGCCAGTTGATCTGGCTTGGGCATCTGTTTTGGATGCTTCCTGAATGTCTCCCTGGGGAGGTATTCCAGGCATGGCCAACCGAGAAGAGACCCCGGTGAAGACCCAGGACATGCTGGAGAGGCTATGTCTCTCAGCTGACCTGGGTGATCCCTCCAGAAGAGCTGGAAAAAGTGTCTAGGGAGAGGGAAGTCTGGGCAGCCCTGTTTAGACTGCTGACCCCGGGACCCAGCTCCGGATATGCGGAAGACAATGATGATGATGATGATGATGATGATGATGATGATGATGTTATAGGTAACTGAAATAAGAGCAATGAATAGTAAGGAAGGATTATGTACCGTGATGAACTGGTCACTGATATAAACAAAGTTAACACAAAGTCAACATTACAAAACAGCTAAAATAAAGTGCAAATAAGCAATAAACTTGATGAAATTCTGAAAAACTAAAATTGAATTTAGACAAGCAGAACATAAGCAGGACATAAGCAGGAAAAGAAACCAAAGAAAGAAAGCACAAAAAAAATCACAAAACCAAATATAATGGGACATGAGCTGATGCAGCAGACTGCCACTCACTTGGTCTTCACTTCAGGCATCTTCACTCCACAGTTCCAATTGTGTATGACCGTCATATTGCTATATTGTCACTCTGCTAATAGGCACGATTATGTATCACCACCATATCTTTATATGTTCATCACACTGTTAGGAAAAAGCTCCTTGTTACCAAAACAAATATGAAAGCATGACTTAGGTTTGAAAAATTTAATTTGAACAAGCCACAAAAGTTCTGGAACAATATCTTTTGGACTGAACAAAGCAAAGTGGAGATGTTTGGTCATCAGACACAGCACAAAACCAAAAACAGCCATTACCACAGGACCTGGGAGATGTTATACTAGTAGCATAATATATGAGACAAATTTGAGGCAATCTGTCCAGCAGCTTATGCTGGGCTGAAATTGTGTCAAGCAACAGGATCCCCAAAACACCAGCAAATCAACATCTGAATGGCTAAAAAAGAACACACAATGAAGGTGTTGGAACGCTTACATACTAGTTTGCATACTAGATTCCTTACCTACATATTTCTTCAAACAGATAATACCAGTCTCAAAATAATAAGTTTGTTATTAATAATAAGTGGCTATTTGCCTAAATGTTTTAAGCAGTTATCAAACCCCTGATTAAAAAACCCACAGCTGTCCAGGCATAGGCTAATGCAATGTAATAGAGAGGAAAAAGAAAGTATCAAGAATGTATAAACAGTGTACAAGATCTTTATTTTTAAGCAAAAGAATAAAAACTTGGGATTGTTTGCTAGTCTGATCAATGTTTTGCCTTGTAACTTTGCATGGATGCAATGGTGATGCGCCATGCCTTTGGCCACATCTGACATAACAAGGTAGTCTTCAGCTTTCAGATTTAAAACAATCAGTGAATTACTGAACCTTGAAACATTTCTGTTTTCTATTCATGTTTCTGTTCAGAAGTCTGTTCATTATACATCATCATGGGGATGATCCAGGCAGATGCTGAAGATTCATTCATTGTCTGCCGCTTATCCGAACTACACTTGGGTCACGGGGAGCCTGTGCCTATCTCAGGCGTCATAGGACATCAAGGCAGGATACACCCTGGACGGAATGCCAACCCATCGCAGGGCACACACATTCACTCACGCAATCACACACTACGGTCAATTTAGAGACTCCAATCAACCTACCATGCATGTCTTTGGACTGAGGGAGGAAACCGGAGTACCCGGAGGAAACCCCTGAGGCACAGGGAGAACATGCAAACTCCACACACATGGCGGAGGTGGGAATCGAACCCCCAACCCTGGAGGTGTGAGGCAAACGTGCTAGCCACTAAGCCACCATGCCCCCCCATGCTCCCCATGCTCCCCATGCTCCCCATGCTGAAGATTGTTTATCGTTAAAATTCATTCATTCATTGTCTACCGCTTATCCGATCTACTCTCGGGTCACGGGGAGCCTGTGCCTATCTCAGGCATCATTGGGCATCAAGGCAGGATACACCCTGGACGGAGTGCCAACCCATCGCAGGGCACACACACACACACTCTCATTCACTCACACAATCACACACTACGGGCAATTTAGAGATGCCAATCAACCTACAATGCATGTCTTTGGACCGGGGGAGGAAACCGGAGTACCCGGAGGAAACCCCCGAGACACGGGGAGAACATGCAAACTCCACACACACATGGCGGAGGCGGGAATCAAACCCCCAACCCTGGAGGTGTGAGGCAAACGTGCTAACCACTAAGCCACCGTGCCCCCCTTATCGTTAAAATTATTTATTAAATATAAAATTAAATGCAATTAAAATACCATTAACTAGTACCTAACAAAAAAAAGAACTAATTGTTTAACAAACTGCATCTGAATGTATTTGGATACCTGTACAGGAACATTTCTTATGTAACATTATATAACAGACTTTGATCCTTTCACTTCCCTGTGTACCTTAGAAGATGGACAGCAGCCACTGCCTCAAGATTGCTACCGATCAATTAATCAATCATTTTATCATACTCCTAATTATCTATATAAACTAAAATAAATACTCTCCCAATTGGAACCTAAACACCAAATCTAGCTGGGTTGGATTGAATTTCCATCCACTTCGAGTGTCAGTAATCCTGTTTAGGGTAGCATAAATAGTTTGCATAAAAGCAAACCTAGCCTGATGGAAAACGTATAAGATACTAGAAAGAGCTCTCAGTGCTCTCTTATAGTGACAACAGCATTAGTGCTGCAAGACATCTACCTCCTTTAAATTTCAGGTATTTTATTCAATATTCTACTCTGATAAGTTAGTTATTTCCTAACAGTTAATAAAGGCAGATGTTTTAGATACCATATCTAGGTTGTGATAATTTTTTGGATGCTTTTGGTTTGGTAATATCTTTATATTATCTGTATACTGTGCCCATATCTATCAACTTTACTGTACTAGAACTTCACTGTAAAATATGCAGTAGCAATATTTAATTTAATGAAATTTTATGTATTGCAATTTTAACAATAAACATAATTTCCATTTTATAAAGGCATGTGAACATTTACATCTACGACATTTGCAAAATAGTTAACATTTGCAAAGTTATTAAAAACTGTGAACATCAAAATACCATAAAATCAAGCAAAACAATAAAATGCATAAAAACATGAATTGAATAATAAAATACATACAAGTATAATGTACTTAGATTAAAATGAATGTGAATAAGTTTTAAAAAAATGTGTTTTGAGATGGGATTTAAAGGTAAAGAGAGAGTCAATAATTCGTATGTAATGATTTTGTTCATTGCCTGCCTGGGTATTGACCTTGCCTCTTTTCTTCGACTCATGTTTTCTTTGTCTTCTGGTTTTTCATATTTATTTGCTTCACAGACTGGGTTTACTGTGTATTTGAACGTTGCCTGTTTTTCGACTCTGTCTTTTTTCTTGTTTTGGATTTGTTTGCCCTGTGTTGTATTAAATGCCACAGTATTTCTGCTTTCGACTCTTCATTACAGATAGAGTTGAATAGCAGAAGAAAACCTAAGAGTATGAGAGGGTATGGGGAGAAGGTCGAAGGTGATTGATGTTATGCAGATGAAAGTATGCAGAGTGAGTAATATTGTTAATGTGTGGAACAAAGGATAGAGCACTGTCCAAGATGACAACCAGAGAAACGGAGAAGGAGAAACTATAGAACTAACAGTAAAATTGAACTCAAAATTTCCTAAAGATATTTACAAAAGGTAAACATAAATAAATAAAAGGGCCCACAGCACAGACCCTTGTGGAACTTCGCTAGTAACAGGAAGGGACTGAGATTTAAAATCCTTTAGTTAGGCAAACTGAATACAACCAGAGAGATATGATTTAAAACAGGCAAGCGAAACCTGAGGAGGTAAAGAGAGTGCACTGTGTAGTATTATCCAAGGAGGTTGCCTGTAAGAGGATATTTTCAATTCTGTCATTAAAAGGGTCATAAAAGCATTACATTGATCAGTTGAATACAGATGAGGTGCAAGTGTATCAGATAATTATGTGTATCAGATGAAATTATTAATAATGGAAATCAAAGCTCTTGTGTTCCCTTTACCTGACCTAATCAAATCTGCATAGTAGGTAGGTTTAGCTGTAGGAGAACATTCTTGTAAAACAGAATGTGATCCTTTAGTTGTATAAATTTCAGGTGTAAACAAAGGGGCAGAGTGGGTAAAGGAAACATATTGGGTTTTTAAAGGACCAAATGCAAGAGACTAGACAGACCATTATTATAGTATAAGACCAGCTTCTCAGGGGTGGATAAATTGTCTTTGCTGGGGAGGCTTTCAAGTCCACAAGAAAGAGAAGATAAATTAATGTTTTTAATAATTCTGAAAACGATTGAACAAGGCAAATTTGTTTTGGATAAGGTTAAGATTAATACAAATTAGCTTCTGGACAGGATGAATCAAGGCAGGATGTAAAATCCCTACTTAATGCATTGTTAACATTTGGCCATGTGTATATTAAAATTACACAATATTATATTAGGGGTCCAAGAGCAAAATGACATTAGGAGTCCAGAGAGCTCATTCAGAAAGTTGCTGTAGGGGGGCTTTTGAGGGGTTGATAAACAGAAACTCAAATAATCGGGGAGGGCCCACTGATTTGTAGCACAATGGACTCAAAAGAGGCACGCGCAAGGGCAGTGACAGATGACATTTTCCACTTTTCACTGTGAAACATTGCAGGACCACTTTCCCTGCCTGAAACACAGGATTTAATGTAGTAAATATATACAAGATATATTTAATTAAGCTGAGAATAGTCAAAAGGTTGCTTCCATGTCTCAGTCAAGCATAAAAATAAAGATATTAAAGGCCCCCTATTGGTAAACAAATGGATGTTAAATAAGTCAAAGATTAGATAGCTTTTTTCTGTTTTGCTGCTAGTGACCCTGGATAGTATAGCTAGCTCACTGTGGTCCATGGCTCCTCCTTTGGAGGGTGATAGATAGATAGATAGATATGTACATCAATAAATAAGGCAATCAGTATGTGCATAGAGGAAGTATGTGCAAGTTGTATTCAGAGCAGATAAAGTGTTGTGTAATTATATAATTGTGCAAGAATGTATGCATTATGTACATTATATGTACAACAGTAACAGGGACAAATATACAGTGTATATATATATATATATATATATATATATATATATATATATATATATAAAAAAAGGTGTGATCTATGAATGAACAATATGTACATTATAATTATATTATACAGAGAAGATGTAGCAGAATGTACAGGGTGAAGCAGAACTGCAAGGTGGTGAAGTGTTGTGAAACATGAGTGTCCTAGCGGTGTAGTGTAGAGGTCAGAAGATTTATGGTTGTGGAGAAAAAACTGGCCCTGAACCTGCTGGTTTTAGTGCGGATGGTCCTGTATCTTCTCCTGGATGGAAGGAGGTTGAACAGTTTGTGACTAGGGTGGGAGGAGTCCTTGATGATTTTGTGTGCTCTGCACAGACATCTACTGTGGTGAAAAGACTCAATGGCAGGTAGTTGGGTGCTGATGATGTGTTGGGCGGTTTTCACCACCCTTTGCAGTGATTTCCTTTCATACACTGTGGAGCTGCCATACCACACTGTGATGGAGCTCGTCAAGATACTCTCAATTATGCAACGATAGAAGTGGGTCAGGATCTTGGGGGATAGGTGAACTTTTTTTAATCGTCTCAGGAAGTAAAGACGCTGTTGCGCCTTCCTAACAAGATTTGAGGTGTTCAGATGCCAAGACAGATCCTCAGAGATGTGGACGCCCAGGAACTTAAAGCTGGAGACACGCTCTACTTCAGACCCGTTGATGTAGATAGGGGAGTGTCTACTGCTGCTGGATTTCTGGAAGTCCACAATGAGCTCTTTGGTCTTTGTGGCATTGAGGGTGAGGTTGTTCATGGAACACCATGCTGACAGGCTCTGGATCTCCTCCTTGTAGGCCGATTCATCGTTGTTGCTGATTCGACCAACAACTGTGGTATCATCCGCATATTTAATGAAGATGTTGGAGTTATGCCGCAGAACACAGTCATGGGTGAACAGGGAGTAGAGCAGTGGGCTTAGCACACAGCCTTGTGGGATGCCGGTGTTCAGGATGAGGGTTGAGGATAAGTGATTACCCAACCTTACAGACTGAGGTCTATTTGTTAGGAAATCCAAAATCCAATTGCATATGAATGTGCAGATACCTATGTCACTGAGCTTAGTGGTCAGTTTACTAGGGACAACTGTATTAAAAGCATAGCTGAAGCCATTGAACATCATGCGAATGTATGTATTGTTATTGTCCAGGTGGGTGAGAGCTAGGTGAATCGCAGTGGAAAAGGCGTCTTCTGTTGATCTATTCTGACGGTAGGCAAACTGGTGTGGGTCTAGTGTACGTGGGAGACACGCTATGAGGTGACTTAGGACCAGCTTCTCAAAGCACTTCATGACAATGGGGGTGAGTACAACAGGGTGGAAATCGTTCAGACACTTTGCAGAAGAATGCTTGGGCACTGGTATAATGGTTGTATTCTTCAGACATGTGGGAACAGTGGCCTGGGCCATTGACAGGTTGAAAATGTCAGTGAAGACTTGCACTAGTTGGTCAGCACAAGCCCTGAGCACACATCCGGGTATGCCATCAGGACCAGCTGACTTACGTGGATCTACTCTGCTCACTGTTGAATGTACCTCTGTTGTGGAGAGTGATATCGGATGAACAACTGTGGAGGGGTCAGCAGACTAATTCCAAAGCCCATCTACCATCACTGTTCATATATACGACTGCCAGACACTACTACAGTATAGAATCATGCAATTACCAACCTGCATGATGATGTACTCAAAAAACTTTGTGACCTCAGCTTGCTGCAAAGACCAGGCCTTCAGTTCTTGGAGTTGCCTTATTCCCGGGGGCCAGGAGAGAGGATGTCACAAGCGGTGCTCAATGAAGTGGAAGAGCGGAAAGCGGGTGTGTGTCCATGCTAGGCTAAAAACAAACCCTAACCAGCCAGCTCTATTATTCTGTTCAATGTTTGCTCACTGGACAATAAAGTGGACTACATCCAACTCCAGCAAACCACACGATGAGAGTTAAGAGACTGCTGCGTCTTTGTTTTAAGACATGGCTCAGCTCTAAGAGTTCCAGACATATGCATTCAGCTAGCCAGGCTCACCTCGTTTCATGCCAGAAATGCACAAAACAGAAATGCAGCTCTGTGCCTTAAGACTTATGGGGGCAGTGTGTGTGTGTTTACATCAATAAAGAATGGTGCAAGAACTCTGTGCTTGTTGCTAGTTACTGTTCATTGCTAGTGGAGTTCATCTTTGTTAGATACAGACCATTTTATTTACCATGTGAATTCACCACTGATTTCATTGTCGGAGTGTACATTTCCCCCAGCACTAATGCTAAGGAGGCTTTGTGTGAACTCTATGGGGCTATTAGTGATCTGCAGAATGCTCACCCCAACAGTCTGTTTATTATCACTGGAGATTTCAACCATGCGAATCTCAAAACAGTGCTCTCTAAATTCCATCAGCATGTGAACTTTGCGACAAGAGGGTCAAACACACTGGATCTTGTTTACACAAACATTCCTGGTGCCTACCACATGGAGCCCCACCCCACCTTGGCTACTCAGACCACATCTCTGTTATGCTAATTCCAGCATACAGGCCACTCGTCAGATCCTCCAAACCAGTTCTGAAACAGGTTAAAACCTGGCCAGCAGGAGCCACCTCTGCTCTTCAGGACTGTTTTGAGTGCACTGACTGGAATATGTTGAGGGAAGCTGCAACACAGTGATTCCATCAACTTGGAGGAGTACACCTCATTAGTGACCAGCTACATTGGCAAGAGGCGAAGCACGCATACGCCCAGAGAATCCACCACGATTTTCAGGACAGCGGAGACTCCCGGCGCATGTGGCAGGTACAACTACAAGACCACATCACCTGCCTGTGATAGTGAAGCCTCCCTCCCAGACATGCTGAACGACTTCTATGCTTGTTTGAGGCACAGAACAATGCAGCAGCAAGAAAGACCATCCCTCTTCCTAATGACCTCTATGCATATTTAACCCATGGATGTCCACTGGACCAGACAGCATTCCCTAAGTGCTCAGGGAATGTGCAGGACAGCTAGTGAATGTCTTCACTGACATCTTCAACATTTCCCTGAGCAGCGCCGTTGTTCCTCAAGACAACGACCATCATCGTTGTGCTGAAAATATCTACAGTTTCCTGCCTCAATGACTATTGTCCCATCGCACTCACACCCATCATGATGAAATGCTTCAAGAGGCTCATCATGAGGCACATCAAGACCCAGCTACCACCCTCACTGGACCCCTTGCAGTTTGTGTATCATCCTAACAGCTCCATGGACAATGCCATCACCACAACCCTCCATCTGGCCCTCACCCACCTGGACATTAAGGACTCATATGTATGAATGCTGTTCATAGACTTCAGTTCAGCATTCAATACAATCATCCCTCAGCACCTGATAAAAAAAAAGTCTATTTGGGAAGAAATAGTCTGGACACACCCCTCACACACACTCTTCACCTTCCTGCCATCTGGAAAGAGGTATCGAAGCATTCGGGCCCTCACAACCAGACTGTGTAATAGTTTCTTTCCTCAAGCCATCAGCCTCCTTAACATCCAGAACTGATCTGTATCATCTCTCTCTCTCTCACACACACTCAGTTTCTCATGTGAAGTGTATGCACTTCATCAGTATGTAGATGTAACCCTCCCATGTATCAGCAATCTTCCTCTTACCATTTCCTTTGAGATTCTTATTAATAAGGTTGGCTCATTTTCGATGCTGTTTGGGAGCTGAGTACTGGGCAATTTTTACAGCCTCTGCTATATCATCTTTTACGGAATTCACATAGTCATTATAGTCAGTCAAATGATTATCAAGGTATACAGAAAAAATGGCATACAATCAGGCAATCTGTGTGTCCTACAAAACATTAACTAAAATGGAAGAAGACTGGTTGTCTCATGAATTGTTTCATTATAAAAGAAAGTAAGAGTCTTTAATATTTGAGGCCATCTGTGCTTCGGATTTGGTAGGGCACAAATAATGTTGACTAAAGTTAGGATGAGTCTTTCAATGCTTACATTACCCACTGGGTGGTAAGGTGCCTTTAAATATATTTTGGTATGTAAACTAAAGCAGCTCAAGAAATCATGTTTATTTTCAAAATCAGAATCCTTCATAATCAGAATACACTCATTTTGTAAATACAGACGATCTTCTCCCATAATTGATTTGGCAAGTGATGGAATAGGATGTGAATGAGTATGTGCAGTGTTGCAGAAGGTGGGTTCTCAGTAAATCACCAGATCCAGAATCAAGAGCTCTGCTTAAGAGTATCAAAATTTCCAGATTTTGTTCAAGTTATGTTTGATTTTTCAGATCCTCATATTGTGAAATGTGGGCTTGCTATGTCTGCCTTAGCATCACTTAGCACTCCACTTACCTCTCTGAGATGATTAACACCAAGGCATCAAATACAGAACTAATGCCCATCTTTAGCTTCCATAAAGCTTTGTCCACACATGCAGCATCCATTTTGTGTCATTTTGTGATTACATTGTTAAAGTGAACATGTTACAGTCTCCACTGTGTGTGTACACAAGAAGGTATTCTGGTGTTAGGTGTTAATCATGTTTTTCATTTCATAGTGAGTTTTCCAGCAACATATCATTGATGGAGCACCATCTGCTTGTACTCCTGCTTTTCACAGCTGAGAAAAAAATCTCAGAAATGTGTGTCTGTGTGTGTGCGTGTATTATTAGCCTAGTACATGTAAATACTGAATTTAACGACAACCTGTGTGTTCAACCTATGTTCGTGTGATCATTCATTCATTCATTCATTGTCTACTGCTTATCCAATCTATTCTCGGGTCACGGGGAGCCTGTGCCTATCTCAGGCGTTATTGGGCATCAAGGAAGGATACACCCTGGATGCAGTGGCGGACCGTGCATTTCACACCTAGGCCTTCAGTAGTGCTCTGTCTGAATCAACCCGCCCCTCAAAAACCAATTTATGGTTATAAAAAGCATCTTAATATGCAGAAATACAGTCTAAAGAGCCATTGCATCGCATATAGATAACTCCTGTAGCCACAATAAATGCCTTTATTGAATAGACAAACCAGGGGTGAACAAGTCTCCTCCTACTGCAGCTACAGCCGCGACACACATAAAAACCTCAATAATAACCTCATAAACTTGCAATATTATTTAGGAAAATCGCAACGTTTTACTCACCAAAAATTTGTATTATTTGTAAACAAAATCCATCCTCCTCTCTTTCCTCAAAAACAGTTCAATTACTCTGTTGTACAGATTATCCGTGTGCTTCAGTTCCATCACGATCCTATCCAATCAACGGGTCTGAATACGGTGATGTTGCCGTACGCCTGCTAGAGGGCCCTAGTGAAACCAACTCAAAATCTGATTGGTTGAAGCAAAAGTTTCATCTACATTTATTTTGTGTTAGAGGGCCTGCAGAACGGATTGTGAAGGCCTCCGGGCAGACTTCTTTGACTTTGACCCTGCCTGGCAACAAATGATGGCTGAAATGTGATTGGTTAAACGCTTTAATACGAAAATACATGTCTGGAAGCAGCGCAACCATCGGAAAAGCTATGAAAGGAAGCTAACAGACCATTTGGAATTATTTAATAAGTATTCATGGACAAAATATAATTAACATCAGTTTGTGATTCAGATATTTTTTTAGGCCAGCAGAGAAGGCCTTGCAGGCCCTGACGGTCTGCCACTGCCTGGACGGAATGCCAACCCATCGCAGGGCACACGCACTCTCATTCACTCACGCAATCACACACTACGGATAATTTAGAGATGCCAATCAACCTACCACGCATGTCTTTGGACTGGGGAAGGAAACCGGAGTACTTAGAGGAAACCCCAGAGGCATGGGGAGAATATGCAAACTCCACACACACACACACGGCGGAGGCAGGAATCGAACCCCCAACCCTGGAGGTGTGAGGCAAATGTGCTAACCACTAAGCCACCATCATCATCATCATCATCATCATCATCATCATCATCATAGTGCAAGTCTTCATCATCATCACCATTATCCTCACTTAAATCAGCCCTGTTGGATCTTGTCCTATGCTCAGGATTATGATAATTATTTCTGGTTTGACCCAATGAAAAGAACACAGTTAAAGCATCCTCTAGTTGTGTTTATAATAGTGACACATTTGTTATTTAATACGAGGAGGACCCAAATATTTCCAGAATGTGAATGTGATGTGTGTGCTTGATCTACAGGTGCATCTCAATAAATTAGAATGTTGTGGAAAATTCATTTATTTCAGTATTTCAACTCAAATTGTAAAACTCATGTATTAAATAAATTCAATGCACACAGACTGAAGTAGTTTAAGTCTTTGGTTCTTTTAATTGTGATTATTTTGGTTCACATTTAACAAAAACCCACCAATTCACTCGCTCAACAAATTAGAATACTTCATAAAACCAATAAAAAAAACATTTTTAGTGAATTGTTGGCCTTCTGGGGCAAAAAAGTATTTAGTCAGCCACCAATTGTGCAAGTTCTCCCACTTAAAAAGATGAGAGAGGCCTGTAATTTTCATCATAGGTACACTTCAACTATGAGAGACAGAATGAGAAAAAAAAAATCCAGAAAATCACATTGTCTGATTTTTAAAGAATTTATTTGCAAATTATGGTGGAAAATAAGTATTTGGTCACCTACAAAAAAGCAAGATTTCTGGCTCTCACAGACCTGTAACTTCTTCTTTAAGAGGCTCCTCTGTCCTCCACTCGTTACCTGTATTAATGGCACCTGTCTGAACTCGTTATCAGTATAAAAGACACCTGTCCACAACCTCAAACAGTCAGACTCCAAACTCTACTATGGCCAAGACCAAAGAGCTGTCAAAGGACAGCAGAAACAAAATTGTAGACCTGTACCAGGCTGGGAAGACTGAATCTGCAATAGGTAAGCAGCTTGGTGTGAAGAAATCAACTGTGGGAGCAATTATTAGAAAATGGAAGACATACAAGACCACTGATAATCTCCCTCGATCTGGGGCTCCACGCAAGATCTCACCCCGTGGGGTCAAAATGATCACAAGAACGGTGAGCAGAAATCCCAGAACCACACGGGGGGACCTAGTGAATGACCTGCAGAGAGCTGGGACCAAAGTAACAAAGGCTACCATCAGTAACACACTACGCCGCCAGGGACTCAAATCCTGCAGTGCCAGACGTGTCCCCCTGCTTAAGCCAGTACATGTCCGGGCCCGTCTGAAGTTTGCTAGAGAGCATTTGGATGATCCAGAAGAGGATTGGGAGAATGTCATATGGTCAGATGAAACCAAAATAGAACTTTTTGGTAAAAACTCAACTTGTCGTGTTTGGAGGAGAAAGAATGCTGAGTTGCATCCAAAGAACACCATACCTACTGTGAAGCATGGGGGTGGAAACATCATGCTTTGGGGCTGTTTTTCTGCAAAGGGACCAGGATGACTGATCCGTGTAAAGGAAAGAATGAATGGGGCCATGTATCATGAGATTTTGAGTAAAAACCTCCTTCCATCAGCAAGGGCATTGAAGATGAAACGTGGCTGGGTCTTTCAGCATGACAATGATCCCAAACACACCGCCCGGGCAACGAAGGAGTGGCTTCGTAAGAAGCATTTCAAGGTCCTGGAGTGGCCTAGCCAGTCTCCAGATCTCAACCCCATAGAAAATCTTTGGAGGGAGTTGAAAATCTGTGTTGCCCAGCGACAGCCCCAAAACATCACTGCTCTAGAGGAGATCTGCATGGAGGAATGGGCCAAACTACCAGCAACAGTGTGTAAAAACCTTGTGGCGACTTACAGAAAACGTTTGACCTCTGTCATTGCCAACAAAGGGTATATAACAAAGTATTGATGAACTTTTGTTATTGACCAAATACTTATTTTCCACCATAACTTGTAAATAAATTCTTTAAAAATCAGACAATGTGATTTTCTGGAATTTTTTTTCTCATTCTGTCTGTCATAGTTGAAGTGTACCTATGATGAAAATTACAGGCCTCTCTCATCTTTTTAAGTGGGTGAACTTGCACAATTGGTGGCTGACTAAATACTTTTCTGCCCCACTGTGTGTGTGTGTGTGTGTGTGTGTGTATGTGTATATATATATATATTATGTATGTATGTCCAAACTTACAGACTGAGGTCTATGTGTTAGGAAGTCTGTAATACAACTGTATATGGATGTGCAGATACCCAGGTCACTGAGCTTAGCAATCAGTTTACTGGGGATGACTGTATTAAATGCAGAGCTGAAGCCAATGAACAACATTCTGATGTTTGTATTGTTATTGTCCAGGTGGGTGAAAGCTAGATGAAGAGCAGTGGAAATGGCATCCTCTATTGACCTATTCGGACGGTAGACAAACTGGTGTGGGTCCAGTGTAGGTGGGAGGCTCACTATGAGGTGACTTAGAACCATACCCCCAATGGGGGTAAGTGCAACAGGGTGGAAATCGTTCAGACACTCTGCAGATGAATTCTCAGGCAGTGGTATAGTAGTTGTAGTCTTCAGACATGTGGGAACAGTGGCCTGAGCCAGTGACAGGTTGAAAATGTCAGTGAAGACTTGTTGGTCTTCACAAGTCCTGAGCACACATCCAGCTATGCCATCAAGACCAGCTGACTTACGAGGATCTACTCTGCTCAGTGCTGAATGTACCTCTGTTGTGGAGAGTGATATTGGATGAATAACCGTTGAGGAGTCAGCGTTTGTGGTGTTATATATAACGCCTTGGTCAAAGTGAGCAAAGAAGTGGTTGAGCTCATCTGGGAGGAAGGCATTGCTGGTTAGTAGAGACTATATTTTAGGTTTGTGGTCAGTGATAGTCCAGATGCCTTTCCACATGTGTCTGGGGTCAGAGCTCATGTGGAAGTGCTTCTTGATGTGTAGTTTATGTGCATGCTTGTCTTTCCAAATGCCCCTTTTCAGGTTGGCCCTGCATTGCCGGATTTAAAAGCAGTGTCTCTAGCTTTCAGCAAGAGGCGGACCTCAGAGTTCATCCATTGCTTCTGATTAGGAAAGTGTTTCACGTGTTTGACAGTGGTGACATTGTCAATACACGTGTTGATATGGTCCAGTACAGATGATGTATAGATGTTGATGTCTGTCTGGGCGCCTGAGGTGGCCTGTGAGGCAAACATGCTCCAGTCAGTGTCTTGTAGCTGTTGCTGTAGTGAGGAAATGCACCTCTCTGGCCACACCTTCACCATCTTCACTAATGGTTTCACATGTTTAATGAGTGTTGTGTATTTGGATAGCATGAACAAAGAGAGGTCATCAGACAGACCCAAGTGGGGCAGGGAAATGGACCTGTATGCCTCAGCAATGTTAGTGTAAACATGGTCCAGTGTGTTGTCCCCTCTAGTAGTGCAGGAAACATGCTGATGAATTTTGGGGAGGACTGATCTTAAGTTGGAGTGGTTGAAGTCCCCAGCAACAATAAATGCTCCACTGGGATTTGTAGCCTGTTGCTTGCTGATAGCTGCATGCAGTTCTTACATAGAATTCTCTTGGTAAATAAAAGGGTCTGCATTTAATTATCAAATACTCCAGATGATCTGAACAATGACTTTATGCCAATCTGTCTGCCTGGAAAACACTGTGTCCCTCTCAAAAGCACTGCTGCAAATGTTGCTGTTAAGCCATGCTTCACTACATTACATTACATGAAAATCATTACATTACATTCCTTGATCTGTTTTTGCATTGTTTTAACAAAGTCACAGATCATCCATTTTATTCACCAGAGATCATACATTTGCAAGAAACATGCTTGGGAATGATAGTCGATGAGGGTTTAGCTTTAGCATAGCTCTAATACTGCCTTGCTTCCCCCGTCTTTGTTTACACTCATGGTGACTGCGCTGGGCTCCCTCTGCCGGGTGAGCTGGAGCGAAGATCCACAGTGTTTTGATGATTTCCCGAGGGAGTTTATCTAAACAAAATGGCTTCCTTATACACTCTATACAGCTCTATTACACTGCACTACCAGAGTTTTTATTGCACTGCTGTATGAGACTGGGAGACTCTAAGGTCATTTAAAGAGAACATTGTCATGTCCACTGCAGTCTCTGCTCCAAGAACATCTTTAAATATCTAAAAAAAAATAGCTTAGATATAATATAAATAGTTGCATGATGGCGTGTTTGATTGTTCTGCTGTATGTGCGAGAGCACACAATACCACACACATGAGCTGATGTGTAAAAGCTAAGATTGCAAAGAAAAAACCCAGGACACACACACACACACACACACACACACACACACACACACACACACACACACGATAGATCAGTGGTCAAAGATCACGACTACACTCTGACAAGCTCACCTCATCGAAAAGAAAAATCAGCTGGTGCAGGTGATGCACTGTTAGGACCCAAACTAGTTTCACTGGTCAATTTATGGTCTGACGATGAATTTACAAAAGACATCCAAAGTTTTACAATCCACCTGACCATTTGGAGAACAAGGAGACTGATAGAATCCAGAGCAACTTAAAATTTACCTCATTTTTTACAACTCAGGGTTAAGGGCCTTGCTCAGTGCCCATCAGTAATAGCTTGATGAACCTGAGATTCAAAATGACAACCTTCCAATCAGTAGGCCAACCCCTTAACCACTATGCTACCACATTCCACTGTTGCTTTGTTGCTGTATGCTTGTTGTGCACATTCAACAATTTCCTTGCATTGTTGTGGAAAAGATTACCAGAACCCAATGTTTAGGACCTGTGCAGTTCATCTTTCAAGACAGTTCCAAAAGAAAAGATTCTCCTGTAATGTTCCCTGTGACACAAGTCTTTTGGAGAATGAGCTCTGCTGACTCTGTAGTGTGTTGTAGAGTGGGTGAAATGGATTGTCCACGATGGGGAGCAGTTTGTTCAGTGACCACATTTTCCCCCTGACTCAAACGTCTCCAGTTTGTATGCTGAACCTGTTGAAAAAAACATTCAGTTTGTTGGCTCTGTCCAAGCTGCCCCCTGCTGACGGTCCTTCATACTGAAGCCTTTCATCTTCATTCCCATCCACTCGTTCTTGATGTTGTTTTGCTGAAGTTTACACTCCAACTTCTGCCGGTAAGAGTCTTTACACTCCCTCAGTCTTGTCTTCTGTTGCCGCTATAGTTGAGAGAGTAGAGTCCAGATTAACATGGTTAAAATCAACAATTATGGTCACAAATGCCTCAGGATGTTGACACTGTAGCCTAGCAACAGTGTTGTGTATGGCGTCACACGCTGCTGTCTGATCAGCTGATGGCGGGATGTAAACACACATTATCATGGCACAGGATAATTCATGTGGTAAATAAACTGGTGCATATTCATCGATAAAATTTCAATGCCCTGGGAGCAGAGATGAAAAAGCAATCCTTCCACAGCTGAGAGTCGCACCACTGTCCGCCTGAATGAGTGTAAAGCTGGGTACTGAAGCACTGTGATCTTGGGAAGTCCATATGCAGCCAAGTTTCTGTAATGCACAATAAACGGCAATCCTGGTACAGCCTCTGAGTATGAATCAGTGCACACAGAGCTTCCATTGTATTTCCCAAGGACCTCACATTCCCCATGATAACAGATGATGCCACGGTCTTAGCTTTGCACCGGCTCTACAACCATGGCGTCTCCTCCTGAGCTTCGCTGGGATCTTGTGCCTATTTCCAGAAAGAAGCGTTGTTTTGGAAAGCGCTAACAGTTGGTCAAATGTCTACCTAAACACAATGCCGCTCTACTGAGCCCAGCTCCCAACCACAAAAAGTGATGAGAACATCAAAAAGACCATAAAAACAGGAAAAAAGTGTATATGAAACATGATGAGTGTTTTCTAAAACAAAAAAACAAAGACACTAATAATTCTGAATATATAAAAAACAAAAATTAAAGAAACTTGGGAGCTGCTGTAACAGGCTGCTACTCTCACAGAGAGCAGAAGAGAAAACCAGGATGACCTCCTATAGGACAAAAAACTCCTGTGTTCTCCATTTCTTGTACTGTAACCAGATTTTCAACAACTGCCTGATGACACACAAAGGAAGAAGCATTCTGGACCTGGAAACATTATTCAGCCAAGCTTCAGCTTTGAACATAGGCATGACCACACATGTCACATCATACCATTGCATTATTTTATCCTTACTAACTCTATCCTATCTGTCAACAACTTTTTGTCCCCCACTCGAGTTTATTTCGGATTATTTACTTCGCGTGCACCGTCACCTGCTGGAGAACTGTATAATAACCAGGCCAAAATCACGCACTTTGACCAGATGTGCTTCATTTATAGACAAAAAAAATCAGACATTTCCACTTTAAAGTAATATTCAACATAAGTGTCCTAATAAACTTATACACTATATAACAACTTCATGACGTCAGAATGAGGAGAATGGAGTGCAGTGCAGTGTGACAGATCTAATACAGAGTCCTGTTGAGGAAAAGAGATCCAGGGTAACTCACATCATTATTCTAATGTCATGTCGTATCTTTTCAATGTCTATGCGGTCTACAATAGATTATCCAAGATAATTTTTGGTTTTCCTCATGAAAGTCACTGCCTCCAAACTGTCCAGTTCCAGCCCTGCCAGAGCTGGCCTTCCTCACCAGCTTGCCCAGTTTGCTGACACCACTATTTCCAATGGCAACCCAAGCATACCACATCAAAAATGATTGACCTTTTTCAAGTGAAAAAGGCTTATGAAAATGTCCCTGAGCTTTGTTTGCTGGACTGATAAGCAACTTGCATAGGCTCTTTGCATGTTTTATAGCACTGCACCATGTCTTAGGTCATGCCTGGTGTAACAAGATAACATTAGGTAACAAGCCTTACAAACATCTTAAATATTTTCTTTGTTATTTATCATCATGTAGATGGCCAAAGAGCTGGCAGATAATCAAATTGTGTCATCATTACATACTGGTGAAAATACCAGCAACTGTTGTCTATGCCATAATAAAAAAAATGTAAAACTCATACAAGTTCCAGTATAATAAAGTTTTATATCTTGGATGAATTGTGAGTCCGAAATTCTGTAGCTGAACTTGAGGACTTTTCTTTTGCCGTATAGAACCATGCCAGTATCAAATGTTCAATGATGCAGACTCAAGTACAACTTCAGAGAAGTTCCAAACTTCTGGTGGTTCCAAACTTCATCCATTTATGGATGATGAAGGCCACTGTGCTCATTTGGACCTTCAATGCTGCAGAAATTTTTCTGTACTCTTTTCCAAATCTGTCCCTCTATACAGTCATGTCTCGGAGGTCTACAGGAAATTCCTTGGCTTGTGCTCTGACATGCACTGTTAACTGTGGGACCTTATTGAGACACGTGTGCCTTTCCGAATAGTGTCCAATCAACTGAACTTACCACGGGACTCTGATCAAGTTGTAGAAACATCTCAAGGATGATCAGTGGAAACAAGATGCACCTGAACTCAATTTGGAGTGTCATGGCAAAGGCTGTGAATACTTATGCACATGTGATTTTTTTTCGTTTTTTAGAATTTTGAGGAAAATAATGAATTTAATCCATTTTGGAACAAGGCTGTAACATAACAAAATGTGGAAAAAGTGAAGCGCTGAAGAGCTTAGACAGGTTGAAAACAAGTAGTGCAGCAGCATTTTGGATCATTTGCAGAGGACAAATTGCATTCAGTGGTAGACCAGCCAGCAGAGAGTTCAAGTAGTCCAGTTTTGAGATGACCAGAGACTGAACAAGCACCTGAGTAGTCTGTGTGGATAGAAATGCTCGAATCCTTCTGAAGTTGTACAGAAATAACCGACATAAGCATGTTACATTAGCAACATGGGGGGAAAAGGACAGTTAATTGTCCATGGTCACCCCAAGGTTGCGGGCAGTGGCTGAAGGGGAGATCATGGACTTGTTCAGCGATAATGCAAGATCCCGAGCTGGGGATGAATCACCTGGGATGACCAGCAGATGAGCTGAGCTGTCTACTTGGTACCAAGCTGTTGCTTGGTAACTGACATGACAGTTGATTATCAATTTAGTTTAGGATTTCCTATAGTGCAGAGAGCACAAAATCAAGGCAGCCATGACGCCAAGCTTGTAAGACATGGTGCATTGCAGTGAAGCGTCCATGCAAAATCTTTAAGCAAAACACAAAAGCTAGCCTTAACAAATGAGGTGTGTCAAGAGTAAATTTGCAAGTCATAGCTTGGTTTTCTTCTTTCACCCAATTTAAAAGTATATTAAGTAAAAAAAAGAAGACAAACATACATACAAACAAACAATAATAGCTAATTTACATTACAATGATTTGTCATGTGCCTCCTTCCTTTTATATAAATTAGAACAGGTTCATTTCTATGATGTCAAGTCCAGTCAAGTGGCTTTATTGTTATCTCAACCAGCTGGTACACAGTGAAACAAAACAACATTCCACCAGCACCACTGTGTTACATAAACTACACAGAACTACACGGGATCCATCCCAACCAAAGAGCTGGCCTTCCTCACCAGCTTGCCCAGTTTGCTGACACCCCTATTTCCAATGCCAACCCAAGCATTCCACAACAAAGAAGTGAAAAATGTCCCTGAGCTTTGTTTGCTGGACTGATAAGCAACTTGCATAGGCTCTTTGCATAGATGCTTTATAGCACTGCACCATTAAGTCTTAGGTCAATGCCTAGTGTAACAAGTTAACGTTCAATAACAAGCCTTACAAACATCCTAAAGATTCTCTTTGTTATCCATCATGTAGATGGCCAAAGAGCTGGGCAGATGACCAAATTGTGTCATAATTACAAGCAGGTAAAATACCAGCAAATAGCCCATAATAAAAAATGTAAAACTCAAGTTCCAGTACCATAATGTTTTATATCTTGGATGACTCATGAGCCTGAATTTCTGTAGTTGAACTTGAGGACTTTCCTTTTGATGCATAGAACCATGCCAGTATTAAATGTTCAATGATGGAGACTCAAGTATAACTTCAGAGAAGTTCATTGCCATGTAAATATGCACACATAGTTTGCATAAGATTTCTTGATAGAAGACAAATAGCCCGCAGCAGCCTAACAGACACTAGAAATAGCGTCTTAGGAGGACAGTGAGGTGTGTTAGTGCTGCAAGACTGATCATCTACCTTCTTCAGATTTTAGGTAATTTTCAGTTTTCTACTTTGATGCCTTAATTTTTTTCCTTCAAATTAATAAAGGGAATTGTTATAAATAGCAAAGATAGTTGTGATAATTTCTCGTTTTTAAGTTGTGTATATTTCATGATTCAATATTCCAGATTCAAATGAGACAAATTTATTGTCATTGTGTTAGTTGAAATTCTGATGGTGGCATTAGGAACCAATGCTTTCAAAATGTACATACAATTTTGAGGTTATAAAATGATTAAAAGAGACGGCACAGTGGCTTAGTGGTTAGCATGTTTGTCTCACACCTCCAGCATACTTGGTTCGAGTCTTGCTCCTGCTCACTGTGTGTGTGGCTTTTGTATGTTCTCCCCGTGCTTGGTGGGCTTCCTCCCACAGTCCAAAGACAGGCTTCTAGGCTGATTGAAGTCTCTAAATTGCACGTAGTGTGTGTATCTTGCGATGGGTTGGTACTCTGTCCAGGGTGTATCCTGCCTTGATGCTCAATGATGCATGAGATAGGCACAGGCTCCCCGTGACCCGATGATAGATTGGATAAGCAATACAGATAATGGGGAAAAAAAGGTAAATGTTTTGATTAAATAAATCATAAAAATGGTTTGATAAATTTGGTTTGATTTAAGTATCTGCCTGTTTGCATGTTCTCTCTGTCATTCTGGGGTTTGGCTGGTCTGACTGATGTCACTAAAATTTCACAGTGTGTGAATGACTGTGTGTGTGTGTGTACGTGTGTGTGTGTGTGTGTGTGAGAGTGAGTGTGTGTTATGTAAATGGGTTTGGCACCCCATCCAGGGTGTGTCACATTTTTGTGCCAGATTCAGCTGACACTCTAGGCTCTCCACGATGCTGTTTAGGATAATCAACAGAAAACAGATGGATAGATGTATGAATTTACTTGTCTTTGAACTTTAAAGGACCTATAATAGAGACATAACTTGCTAGATAGTAGTTTGAGCTTGAGGTGTGATAAGCCAAACCATCTGATAATGATGGTAGTCAGGGGTCATGATGGTGGCATTTGGTGAACCAAATCTTAAGGTTTTGTAGTGTTTGGACAGAAAATACTACAATTTTTTCCCAGAAAACTCCTATGTAGTTCCTCTGTAGTCTGGAGTTGTGGCCATTAATGCCTTGATTTATCTCTCCCTCCCCTGTTCATTTTTCTTCATTCCTGAACCTGAATTCCACTTTCAGGAGTTTTTTTTTTTTTTGTTTAAACTTTCTAGAGACTCTAGAGACTGTTGTGTGAAAATCCCAGCACAAGATATGTGATTTCTGAAAAAAGGTCAAATGAGCCCATTTGATACCAACAACCACGTTACAGTTAAAGTCACAGAGATCAGACTTTCTCCATTTTATGCACTGTGCTGCTGCTACATGATTGGCTGATTAGTTAATTACATTAGAATAGATTAGATAAGCAATTAGATTTTCCTTTTTAGGTTAAAGTGGACAGTGGGTGAATATACTGTACTTTACTGTATATGTGAAAAAGTGTATGCTGTGAAAAAGGTCCATTAAAAATGTGTTTAATTTCAAATGTATTCTTGTATATTAACATGGTACTTATTTAACAGGGGAACTATTAGATGTTAATCACATCTCATATATCATAGTGAGATCTCCTGCAACACATCAGTGATGAAGCACCTTTTTGTGCTCCTGCTTTTCACAGGTGAGTGAAAATAAATCACATAATACAAAGTACCATCACATAAATGTGCACAAATTATAATTGTTTAATTTGTTCTACCCTAGTACAAATAATGAAAAATAAATCCACACTAAAAAGCAGAAATTACACAAGCTAAACTTTAAACTCCTCCTCCACAGGAGTCCTTCCCCATGTCCTGTCTTTCTCTCGTACATACTATCTGATCCAGGAGGGGAAAACGTGGGACGACGCTAAGGCTTACTGCCGAGCCAAATACACTGACCTGGCTATCATCAAAAGTAATGAAGAGATGGCCAAGCTTCAGAATGTAGCACAGACACAACAATTCAGTTCAAATGCTTGGATTGGAATGTACACTAACATCAACAAGTGGCAATGGTCCATGGGCAATGAACCACTGGGAAGTTTTACATCTTGGATAAGTGGGGAGCCTGAAAACATGCTGGGAAATGAACGTTGTGTCTTTATTGAAAGGGATCTCTGGCATGACGCACCATGTGAATGGAAGCTACAGTTTGTGTGCTTTGATGGTGAGGAAGAACATTTTATTTTATATAAATTATTTTTGGAATATTACTACTAATAATGATCTTTATTTATATAGGTGTTTTAATTTTAAGCTCAAAATCTCAGTGATTTATAAGTTGGCTGGGGAATGAGGACACAGGAGTAAGGCTTTGGGCTTTGGATAGAGACATGCTCCATTCTTTTTTTTCTTAAGAAATTTTAGCCAAACAATACGGCACATACAGCATTGCTGTCATTGCTCTGTCCAAGATTGCTGGACCTCACTTGATTTGGCATGCCTCAAAGTCTTTTTAAAAAGATGTCCCATTTTAAAGTACCAGATACAATTTAGAGAAAACAATACTTTTATATAGTCACAGAGAGGTCCATGTCCAATAACCTGTTCTATTCATGTCTATAATTATTACTGAGTTAGTGTTTGTTGATTCTCACAGACAGGAAGACTGGAGCTGACAGATACATTCTTACCACTCAGTCTAAGATGTGGTATGATGCTCAGAGTTACTGTAGGCAGTATCACACAGACCTGGCCAGTGCGAGAAACTCAACAGAAAACTCAATTGTAAGGAATAAGATAGGTTCGGCTTTGATTTGGTTTGGCCTTGTGAGAGATCCCTGGTTTTGGACAGACCAGACCACTGCCGTGTCCACCATTAGGTGGTCACCTGGATTCATTGAGGATTACTTGATGAACAAAAGTTGTGTCTATTTAAATGGTGATGTGGCTGATGTAGAACAGTGCTCAAACTTACTGCCTTTCTTCTGTTATGGTGAGTTGAAATTAAATTCAGTCTCATATTTGGGCTAATTTAGATTGATTGTTGAATGGAGTGTTAATTTTTTTTTACCTTTATTTCTATGTACATCTGTGTTTCTGTCTCCAGTATTCCCAGAACAACATAAGACCATAAGAATGAAGGTCAAGTCCAGTCAGGATGTGAATGATCCTGCAATAATGGCAGCCATCGAGGAGAAGGTGGGTTTCATCTTCACTCAATGTACAGTCACCTCCTCATTACAGCCAGACCTCGAGCCTTCATCAAACTGTGACATGAACAGACTTTATTGTAATCATAATGCATCTTATGTAGAATGTTTACAAATCTCACAAGAGATTCTCTATCCTGCATGATTCAGTAACTAAAGTCATGTTCTGTTCTTCAGCTCAAGCAGAAACTGAAGGATTATGGAATGGCTGAAAACATCACTGTGACATGGAGAAAGCAACCAAATGGAGTGGTGTTTCACAAGGAGGAGGAAAATATTACTGCAGTGACTAACACTAGGGAGGCTTGTGATCTCTAAATCTCAAATAGTGAATAGAGCAATAATCACTTTTGGTTTGAGGACACAGTGTGTGTGTAACAGACAATTGGTACGAAATACATATTCTCAGGTTATTCCACTGCTCTATATTAACAGTAATCCTTCTGCATATGTACAAAATATATATAATATAAAATCCTTCTACACTCTATGTAGTGCAGTATGTGCCCAATAGATAGGAAAATTATCTAGTTTCCTGAAGTTTAGCTATTCTGGTTGTCACAGTTGATTTGCTTTGATTTGGGGTTTTAGTCTAAGTTTAAAGGCTTTAATAGTAATTATTAATCATAAATGACATTTTATATATATGTGCTTGTATCCGTATAGGCTTCTCCCGCTTCTGTAAGTTACAGTTGACTTATTTTTGGTTTCTCTGTACTAATTTAATGTTCAGCTAATTAACTGTTAAGCTAATGGAATCAATGACTGTTTGCCCAAAATTGTATAGAATGTTATGTTATTTTTCACCACAATGGAAAATCCAAGGTTAAAGAGATTACATCAGCAGTGGTGCAGAAGAAACATGCATGTCCTTTCATCACAGACTGTAACAATGCCACAACCATCCACAGCTAAGTCTGTGCCAGTCCTCATCTGTTTTGAAGCTGTCACATTAGTGAGAATTAAATATTGTAGAAAAAAAGAAATTAGAGAAAAATGGAATAAAAAGAAATCTTTGCTTGATATTTAATTTAAGTTTCAAAATGGACTGGTTTTATTAAATTTTGCTTTATTAGGCTACATTCTTAGATCAGACACTGAACATCATAAACGTATTATAGTACATATATTTGCTGTAATTAAGCAGAACAGTCCTCTATATGATTAGAATATTTATTTAGCTTTACCCAAATCTTACAGACTTTACTGTTTTAGTTCATTTTGATTGCATTGTTACTGAAAATAGAGATGAAGAATTGATCAGATTCACTTGTCATGTTTTGCTAAGCATTTTAACTCTTGTAAATGTTAAGAGAATCTAATTTCTTTTCTACACCTTGACAATACAGACGTAATTTAAATGTATATTTCTGGCATTTGGCAGACGCCCTTATCCATCGCGACTTTTGACAATAACAATTTATCTCATTTTTTACAAAACTGAGCAATTGAGGGATAACGGCATTGATTCAATACTGCTTGAGGAATTCTAAATGCTTTTGTATATAATTCTACAAAGCACAATCTAGGATATAACATGGCAATATTAATTACATTTCAGATGAGAGCGGAAATGAAACAAATATATAAACAATTTAATTATATTTTAAAATTTTATTTAATTTACTGACCTTTGAAGCACTGAACTGTCTCACCCCACAGTACCATCAGGCACCACAGCTTTATTGAGCATCTCTATTAAAGGGTTTAACAACATAAGTTTTAACACGACAAAGTGGGACAGTTTGGGTACGTTTATTAACCTTGTACCAAATTTGAACTGCCTTTGAAGAATAAGTAATGGTAGCAGTGATGTCAGTCTGACAGGCCTTCTCAGCCATAGAAGGAACTTGAACTGCAGCATCAATTCTGGCCGGCCAGGGTTGTAACTGTACCCAAGGGCACCTTGACCATCTGAAGGCGTGTTGTTGCTTCAAGATGAGAAGAGCTCGTCCCTAAGCTTACGAGCGGTGCGGCAGAGGGCATTGAGGGTTGAAGGAAATAAAGATAAGAAGGAAAATACACAGGAACATATATCAAATAAAGACTGACACATGATGTAATAGAAAAAGCCATAGTAATTAAAATTAAGAGAAGAAGTAGCCCTGAAACTTACCCATGCTGTCTCTCAGGTTTGAATGAGATATAGGATGAAAAGCAAGCTGGAAAAGTCCCGCTAATAAGGGCAAAGACACTCACTATTTTTTAATGATTGATCGCAAAATGTTTAATTATAATGGTAGTTGAAAAAGCTAAAAAGTAAAAGATAATGGTGTCCAAAAAGAACCTAAAGTTCCAAAAAATAAAGTAAGTGGGGTTTGCACAGTGAAGAGAGGTTGGTTTGAAAATTATGAAAAATATAAGAGAAATGTATAAAAGGCCATGCTCGGGAGATGAGTAGAGAGAGGTTTTTGGGATGTTTATTTGTGAGCAGCTTAATTCTTGTATCAGCACTGATTGCAAATAAAATCTTTTATCTGCACTTCATCCAGTCTGCAAGATTCGTCTTCTTTAGTTAGAGTCTCACTCAACTGAGCGGTTGGGTCAATGTGGAGTTGGAGTCAGATAATAGCAAAGTATTAGCAGACCAGTGTTAGATAGGTTGATCTTACGTTAGACAAAAAATATTTTCCACACTTTCAATGTATAATTTTTCTTAGGTAAAGAAGCAGGTCTGGAAGGTTCATGGGCATAGAGTGTTTGGTGAACTTGGATGCTGCCACCTTACCACTCTTGCAAGATGCTCAGGTTTGCTGACTGTGGTTGGACACATTTGTCCCAGGAAACCCTCATCTATGTGTCACTTTCTGGCTTAGATATGCTGTCATAGCTAGTCAATGTGCTCAGGTCTGCATAGTGAATATCTGAAGACTTCAACATGAAGGAATTAGTGTTATATTGTTACATCATTGTGGGTGTGTCTGAGTTTTTTTTTCCTCCCTCTTTCTCTTTTGTGTTGAATATTTTCTTAGGCTCACCCTGGTGCTTGAGATTGGCTTGTCAAGCTGCTCGTCTTTATCAGCCTGTGTGACGTCGCAACTCTGGTTGCCAGTAAGAGTCTCCTGCTTGGGATTTAAAATGGGACATAGGAGAAAACACATGGGCCGTCTTGATTTGCTGCTCTTGTTTCTTTCAGTTATCACTGTCTTTTTGTTATCATTTTTTGTTACTTACCCTAACCTTTTTGTATTTGTGTCTATTTTTGTCCTGTTCCATTTCATCAGTCACTTTCTGTCCCTCCCATTGCTTCCTTCTTTTCGGACAGGTAGATGTCACGTGACATACATTGTGTACATGTAGAGTGGTTCATTGTATTAGACACACTAGGTCAGGAGCGAGCACCACCCCCTGTAGGTTTTGTTTCTGCTTAGTTGGAGTAGCTAGGTAGATTTTTTAGATTTTTCCAAAGATTTTCTTTGCTTTTTATTTGATTAGATAGGTTACATGGACAATACATAATCTATATTAAAAATACTTATTAATAAAATTACAGATTACTCTCCTCACACCCTTATTAGGTTCTATAACCTGGACCTGGACCCCACTCCTGGGTCCTGGGTCTTACAGAGCTAATGATGCTCTGCTCCTGGCTCGTTAGTGCCCTTTCTCGACCTCCAGGACAGACATCACCTGGTGTGTGGCGGTGTTGGTATTGGCGTTCCAATACCATCAGCAATGATGCAGTGTCGAGTTCCCTCGAAAGGGGACTACACCAGGTTACGTATGTAACCCAGTTGCCTAAGAAGGGAACAAGATACTGCGTCACTAGCCACAGCCTAGGCATCCACTCGCGCTTCCTTCAGACAAGTAGAAGCTGGTGTGCTCTGCTTCATCACATGACCTACCTGGCATGATTTCATACAGAGCTTCAGACACAACTTTCATATAGAAGCGTTCCCATAGCATCAGCCATGATGCAGCGTCGAGTTCCCTTGCAAGGGAACTATTCTTCCTAATTCTAACTATTCCTAATTGTCTCAACATTACGCTATGGACATAGTATATATACACTATATTCTATTATTGTAAATATAATTAATGTGTCCTTTGTTTGGGTTTTTAATGTGAAGGTAAATTATAGTTTGCTGTTTTTTTTTTTCAAGTAGCCTGTTTCTTTTGAACCAGTGATTTTAAATAAAGTCATTGTGTTTCTATTTGTTACCATCTCATTCCTAGATTACAGTGTAGTGCAGAAGACACCAGATCAGCACTTAATTTGTATATACACCATGCTGCTGCTGTGTGTCTTCTCTGACTGCACAACCCAAGTCCCTGCATCTTCGAAAGTATGTAAAGTGTGCAGAACACAAATGCATGTAAACTAAATGTGTTTACATAAAAAATCTAATATATGCAGCCAGTATCAAGGCAATAAGAATACAAGCAAATTACACGTGCAGCTCTGTAGGATGATGTTAAAAATTAAATGCTTTTGGATCTGCAAATACACCTGCCTCATTTTGTTAAGGTAACTACGATGTTTTACCAAGTTTTAAATCACTTGCTGTAATTGGTCACACATTATGGGTGATAGATAATGCAGTGTTTTTGAAAATGGAGAATAAAAATCATTTGTTTAAAAGAAGCATACAAAGACCATGTGGATTGTTTTTATGTGTGTGTGTGTGTGTGTGTGTGTGTGTGTGTGTGTGTGTGTGTGAGTGTGTATGAAACCAAGTTTGACTTTATTTATTGACCTTTATTTCATTTGTTTAAAAAGATTATTTGACTGGACAGTGTTTAAATACAGTACATTAATTGTCTTAATGAGTTTTTTTTTTTTTATGATCCGTCAGAGGCAGAAGATGCAGAATACTTTATTTAGTTCATTAGAAAAAAACAAAGCAAACAATCTAAAACCATAGACAAAGTTAAGGTGAATAAACAGGCACAGTTCTGTAAACAGAAACACAGCCAGTGTGGCAACACACCCAAAAACATATAATGGCTTGGTATACAGTGGAACTGACAATAGTTCACACAAAGGTTAGCTTCAATGTCTAAAATATAAGGATAAAAATATTAGACCATAACAATAATAATAATAATAATGTGAAAATAAAGCTATACAAACACACAAATCATTCTGTAGTTAATTTTTTTTTTTCTGGGAGCAATGGAGATTGTGGAGTCTGATGGTAACAGGGAGAGTAGGTTTTACCTTTGAAAGGAATTCATTGCTTCACTTGAAATGCTGCCATTGCCTTCATGGTCTGCTGTCCTGTAGAGATATAAGTGTGACAAAATAATAATTAATAAGCAAACACAGCCCGAGTTAAAATGCAACTCTAAAATAGTTTACTATTTTTAGTCCACATACTGTAATCCACAGTCAGATGAATGAGTCTTAATTACATCAGTCAAATGCACCTCTACACACAGACACTCAGCAGTCTAAAAATAATAACTTAATATATTAAATTAACCTAGCTTCCACTACTCTTTCCCATAGCTTCATTGTATGGCTCATCAACTTCATCCCCCTATAGTTGCTGCAACTCTGCACGTCACCCTTATTCTTAAAGATCGGCACTAACACACTTCTTCTCCATTCCTCAGGCATCCTCTCACTCTCTAAAACCCTGTTGAACAAACTAGCTAAAAATTCCACTGCTGCCTCTCCCAGACACTTCCAGACCTCCACCGGGATGTCATCAGGACCAACTGCCTTTCCACTTTTCATCCTCTTCAAAGCCTTCCTGACTTCATCCTTTCTAATCTTATCTACTTTCTGTTCCACAGAGTTCACCCCTTCTACTCTTTTTTCCCTCTCATTTTCCTCATTCATCAGCTCCTCAAAGTACTCCTTCCATCTCCTCTGTACACTCTCCTCACTTGTGAGCACCCTTCCATCTCTATCCTTAATAACTCTAACTTACTGCACATCCTTCCCATCTCTATCCCTCTGCCTAGCTAACCTGTACAAGTCCTTCTCTCCTTCTCTAGTGTCTAACCTAGTGTACAACTCGTCATATGCCTTCTGCTTGGCCTTAGACACCTCCCTCTTCACTCTGCGCTGTAACTCCTTGTATTCCTGTCTATTCTCTTCAGTCCTGTCCATGTCCCACTTCTTCTTGGCTAACCTCTTCCTCTGGATACTATCCTGAACTTCCTCATTCCACCACCAAGTCTCCTTATCTTCTTTCCTCCTTCCAGATGACACACCCAGCACCTTTCTCCCTGTCTCCCTGATCACTTCTGCTGTAGTTTCCCAGTCATCTGGCAGCACTACCTGACCATCCAGAGCCTGCTTCAACTTCTGTCTAAATTCCTCACTACATTCCTCCTTTTTCAGCTTCCACCACTTGGTTTTCTTCTCTATCTCTATCTTTGACTTCTTCGTCTTACAGACCATCAGAGTCATCCTACACACCACCATCCTATGCTGTCTGGCTACTCTCTCTCCCACTACCACTTTACAGTCACTAATCTCTTTCAGATTGCCTCTTCTACATAGGATATAGACCACCTATATTTAATATCTCTTTTGTTTGCTTTTTTAATGTACAGGTAAATTCATTCATTCATTCATTCATTCATTCATTCATTGTCTACCGCTTATTCAATCTATCCTTGGGTCACAGGGAGCCTGTGCCTATCTCAGGTGTCATTGGGCATCAAGGCAGGATACATCCTGGACAGAGTGCCAACCCATCGCAGGGCACACACACACTCATTCTCTCATGCAATCACACACTACGGACAATTTAGAGATGCCAATCAACCTACGATGCATGTCTTTTGACCGGGGGAGGAAACCGGAGTACCCAGAGGAAACCCCCAAGTCACAGGGAGAATATGCAAACTCCACACACACATGGCGAAGGCGTGAGGCAAACAAGCTAACCACCAAGCCACCGTGCCCCCCCGTACAGGTAAATTATCGCTATTAAATTATTTGCTGTTCTTTTTCAGGTAGACTGTTTTTTTTTTAAGTTTTTTTTAAGTGATTATAAATAAATTCAGTGTGTTTCTTTATGCACCTGATAACCAAATTTTCCACTCTTACTTTCAGTTACCAACCCATTCCTTTAAAAGATACCACATCAGCACTACATTTGGATATACACCATGCTGCTGCTGTGTGTCTACTCTGACTGCACAATTCAAGTACCTGCATCTTAAAACAAATGCATGTGTTTACATAAGAAAATCCTATACTTGCAGCCAGCATCCATTGTTGATGTCAAAGCCAGGGCTCAGTAAAGCAATAAGAATACAAGCAAATTACTCCTAGAGCACTAAGGCTTACATGTGCAGTTCTGAAGGATTATGTTGAAAAATTAACTGCATTTGAAACTGCAAATTGCCAGACACAACCACTTTATTTTGTTGATGTAACTAGCATGTTTTCACTTTCTGTAAGTGGTCTCACATTATAAGCAATAGATAATGCAGTGTTTTTCAAAACTTTGTTATTTTTTTCAAGAAGCATACAAAGACCATGTGGAGTTTTGTTTTTTTCTCTCTCTCTCTCTCTCTCTCTCTCTCTCTCTCTCTCTCTCTCTCTCTCTCTCTGTGTGTGTGTGTGTGTAAATTGCAAAGTGCAACCAAACCTGATTTCTGTATTGGTTTGTAATTTTATGTATTCTATAAGGGAAATGCACAGCTTTTGTCTTTTTAATTTATATGGGCCTCTACGAACATTCCAGTTTTCTGAAAATGATCTTTGGATGCTATTTAGTAATGATTCAGCAGGTGTGTGATGCACAGTCTTAGACAAACTAGACTGTTGTCTACTGATGCCATTTTATAACAACTCTGTCAATAAAAAATGTTGTAGTTGTTCTTGACAAAAGGATGAGTAAGGAACAAACTACAAGGTATGGTAGGTACATCAGGTAAGTACACGCCATCATGAGTTTTTTGTGAAAGTCTGTATATAAAAGTCCAGTGCTGATGATTGCCACAGACACACCAGGCTCCAACATAAATCAATCACAGCGCACTCACTCGCCCGAATACTAACTACGCACACCTGCACGCAATCACCACCACAATCAACTCCCACATAAAAGACTCTCACACACACACCACTCACCGTCCGGTCTCGTTCATGGCTGAAGGACTCCCTGAAAGCCAAACAACTTGACTCGCTGCTGTGTTTAGTGTTCTGTCTCCAGCTCTGTTTCTGTTCCTGCCATCTCTACCCATTCCTCTTCGGCAAGCGTCTAAGGGCAGTATCACTCTCATCTCTCTCCATTCAGCTCCGGCATTCTCATACTCCTGCTTGTGTTAATAAACATACTAACTGTTATCCTCTGTCTCCGTGCCTTCTGTCCCGTAACAATGATAACAAAGGATGGTTTAACCAGGTAATAAAATTCAATTAAAAAAACTTTATTTTATCCCCAAGATGCAATTTAAGGCACACAGAGTAGTTAAAAAAAGATTAGTGCAAATACAAAATAAAAAAAACCAAATAAAATACATTTATTGTCTGATGATAAATGGAATAAGTCCATTAGTGCAAAAAGCTTTGAGTACACATCTGTATAAAATATCTGAGAGTGTGATATGAACAATGTCCTTTCTGCATTAGTTGTGTGATGCAGATACAGCATGTGTAGAATGTTATGTGTAAAATGTCCACATAGGGTTGGCAGTGCTGCTTTGAAATCTCCAGTCCTCAGAAAGCAGAACCTGGCTGGAGCTGGTCCATTTCTGGATGCCACTGGAGCTGGCACAATCTCTGATTGTGTATATAATATAAGCTATCTAAACTGTGAAAAGTTATTGCTTAAAAAGCCAAATCAAAAGAAGAGAAAGAAGAAGAAAGTAGAAGAAGATGAAATAGATTGAAGCATATATTAATAAATAAATTAAACTTAGTTAGAATATTGTTCTGCAGTATGTAAACATTGGTATGTAGCAGCAACATTAGAGATATTGTCACAGCAGAGTCCAGATCTCTATATGAGTGGTTTTACTGATTGTGTGTATGAGAGTCCATGAAGGAGTGTGGGTTGGAGGTGTAAGAGGGATATAATGTGGGTTCTAAGATAAGATAAGCAGGTTGTCCTTCTAAGTCTAGCACTGTGATGTGGGAGGTCCAGCTTGTTCATGATGTTGTTGATGATCAGAAGATCAGAAGATCTAATATGGGCTGAACTGAACTGAGTTTTGTACAACCTTTCATGTTTCTGACATCTATGATTTCTAGTCATACTTAATCAACTCAATGAAAATGTGGGTTTTCTCCTCAGTATCAGTCTGCAAATTCCATGATCCTCAGAGCCACCTGTTCACATTTGTTTACTCCACCTTAACCATTTGTCAGCTGCATGTAAATCTGTGGGATTTGCATTTGAGAGAAGCAGTGGTGGCTGATAACCAAGTACACCCTGAAAGGAGATAAACTGCTTGGTTAAGCAGTGCACAGAATTCCATGCAACATGATACCCAGAAAATACTGAAGCTGTATGAAATTGCAGCTAAAATCATAAAGCACTAATCACAACAATGTATATGTATATAATATGCATATACAGGTTTCCAACCTTTGAGTTCTAGGTCTAAAGCTAATGCTGTCATGTTCTATGTTTATTTTTTAAAGTGGTCTTCACACTCGCATCTTCCTTGAGCCTGACTACACCAGGATAAAGTTTTAGTCATGTAATGTTTCCACTCATTTCTTCAGAAACCCTGTTGATATCTTCTTTCGACCCCAAGTTTCAAACGATTTGCAATCTTTCTTCTGTACCTTTTCTCACATTTCATCTCTTTCATTTATTGTACTTCACTTTAATTAAGAGTCTGAATTTCTACAATTACACCTATGAAACAGGATTCCATAACACACTGCTATAATCATCATATAGTGCTACTGAACAAATAATACTCAGCATGCAGGTCTTCACCCCCAGTACCAGTGTGGCTTTAAAAGTGCCTCAATTGAACTGAAGCAATGTTGTAAGGAAGAGTGGGCCAAAATGTTTATTTATTTGTTTGTTTAAAGAAGTTAGTGTGGTTGGCAAAGTTCCCTGTTGGGCCACTAGGGGGCTTTCAGCAGGGGTTTTGTTTGTTTGTGCCATGTGTGTTTGTTTTAGCCCCGCCATTTTAGCCCCGCCTGATCCTTAGCCTGTTCCCGCCTCTGTTCACCTGTCCCTTGTGTTCCCTTGATTATCACCCTTATTTATATTGGTTGTTGTGCCCATGTTTGTTGCTAGTCCTCGTTGTTATTGTGAGTCTTTGTTCTGTGTTTGGTTTTCTTCCCCTGTGTTCCTGTGTATGAGTGTTCCTATTTTGAATAAACCCCTGTTCGATGTCTATCCCTGCATATGGGTCTGCTCCGTCTTGCCTGGTACCACCGATACATGACAGAAGGACTAGCCACAACTATACAGACCCAGAGGGATAGCCTAGCTGAGCACCCACATATCTAAAGGATAAAGTCAGGAAGGCTTTGAAGAGGATGAAAAGTGGAAAGGCAGTTGGAGAAGCCAAGAGAAGAGCTGTGGTACTGTATGAGGAAGTCAGGGGTAGCAGAGAAGTATGTCAGAGTGGTGCAGGACATGTATTAGAGGAACAGGACAGTGGTGAGGTGTGCTGTAGGTCAGACAGAGGAGTTCAATGTGGAAGTGGGACTGCATCAGGAATTGGCTCTGAGCCCCTTCCTGTTTGCTATAGTGATGGACCAGTTGTCAGAGGAGGTCAGACAGAAGTCTCCTTGGACAATGATGTTTGCAGATGACATTGTGATCTGTAGTGAGAGCAGGGAGCAGGTGGAGGAAAACCTGGAGAGGTGGAGGTTTGCGCTGGAGAGAAGAGAAATAAAAGTCAGTCGTAGTAAGACTGAGTACTTGTGTATGAATGAAAGGGAGGGAAGTGGAACAGTAAGGTTACAGGGTGAAGAGGTGAAGAAGGTACAGGAGTTTAAGTACTTGGGGTCAACAGTCCAGAGTAATGGAGAGAGTGGGAAAGAGGTAAAGAAGCGAGTGCAGGCAGGTTGGAATGGGTGGAGAAAGGTGTCAGGAGTTCTGTGTGATCAGAAAATATCAGCGAGAATCAAGGGGAAGGTGTACAGGACAGTGGTGAGAGCGGCCATGCTGTATGGTTTAGAGACAGTGTCACTGAGGAAGAGACAGGAGTCAGAGCTAGAGGTAGCAGAGCTGAAGATGTTGAGGTTCTCTTTGGGAGTGACAAGATTGGACAGGATTAGGAATGAGTACATTAGAGGGACAGCTCATGTTGGACGTTTGGGGGACAAATTTAGGGAGGCCAGATTAAGATGGTTTGGACATGTTCAGAGGAGGGAGAGGGACTGTATTGGTAGGAGAATGTTGGACATGGAGCTGCCAGGCAGGAGGCAAAGAGGAAGGCCAAAGAGGAGGTATATGGATGGAATAAATGAGGATATGAAGCTAGTGGGTGCAAGTGTTGAAGATGCAGAAGATAGGGATAGGTGGAGAGAGATGATTTGCTGTGGCGACCCCTGAAGGGAAAAGCCGAAAGAAGAAGAAGAAATGGAGAATGTTTTAGGCAAAAGAGAATCAGTCAGACATGACAATGACAATATTCTCATTAAATAGTTTTATTAATAAGGGTAATAATGTCCAATTCTTATGTAGCAATAAAATCTCTCCTAATGCAATGTAATAGAGATAGAAAGGATGCATAAAGTGTATTTCAAGCAATGGAATTCAAACTTGGGATTGTTTGCTAATCTGATCAGTAATTTGTCTAGGCCCTTGGCATTGACACAATTGTGGTGCTACATGTCTTAGACCACATCGGATGTGTCATGGCAGTCTTCAGCTATAGGATTTAAAATAATCAGTGAAATACTGAGCCATGAAACATTTCTGATTTATTTTTATGTAAAGTCTGTTCATTACACATCATCCTAGAGATGATCCAGAGAGATGCTGAAGATTGTATAAGTCACTTAATAAATAAAGAAACACATGCAGTTAAAAATACCATTAACCAGTACCTGACAAAAAGAATTAATTCTTTAATGGAAATTCTTTTTACCAAACTGCATCTGAATGTATTTGGATACTGTTGAAAATTTCCTTGAAGAATCATACTTTTGCATAAATCAAATTCTAATCAATTCATAATTCTACTTCTAGCTAACTACAAATACAAAAAATAAATTTCAATTATTAAATCTTTTGTTACTCTAATTTACTTTAATCATTTAATCTAGTAATCTTTAAATAAATTTAATCTAATTTACTATCTACTCTAATCATTTAAGCATTTAATAATCATTTAATCCTTAACAAATTACTCAGATTAAGCAACTCTGTTCTTTACTTATTTTAATCCATAATCCATTAATCTAACTTTACTATCCTCAGTTTAAATCAATATCAAAGCAGTATAACCTTTAGATGACAGTTAACACTTACTAACAATAGCATATGGATAAAAAAAATAAATAAATAAATAAATATAGAGACTCATAATCAAGTAGTGAGTAGTTTATTAGACATTAATAAACATTATTTTATGGGAACCCGAAGGTTCATTACAAAAACAGAAGAAAAACAGAGATTAGCAACTACCAGCTTTATTCTTCAGCCGAGATATCAGCCAAGTGGGCAGTAGGAGAAGTTGGGGAGTAGGATGGAGAAAAAGGGTGGAATGAAGAGACAGAGGAGGATGAAGAAGGAGGAGGAGAGGGAAAATGATCCAAGCAATCAGAGGGGGAAGGGGACCCAGCGAGATTAAGGGCATCAGGTTACGGCTCAGCATCAGGTTCAGGTTCAGAAGCAGGGTCAGGCTCATCATCAGGGGCAGGCTGGATGTCAAGATCAGGTTCAGGTCCACTCAGCTGAGTGGAGGCCTCAGCAAGAACAGGAAGGTTATCCAATACATCAGACAGGAAGCGGCTGAGTTCAGTTGCCACAAATCTTAAGAAGCAAGCACTCTCAAGGCAGCGTCTCAGGCTTCGGCGGAGAAGCCTTTGACCTGTGAAGCCAAAGCCATGTGCTCGTCTGTGCCTACGCACCATGGTATAGTGAGAATCAGCAAGGCCGACGTACACGTTCTCAAAACAAAATCTACGGCAACCCTGGGAACAGGAGAGGGGAACACCCAGCAATTTGTATCCTTGAGGCCAACAGGTGGTAATTTTAAGGCCACCAGTTATGGACAAATGGGGTTGATTTTATGGGGCATATTCAGCAGAAAAATACGGGTAAAAAGGCCCATATATATAGGGGAAATTTGTGTGGGGGGGTGGCATATGACCGCATCGGGCCTGAAGCTGTGTTTTTTTTTGAGTGCCAATAAAGCTGGTTTTCTTCTTCTCATTCAAGCCAGAAGAAGTTTCATTATTTTCTTTCTTATAATTTAGCAAAGTATTTGGTAAATATAGGTAATTGAAAAAGACTTCAGAACCACCCAGAAGAGTGTCCATTCAGAGGGGACTCTGAGTTCCGACAATACCTGTACATTAACATTTCTTATGTAACATTATGTAACAGTAAACTAAACTAAATATTGCTCTCTGTAATTGAATAATAATCACATGCTAGTTGCAGGCCCCAGTAATCTTCTCAACTGCCTGGGTGGGATCGATTTCCATCCACTTTGAGTGTCAGTCATCCTGTTTAGGGCAGGTTACTATACATAAATATTTTGCATAAGACCTCTAGCCTGATGGAACACAAATAGCTTAGTCTATAAGATATTACAAGAAGCATACAGAAGCATTGTGAGGCTTGTGAGTACTGCAAGATCATCTACCTCCTTAAAATTTCAGGTACTTTAGTCAATATTCTACTCTGATACTTAACTTATTTCCTAACAGTTAATAAGGGTAGATGTTTTAGATAGCATGCATAATTTGGAATCATTTATTCTCAAATATTTTTTTGCCAATATGTTTATTGTTAGAAAAATAAACGTGTCAACTGTACTTGCCAGCACTTCACTGTAAAATATACAGTAATAATATTTAATCCATGGAAATTGTATTTTTTAATGCAATTTTAACAATATACATAATTTCTCTTCTATAACTGGCTGTGAACATCCACTTATTTAGATTTTACTATTTAATTTGATTTGTCATTAAACATTACTAATTTAAGTTCCCATGTAATTTGTGGAGAAAATCCAAACCTTGCCTAATATACTATCTTATCCTTTCTGCATGGAAAACTGGGAACACTGATTTAAAATACATATCCAGTTGCATTTTTGGATTTCCACAAGAGGTTGTGTGTCACTGTTCTTAAAACTCCAATAACCTCTGCTCAGAATATCAAACCATAAATAGAACAAATTTCATATATGATAATGCAGCTTCGATTGTTCTCTCAGGTCATTGGCAGAAGGCAAAGTTGTCATAAAATCAGTGTAAACTACACCAGGTTACGTATGTAACCCAGTTCCCTGTGAAGGGAATGAGATGCTGTGTCATGGCTGACGCTATGGGAACACTTCTTTAGGAAAGTTGTGTCTGAAGCTCTGTGTACACAGATGTCAGGAATATAACTGACTAGCTTTAGCATAGTCTCTGTATAAGCTATTCAACTCCAGTGATTCCCACTGTATAGAGATTTCATGTTTTTTTACTCCTGGGGTTAACTGATGCAGAAGAAATTGTCAAATAGTTTTTTTTCAAACTTTGCAGATTGTTAGGACAAATGTAAGCTTGTGCCAGAGTGGTAAAATAGTCTGTAATGACAACTTCATGCAGAGGCTTTTTTGATGAGTTTTAAGCAGATCAGTAATCCACACAGAGCAGCTCAAGTGGTCTTGACATTTTGAAACTCAGAGCTCTGCCTCTGGTGATTTACTGACAACACACCTTGTGCAACATTACACATACTTCTTCACATACTTTTCCATCACTGGCCAGTAGAACCAATGTCTGCTGTGGTATAGCATTCTGTGCTGAACCTGGAGTCCAGCTTTGTTGTACACTCCGTTAAGCACTTTATCTCAAAAGGCAGCAGACACAACAAACTGGATGCTACCACAACCTCTCCTCATCTGTGACAATACATCTGTTTGGGAAACAATTCCCAGTATACCCCAAACACTAGTGACAGCAGTAGTGGTAACTAGAGATACATTTGCTCTTTCAGGGGTCTAGATCAACCAAGAAAGCTTGCCATGTCTGCTTTGACATCACCCTTCACGTCACAAGCTTCTACAGAGCTTAGACATTGTCCACATATGCAGCATTCTTCAGTCAACTTACTTTCCTGTTTAGAGCTTATCTGTAAATACTGGGGTTGCAGTTCTTGATATAGTAGGCGGCTGTGACTGAATAAATCATTGAAAGAACTACAGAAGGAACTCAGAAACACCTCAGTAGAGATTTGGCTCCAAATTCTGTTTGCTGTTTAAGATCTCACAATACAGTAGGCCAACTACTAGTTATTGATGCTTCAACTTGCAAGACAATTTTACAATTAGCCCAGAAAAAGCTAGGCCAGAAAAAACAGCCCAGTAAAGGCTAGGCATGTGTAGAAAGCAATAGCTTTGTGTCATTTTATGACTTTGTGTTAAAGTTCTAATTGTGTGTACATACACTCAAGAATGTATTGTGGTGTTTTATCTTTTTTTTCTTCTTTTTTTCAACCATCACTATTATACAGTCTTTGCCTGTGGATGCTCATTTTTACAAAATAATTTTAAAAATTGATAGTAAAAAAGTTTTTTTGTGTTCTTGTGTATTAAAGTTATACTTACAATGTTAATGGATGCAGTATGTCAGTTAGGTATTAAGCATGTTTTTATTTCACAGTGAGTTTTCTAGTAACATATCAGTGATGGAGCACCATCTGCTTGTACTCCTGCTTTTCACAGGTTAGAAAAAAATCTCATAAATGTGTGTGTGTGAGAGATATCAGACTAATGCTGGTAAAGACTATTTTTTAAAGACCCCATACGTGTTGATCATTATCAGAAAAGGAGATTAACTAAAAATGTCTTTAATTGTATAACTGCTGATGAAGGACATTTCAGGGACAATATCTTTTTACAGTTTCCCTTTTTTTTCATCACATTCAAATGTGTGCATTTCTTCCAAAACAGACTAAACTGAGCAGTAAGAAGAAAGGTGCAGGGATCACACTGTTTGTAAATAACAAATGGTGTACACATTACTGTTGTAACAGACCCAGTGTCAATTGCCCCTCCGTCCCTGCCCAAATATTGAATGGCTTCTGGGTCAAGGGACACTTCCAGGACACTTGACTAGGGACAATTGACTCTACAAATTGGACTGGTTGATATAGAAGAGCTTGTCCCGTCATCTCCTTCCTGACTAATCCCATTATACCAGGACCCACGACCCTCATGTAACAGCCCTTCTGTAACAGCCCTGGAGGCAATTCCCCCTTTGCCCCAACAGAGGGAGCAATTGCCCAAATATTGAACGGCTTCTGGGTCAAAGGACACTTCCAGGTTTTAGCACTCGTAGGCCATGTTCACGCCAATGTTCGTGCAAAATATTGCATTTTCCTGCATTCCAAGCCGTTGTTGTGTTTTGGACTTTGCCCGTTTCTCTTGTCTGTGCCTTTGCCTACGTTTTGGACAAGTTTGCTCTGCTCTTATTTAAACACAACTTATGGATTCCACACCTTTTGCCTCCAACCCGACATTACAACTGTAATGAGTCACTGTGTCTCAAATGTTAAACTGCTCACTGTTGGTTTACTTCTATATTAACTGCTGAGGGAATTCAGCATTGTCGTTGTAGTTATTGTTCACGAAATGCCAGTGGCACTCTCCACCACATTACCACAAGTTCTACCAGTTTGTCAACTGTGTTGCCAATGTAAACAGACTGTACTTGCATAGTGTAAAGGCTCTCTGGAGGCGGATTGAATAGGATCCATTTGCAGTTTAATAGAGTATGATCCAAAACAACAGGCAGAAATCATAGTCGAGACAAATAGACAAATCCAAAAACACCAGGCAAACTCAGAAAACCAAAAATCACAAACGGGGTCAAAGCACAAAGAGACCATTGGCATGCAATAGCAGCGTAAATGGCTCGGTAAAGTCACAGAAACAATACTTTGTGTCCTAGCGTGGTGAACACGCTGCTTAAATGTCTGTAAAACCCCAGAAATGTTCCTCATGGGTGGCGTCAAAACTCGGGCAAGGGCTCCCTCTGGCGGGCAGGTGCCGGTGGTGACACTACACATGGTTACATATTTTAAGTGCAAAACATGAAAAGAAAGATCCACAGGATTATATATGCAAATACATGATCAAAAATATAATAAATACAAAGGTAAAAAAATTACACAAATTGAACTTTAAACTCCTTCTCCACAGGAACCTTTCCCCTTGTCCAGTCTCTCTCGCGTACATACTATCTGATCCAGGAGGGGAAAACATGGAGTGAAGCCCAAGCTTATTGCCGAGACAAATACACTGACCTGGCTATCATCAAAAGTACAGAAGATATGTTCAATCTTCAGAACGTAGCACAGACACGACAATTCAGTTCCAGTGCTTGGATTGGACTGTACACTAACATCAAAACCTGGCACTGGACCTTGAGCCAGTGGGAAGTTTTATACTCTGGGATTATGGGCAACCTGACAACATGCTGGGAAATGAGTTATGTGGCATCATAGGTCATTCAGTTTGGTTTGATGGCCCATGTAACTGGTTATTCCCTTTTATATGTTTTGATGGTGAGTAACAAAATTTTATTGTATATAAACTCATTCTGAAATTCTACTGCTTATAGTCTTTATTTAAATATCCTTTTTTAATTTTAGCTCAAAATCTCATTGATTTACATGTGAAAGTGTGAGAACCTTGGTATAGGAATGAGAATATTTATTTATCACATTTAAGCAGTTTTCATGCTTTGTGAATCACTGAGCCAACTTAAAAAGAAATCACATTCAGAATTGACACACTGTTCTATTCACAGTGAATGGTACTGGTGCTCAGGCATTTACAAGGGCCCAGCAGTGACAGCTTGGTGGTCCTGGGTTTCAAACTCACAGCCATGCTAGTCCAACACCCTAAGCTGCCACTTCATGACACTCTGCTTGCATCATTCACTCCTACTGGAGATTCTGTTCTTTCTCTTTTCCAATAATTATTAAACAATAAAGAGTTAATGTTGTTCTCAAAGGGAAACATAAAAAAAGCATATTCTCACACTCATATCTGGTAAAATTAAATGCAGGAGATTTGATCCAATGAATAATGAGCACACTGGGTTAAAGCACTCTCTATGTGTGTTTATAACAATGAGCTACTATGCAGGGGAAAATAAATATTTGGACACTGTTTTTTGTTATTTAATATGAGGGGGACCCAAACATTTCCAGAATGTAAATGTAAAGCATATACATAATGTAGTAGCAAGTTTTGCTGCACCAAATCTTTATGCTTATCAAGGCATTCTTTTTGTATTTGATCTTTGTAATGAAGATAATGGTTCAGTAATATTGAAGAAACATAATTGCTTATTGTTTTATATACTGTAGATTATCTAAGTAGTTTAAAATACTGCTTTCAAGAGGGCTTTAAAAATATATACCTTTGGCATAATGCATACTTGCTCCATTCTCACTACTGATTATTATTGAAAACCTCAATGTTAACTTTAATGTTAATTTTTAATCTGCTGATTTTCTTTCAGTTCAAGGGCATGATACAGTTTTATAATGACTTACTTGAAGCTTCACACTAATCATGTGTTTTCCTTACAGACAGGGAGAATGCCACTGAGAGGTACATTTTAATCACTCAGCCTAAGATGTGGTATGATGCTCAGAGCTACTGTAGGCAGCATCACACAGATCTGGCCAGTGCGAGAAACGCAACAGAAAATTCATTTGTAGGGAGTAAGAATGGTTGGGATTGGACTTGGGATTGGGATTGGTCTCATGAGAGACCCCTGGTTTTGGACAGGCCAGACCACTGATGTGTCCATCATTAATTGGTCACTTGGGTCTGCTGATGATTACTTGCAGAATAAAAGTTGTGTCTATTTAAATGATGGTGTGGCTGCTCTAGAACCGTGCTCAAACATATTGTCTTTCTTCTGTTATGGTGAGTTTAAATTAAATTCAGTCTCATATTTAGACTAATTTAAGTTGATTTTAGAATGTAGTGTTCATTTTCTGTTTGTTTCTATGATCATATGTTTTTCTGCCTCCAGCATTCACAAAACAACAGCAGACCATAAAAATGAAGGTCAAGTCCAGTCAGGATGTGAATGATCCTGCAATAATGGCAGCCATCGAGGAGAAGGTGGGTTTCATCTTCACTCAATGTACAGTCACCTCCTCATTACTGCAGCCAGACCTCGAGCCTTCATCAAACTGTGACATGAACAGAATTTACTGTAATCTTAATACATCTTGTGTAGCATTTTTAAAAATCTCCCCAGAGATTCTCTATCCTGCATGATTCAGTAACTAAAGTCATGTTTTGTTCTTCAGCTCAAGCAGAATCTGAAGAATTATGGAATGGCTGAGAACATCACTGTGACATGGAGAAAGCAACCAGATGGAGTGGTGTTTCACAAGGAGGAGGAAAATATTACTGCAGTGACTAACACTAGGGAGGCTTGTGATCTTTAAATCTCAAATAGTGAATAGAGCAATAATCACTTTTGGTTTGAGGACACAGAGTGTGTAACAGACAGTTAGTATGAAATACATATTTTCAGGTTATTCCACTGCTCTATATTAACAGTAATCTCTCTGCATATGTACAAAATACATATAATATAAAATCCTTCTACACTCTATATAGTGCAGTATGTGCCCAATAGAAAGGCATTAATGACTTGGTTTCCTTACTGTAAAATTATCTAGTTTCCTGAAGTTTAGCTATTCTGGTTGTTACAGTTTATTTGTTTGGATTTGGGGTTTCAGTCTAAGTTTAAAGGCTTTAATAGTAATTACTAAATAAAATAATTAAATTGGCCACATAAATGACACAAATTTAGTATTGTAGAAATAAATATAATTTTGAGAAAAGTTGCTTTCAGGGTCACCACAGCAAACCAACTGGCACAGTTGCACAACAACTTGGCACATGTTTTACGCTGGAGGCCCTTCCTCACGCAACCCTCCCATTTATTTTGGGCTTGGGAACAGCACTACATCCAGCGGCTGGGGTTTGGGCATTAGCTGGGAATTGAACCCGGGCCTTCTGCATGGTAGGCGAGAAATCTACCATTGAGTCACCAATGCTCCAAACACAATTTTAGGAAAAAGAGTAAAAAAAAATCCTCATTTGATATTTAATTTAAAATTTCAAAATACACTGATTTTATTACATTTTGCTTTATTAGGCTATATTTTTAAATCAGGCACTAAATGTCATGTTGGATTATAGTACATATTCTCTGTAAGTAAGCTGAACAGTCCTCTATATGATTTAGAATATTTATTTACCTTTAGTGCGTCTGAGTGTCCTGAGTGCATCAGACAGATATAAAAACTCAAATCTGACAGACTTTACTGCTTTAGTTCATTTTGATTTTATTGTCACTGAAAATAGAGATGTAAAATTGATCAGGTTCACTTGTCAGGTTTTGCTAAGCATTTTATCTTTTGTAGAATAACTGTAACTCTTGTTAAATGATTTTGCAGCAGAAATTAAATAAAGAAAAACAGAAATCTCATCAATCTCATTTCTTTTCTACACCTTAACAGTACAGAAGTAATTTATATTTACATTTACATTTCTGGTATTTGGCAGACGCCCTTATCTAGAGCAACTTACAATTTATCTCATTTTTTTTTACACAACTGAGTAATTGAGGGCCAGATCTGGGTGATCTTTTTTTTTTTTATGATTCACCACGCTTACTTTGATCAAAAGGTGCAGGTTAATTGTTAGTACCTAAAGAAGTAAAGGCTGCAGCAGGGGGCAGAGGCAAAGCCCCACAGTTAGGGAACAGTGTTCAGGACTCGGACACAGTCTCAGTGTTTAAGTCCAAGCTGAAAACACATTTGTTTTGCTAAGGTTTCTATGTATAGTTTTTCTTGGGTAAAGGAGCAGATCTGGAAGGTGCATAGGCATAGAGTGTTTGGTGAACTGGGAGGTCTGGATGCAGTGTCGGAACTCAGAGTCCACTCTGAGTGGACATTCTACAGGGTGGTTCTGAAGTCTTTTCCAATTACCTATATTTACCAAATACTTTGCCAATTTATAAGAAAGAAAATATAAGAAAGAACATAATGAAAAATACTCCAGGCTTGGATGAGAATACGCAACCAGCTTTATTGGCACTTGGAAAAGAACACAGCTTCAGGTCCGATGCGGTCAAGTGCGAGTGTGCCCCCCCATAGAAATTTACCCCTATATTTAGACATATCTACCCCTCCTAATACTTGTTTGTCCGTGATTGTTTTGACTATAGACAATTTTCTGCTGAATATGCCCCCCAAAAATCAACCCCTCCTTCATTTGTCCATAACTGGTGGATTTGAAGATACCACCTGTTGGCCTCAAGGATACCAAGTGCTGGGCCTTTAAGTCAGGCCTAGGCCTGTCTATTACAGTTTGATTTTAATGTAACATGTTACAGTATTTGCAGAAATGGGGTACTACTGGAATAATACTTTATTTTAGGTAATACTTTAGGATGCCATACATCAGTATACTTGAGTGTTGGCTTCGTGGGGTGCTTTGTACCTGGCATTTACTTGGAGCACTAAGACTTTTCCCCAATTCTTATTTATTTATTTATTTATTCATTCATTTATCCTTGTATATTCACTTACTTGGTTTTATTGTCTAAGAGGTTAAACTTATTTGCTCTGCAGATAGTATAGTTAGGTTTAGTTTAGTTTAGTGTAATTTTAGTCTAGTCTCCTCCCGTATTTCTATCACGTAGCCCCCTATTCGTATTTCCCCTGTACATCATATCTGTGCTTGACTGCCATTCGGTGCTTTTTGCTATTTTTTTCCCATGTTTTGTTAATAACACTAAAATGGTTCATTTCCCATCTTGATTTAACTTTGGCTTGGGCCCTGACCCACCTCACTTACAAACACAGATTTTATATTGATTTTAGTACAGTATGGTATATGTGAATTTCTACTCCTAATATTAATTTCTCATTTGGTTGTTTTGCTTCATCAGGCATTTCACATCTTCTTCTTGTCCTATCTGAGGGTTGTTGTGACATTCCCCTCTCCTATTCTCAGGGTTGCTTTACATTTTGTTTTGAGAACGTGCGCGTTGGCCTTGCTGACTGACTTTCCCATGGTCCTAAAGCATGGGCACAGATGTGCATGTGGCTTTGGCTTTGCAGGCCAAAGGCCTCTCTGCCTTACTCTGAGGTGTTCATGCACTGCTGCTATCTCGGCTGATGACTAAAGCTGATAATTGCTCATCTCTGGTTTTTTGTAATACATAAAGTACATAAAGTTTGTTACCTAATAAGCTACTCACTACTTGATTATGTGTCTCTATTATTTTCTATTATTTTTTATATGCTATTCTAAAACTATTTTGTACTACAAAGTAAGTTTTAGCTGACACCTAAAGGTTATACTGTTTTGATATAGATTTAAGCTGAGGATAGTAAGGTTAGATTAATATATTTATGGATTAAAATAAGTAAAGAACAGAGTTACTTAATCTGAGTAATTTATTAAGGATTAAATGATTACTGATTAAAGTAGATAGTAAATTAGCTTAAACTTTGTAACTTATTTAAAGATTACTAAAATGATTAAAGTAAATTAGAGTAACTTATTAAAAGATTTAATGATTGAAGTATATTAGATTTGTTTTAATAATTATAGTTAGCTAGAATTAGAATTATAAATTTGTAAATGATTAGAATTTGATTTATGCAAAAGTATAATTTTCAAGGAAATTTTTCAACATTACACCCCTCTGTGAGACTTTTAAGTCTAATATCTCCCTTTCTCTTTTCTTTTAGTTTTTAGCTTACTATTTTATAACATGTTGGTATCCTTCTGCCATTCTACCATTACAACACTTGTATAACATTATAACATATTACAATATATAGTATATACCACGTAGTATAGCACGGCAATAATGGTAATGATTATAATGGTAATAATAATAATAATAATAATAATAATAATAATAATAATAATAATAATACCAGTAGTAATAATAATAATTGAAAAATTAAAATGAAAACGAATAAATATTATTGAAAATTTAAAATGAAATTAATAATAATAATAATAATAATAATAATAATAATAATAATAATAATAATAATAAAAAACAATAATAATAATAATAATTACTATAATTGACAAATTAAAATGAAAATGAAATTACAGTCCATCCATATCAATTCAATTCAATTCAACATTACACCTCTCTGAAAAGAATTGCTATTATGGCTGCCTTTTTAAAAAAAAAAAAAAAACGTGAACCAGGAGTAGTCGAAAAACCCTCACTTGCCAATTATGAGGGAAAATTCCCACTCTGCCCGCATTTGTTGTGCGACAGTGTGTACTTATCACCAGGGTCACCACTCAATGAAACCAACATACATATACATACCCAACATACACATAAACATATACATACATACATACATACATACATACATATAGGAAATGATTAACACACACACACAGGTTGGTTAATGTTGCTAGTTCAAGTCCACCACCACCGGTGTGTTGGATGTTTGGTGTCTCCCATATACTCCTTTTCGAACGCATTGGGTGTATGTACATTGAGTTCCGTGTTATGGCAAATGCTTCAGAATCAGTTTCTTTCCACGGATGAAAAAATAAAGGAGGACTTGGAAGAGCCTCCAACCGCTGACGTTGTTTGTGTGTGTCTGAAGTCCATATACGGTATTCACAGAAGAAGACAGTGACATACTGGAGAACGGTTTGCTGTTGAATTTACATTTACATTTACATTTCTGGCATTTGGCAGACGCTCTTATCCAGAGCGACGTACAAAAGTGCTTTAGTTCTCAGTCTCTGAATACATTAACAGAATGTTCAATTCTGTTAATGTTGAATGTGGCAGGAAGATTAGATATGCATGACGTCCTTTGGGGCCATAAGTTTTGGCCCTTGAAATGGCACAACATAGCCAGTATGAGTGGACTCGACAGGTGAGCTCATTACTTAGTTGATAATCCGTGTCCCACTTGTGGTCAATCCACGTTCTGTTGGTAAACTTTATGGTCATATGGGTCAGAAGGAGCAACACTTGATGGGTGTTCTCAATCAGCGGAGGATGCTCACTGGATAGTGGATAGAAATGCCAGCAGATGGGTTTGTACGTGGTCTGGAGCAAGCCATAGGTGTTTGATCCCATCTCGTTCTTAGAAATCTACTAACAGCTTGAAGCAGGCTGCACACTGGAAATGTCGAAACGTGTAGACAAACCCGCTGGTACATGGCTCCAGCACAGCACACAATGCATTGTAAAGCTGTCGGTGTTGACACTGCAGTTGACCATCGCCATTCACCATAGTCCTGCACACAACACTTAAAACAAGATAGAGGCAACATAGACAAACATGGACATGGACATGAAGAGAGACAAATAACATGGAACAGACAATAACATTCAACACCGAGGGAACTTAAAGGGACTTTCACATCATGGCTCTTTCCAATGCTTAACAATGCTTGAACACTCTGATGTATATGTAGTCTCCAGGCTCTACTCAGCATAGCAGCTCTTCTACCTCAGTGCCGTGTACAGCTTTACCAACCTGTGAACACAATATTCTATGGATCTGGGTTAGATGTTTTACATAACTTGACATTTTCACCCTCGAGTTGTTCCAGGGAGGGTCCCTTATAGGGTCTCCTTGTAAAAGCTAGTGGCATTGGTCTGCCTGTTAACATTTCATGTAGATTTAAACAAGTATTATGCTTAGTATGCGACTGCAGTCTCATCAAAGCTAGCACAACAATGTCTCACGATGGCGCCGCAGATGGCTGCCTCAGTGTGCAGCTCTCCAGTGTTTGTTTTGTTTTTGTTAGTCTTTCCTGTTTTTTGTTTCTCAAACTTAATCAGTTTTACCAGGGATAAACTGCTGGACATTCGGCAGCACACACCACACAATATTCTACCAGTTTTCAACTATTCAGATGTTTTGCTGGACATTGTAGTTGGCGGAGCAGTGGCACTGAGCAACAACACCCAGACTCTGTTATCATTATTCTCGGGGACTTTAATAAAGCAAATCTCTCACATGAACTGCCAAAATTCAAACAACACATTTCATGTCCCACCAGAGACAAAAATATTTTGGACCACTGCTACACCACAATAAAGGATGCATATCGCTCTGTCCCCAGAGCAGCTTTAAGACTCTCTGACCACTGCCTGGTTCATCTTGTCCCAACATACAGGCCAAAACTTAAATCTGCTAAACCTGTAGTAAGGACTGTAAAGAGATTGACCAGCGAAACAGAGCAGGACTTACAAGCCTGTTTTGAATGCACTGATTGGAGTATTTTTGAAGCTGGTGCCACTGATCTGGATGAGCTCACAGAGACTGTAACATCATATATCAGTTTCTGTGAAGACATGTGCATCCCTACCAGGACTTATTTAACATTCAACAATGATAAGCCATGGTTCACAACAAAACTAATATCTTTGTCAGGCCAAAGAGGATGCCTTCAGGAATGGGGACAGAGTCTTGTACAATCAGGCCAGAAACACACTGAATAAGGAGATTAGGGTGGCTAAGAGGAGCTATGCTAAAAAGCTGGAAAACCAGTTCTCTTCGAACGACCCTGCTTCAGTGTGGAAAGGCCTGAAAGACATCACAAACTGCAAGACACCATCCCCCAGCACTGAGGCCAATCAACAACTTGCTGAAGACCTGAATGAGTTTTACTGTAGATTTGAAACTGCCAGTCTAACACCCCATGCCCCATCTGAAAATCTCTCTACACAACCATTAACACTTCCAGCAACCCCCCTCTCCTCTCTTCCTGCACTTCGGATCAGTGAAGATGATGTGCATCAGATCTTCCTGAAGCAGAAGAGAAGAAAAGCACCAGGCCCAGATGGTGTCACACCAGCCTGTCTGAAAACCTGTGCTGACCAACTGGCCTTCATCTTTTCACAGATCTTCAATAGATCACTGGAGCTGTGTGAAGTCCCTGCCTGCTTCAAACATTCCACCATCATCCCCATCCCAAAGAAACCCAAGATAACAGGACTTAATGACTACAGACCTGTTGCTTTAACATCTGTGGTCATGAAGTCGTTTGAAAGACTGGTATTGGCTTATCTGAAGAACATCACTGGACCCTTACTGGACCCCCTGCAGTTTGCTTACCAAGCAAACAGGTCCGTGGATGATGCAGTCAACATGGGACTGCACTTCATCCTACAGCATCTGGACAAATCAGGGACTTATGTGAGGCTCCTGTTTGTGGACTTTAGTTCGGCCTTCAACACCATCATCCCAACACTCCTCCAGACCAAACTAACCCAGCTCTCTGTCCCTAGCTCTATCTGTCAGTGGATCACCAGCTTTCTGACAGATAGGCATCAGCTAGTGAAACTGGGGAAATTCATGTCAAACAGCCGCACCACCAGCACTGGCGCCCCCCAGGGTTGCATCCTCTCCCCACTGCTCTTCTCCCTTTACACCAATGACTGCACCTCTACTGATCCATCTGTCAAGCTCCTGAAGTTCGCGGATGACACTACAGTCATCGGCCTCATCCAGGACGGTGATCAGTCTGCTTACAGACAAGAGGTTGAGCAGCTGGCTGCCTGGTGTAGTCTTAACAACCTGGAGCTCAACACGCTCAAAACAGTGGAGATGATAGTGGACTTCAGGAGGAACACCCCTGCACTCCCCCACTCACCATCATGAACAGCACTGTACCAACAGTGGAGTCATTCAGGTTCCTGGGCACCACCATCTCTCAGGACCTGAAGTGGGACACTCACATAGATGCCACTATCAAAAAGGCCCAACAAAGATTGTACTTCCTTCGACAGCTGAGGAAGTTCAACCTGCCACAGGAGCTGCTAACACACTTCTACGCAGCCGTCATTGAGTCTGTTCTGTGCACTTCTATAACTGTTTGGTTTGGATCAGCTACAAAATCAGACATCAGAACACTACAGAGAACGGTTCGGACTGCTGAAAGGATTATTGGTGCTCCCCTGCCCACCCTTCAAGAATTTTATACATCCAGAGCGAGGAAAAGGGCTCTGAAAATCACTCTGGACCCCTCACATCCAGGCCATCTCCTTTTTGACCTTTTGCCATCTGGCCGTCGCTACAGAGGAGCAACTACCAGGACAGCCAGGCACAAGAACAGTTTCTTCCCCCAAACAATCTACCTTTTGAACAGTTGAATGTTCCCAACATTGGGCAATAATAAAAAAATAAAATAAAAAGTGCAATAACCTCATTTATGTTACCACCCCCACATCCCTACATCTCAACTCATTATATTCTATCCTGTACATACAAATTACTTTATTTTCCTATTTAAATATGTGTATTTTTATTTCTCATTCTATTTTTTGTTGTTGTTATTTGTGTTGTTGTTATCTCTGTGCACTGGAGCTTGTAACACTAAAACAAATTCCTTGTATGTGCAAACATACTTGGCAATAAAGCTCTTTCTGATTCTGATTCTGATTCTGATAAACTTTTGCATCACTTTTAGCCGTCGCTGCTGCCTCCACCCACCAGCTAAACCAGTCTACCACAACTAGAATATAACATTTTCCCTCTCGTCTCTCTGCCATATCTACAAAATCCGTTACCAAGTGTCTGAAAGGACCTCAGGAATGTGACTTATAGGAGCTGTAAAGCAGTGTTAATTTCGTTAACGAAGACATTCAAAATAAATGATCTCTTTCTATCGGCTCACTGTCTTTAAAAATGTGTGTCCCTGTCACTGGACTGGATAAAGGGCGTGTACATCTCAGACAGTTAGCGGGTAGGATAAATAAACTCCAACTGTCCTGGCGAGCTGCAGTGACTTCAGCACCTGAAGCTTTAGGAAGAAAAGGAAGAACTGATATATGGAAGCATTTCTGTTATAATTCCTCTGGAAAAAAAAACCTTGTGCACTGTCACAGAAAACAGAGAGAAGCCCTGTGTCTATAAAATAGGCGGAAAGAACACCACGAATCTTAAAAGGCATCTGAAGGCATGTCACCCTGCTATTTATACAGCTTCTGTCACGGTAAGTCAACTATTATCTTATTTAATTACTTTTTCTTAACGTGAGGTCAGTGTTACTGGACGTGTCCACAGTGAAATTCACTAGCGAGTTTTACGTTTTAGCTTTCTGTTAATTAACATCAATTAGCTACTTTACTGCACAGTTCTGAGCCAGACTTTCATAAATGTATATTGCTTCATTATATATTGTATAACAGTTCGGCTTTTCTGCAGCATTCACCTCGGTTTCTAATTAAATCTGTATCACATGCTGTAGCAAGATTATTATTTGTTTAATAGTAACTTAATAGCATGCAGATAGCAAGCTGTTTCTAAACTGACAGATGGATGTGGAAGTTGTTTAAGTTATTGGCCATGTACGTATGCTTAAGGCTGGAATACACTACATGACACCCCCCCCCCACCCCCACCCCCCCCCCCCCGATTTTTTCCCTATTTACATTCTGGAGAAGTTGACACTCCAATATCTGAGTTGACAGATTTCATAAAAAAATTTATTTTGATTCCAAATGTACACCTTAATGTTTATTATACAGTAAATACTGTTAGCAGACAGAGGAATGTTAGTAATATATGTTCAGCTGCTTTTGAACATGTGTCTGTTTACTGCACATTTATCTGAAGTTTCAGAAAATAAATGCTGTTTTTCCATAACAGCTAAAGAAAACATTTATTTACTTGATACTTGAACTCTAGACCACTTTTAACTATCCTTAATGTATTAAATTTTTTTTCCAATTTTATTTGTATAGCGCTTTTAACAAAGAGCATTGTCTCAAAGCAGCTTTACAGAACATAAGAAACAACAAACATAAAAACAAACAAACAGTTAAATAAAATTTTTCCTAGTGAGCAAGCCTGAGGTGTATGATCCTAGCTTATAAATGAGCGAGGGCAGCACAGCAGGCTGATCTCCAGCTAAGAAAAAGGGATATGTAGAGCTGCCCAAGTGCTAAGAGTGCAGTGTTAATATAGCTTGTTATTTTGATTCAAATTTCTTATAAGCTTAACTGGTCTAAAGAGAGAAAAAATGACTATTTTTGTCTAAATACTACATAGAAAATTAACAAAATTAAAGCTGGTAACTGCAGTTTAACTAAAACTAATGACTAAAACCTGACAAAAATGCAATGACTTTTCGTCGACTAAAACTGGACTAAAACTATGAAAGACAAAAATGACTAAAATGTGACTAAGACTAATAACCATTTTCATCTGAAGATAAAGACTAAGACTAAATCAAAAATGGCTGTCAAAATTAACACTGGTGTAATGTGTTTGCGCACATTCCGTTCTGCACAAAGATCACACTCTCTCAAAGCTTTATTTACCATGCTAGCCAAATAAGGTGACCACCAGTTTCTCCATACTGTTACTTCTCCATTTTTGCAATGATTTGCAATGCCTCTTTGATTAACATTGGAAGGAAGGAGAGTGAAGCTACCCACAACACATCTGCACTTCTCTATACTCCTGTGTCTGTGTCTCGGATTGCTCTCCTTCTCTCCCACATGTCTACTTCCTCTGGGCTTGCCGTGTTCTGCTTGCCTCTTACACCATCAAACGTCATTTCTCTAATTTTGAATTAAATTGTGAGAGCCTTTATTTCTGTCAATTGCGCTGAGCAGTGTTGTGGAACTGTCGCTGCATTCACTGTTCTAAACTCATGCTTATCTGCATTATACTGTATTACCACATATCCAGCTTTGGTTCCCTCATTTGTTCGATAACATGACCCATCTATGAAGAAAATGAGTTGAGCTATCGCCAGAGGCTGATTTCGGAATTTCAGAAATTTTTTCCTCATTTCCTTCAGTTGGTAGCACTACCCTGTCTGCGGGGTTAATGGTGCTACACCTTCTGATGATTAGTTCGTATGCTGAAAGTATCACATAGCCTGTGCGCCGGGCGTTGGTTATCACAAATGATTGACTTGTTAACAATGCATGTAACATATGTGATTTGTATAATGTCACTGGATGAGCCATAAAAAATTTTCTTTGCTTTCTCTATGTCCATTTCATGCAAGTGAATACTGCTACTGAGTCTTCCACACACTGTGCCTTTGTTGGACTACAGATTAGAATATCATCCACAAATGTCAGGACCTTGCTTATAAGTTGCAAATGTGCCAAATCGCATGCCAGCACTCGACTGAATATTGAGGGACTTTCACAGTATCCCTGCAGTAGTTTCATATACAGTGGGGCAAAAAAGTATTTTGTCAGCCACCAATTGTGCAAGTTCTCCCACTTAAAAAGATGAGAGAGGCCTGTAATTTTCATCATAGGTACACTTCAACTATGAGAGACAGAATCTTCTTCTTCTTTCGGCTTTTCCCTTCAGGGGTCGCCACAGCGAATCATCTCTCTCCACCTATCCCTATCTTCTGCATCCTCAACCCTTGCACCCACTAGCTTCATATCCTCATTTATTACATCCATATACCTCCTCTTTGGCCTTCCTCTTTGCCTCCTGCCTGGCAGCCCCATGTCCAACATTCTCCTACCAATATACTCACTGTCCCTCCTCTGAACATGTCCAAACCATCTTAATCTGGCCTCCCTAACTTTGTCCCCCAAACGTCCAACATGAGCTGTCCCTCTGATGTACTCGTTCCTAATCCTGTCCAATCTTGTCACTCCCAAAGAGAACCTCAACATCTTCAGCTCTGCTACCTCTAGCTCTGACTCCTGTCTCTTCCTCAGTGACACTGTCTCTAAACCATACAGCATGGCCGCTCTCACCACTGTCCTGTACCCCTTCCCCTTGATTCTCGCTGATATTTTCTGATCACACAGAACTCCCGACACCTTTCTCCACCCATTCCAACCTGCCTGCACTCGCTTCTTTACCTCTTTCCCACACTCTCCATTACTCTGGACTGTTGACCCCAAGTACTTAAACTCCTGTACCTTCTTCACCTCTTCACTCTGTAACCTTACTGTTCCACTTCCCTCCCTTTCATTCACACACATGTACTCAGTCTTACTACGACTGACCTTCATTCCTCTTCTCTCCAGCGCAAACCTCCACCTCTCCAGGTTTTCCTCCACCTGCTCCCTGCTCTCACTACAGATCACAATGTCATCTGCAAACATCATTGTCCAAGGAGACTCCTGTCTGACCTCCTCTGACAACTGGTCCATCACCATAGCAAACAGGAAGGGGCTCAGAGCCGATCCCTGATGCAGTCCCACCTCCACATTGAACTCCTCTGTCTGACCTACAGCACACCTCACCACTGTTCTGCTCCTCTCATACATGTCCTGCACCACTCTGACATACTTCTCCGCTACTCCTGACTTCCTCATACAGTACCACAGCTCTTCTCTTGGCACCCTGTCATACGCTTTCTCCAAGTCTACAAACACACAGTGCAACTCCTTCTGACCATCCCTATACTTCTCCATCAAAATCCTCAGAGCAAAAATTGCATCCGTTGTGCTCTTTCTGGGCATGAAGCCATACTGCTGCTCACAAATTTCCACTACCTTCCTTAACCTAGCTTCCACTACTCTTTCCCATACCTTCATTGTATGGCTCATCAACTTTATCCCCCTATAGTTACTGCAACTCTGCACGTCACCCTTATTCTTAAAGATCGGCACGAACACACTTCTTCTCCATTCCTCAGGCATCCTCTCACTCTCTAAAACCCTGTTGAACAAATTAGCTAAAAATTCCACTGCTGCCTCTCCCAGACACTTCCAGACCTCCACCGGAATGTCATCAGGACCAACTGCCTTCCCACTTTTCATCCTCTTCAAAGCCTTCCTGACTTCATCCTTTCTAATCTTATCTACTTTCTGTTCCACAGAGTTCACCCCTTCTACTCTTTTTTCCCTCTCATTTTCCTCATTTCTACAGCTCCTCAAAGTATTCCTTCCATCTCCTCTGTACACTCTCCTCACTTGTGAGCACCCTTCCATCTCTATCCTTAATAACTCTAACTTGCTGCACATCCTTCCCATCTCGATCCCTCTGCCTAGCTAACCTGTACAAGTCCTTCTCTCCTTCTCTAGTGTCTAACCTAGTGTACAACTCTTCATATGCCTTCTGCTTGGCCTTAGACACCTCCCTCTTCACTCTGCGCTGTAACTCCTTGTATTCCTGTCTATTCTCTTCAGTCCTGTCCATGTCCCACTTCTTCTTGGCTAACCTCTTCCTCTGGATACTATCCTGAACTTCCTCATTCCACCACCAAGTCTCCTTATCTTCTTTCCTCCTTCCAGATGACACACCCAGCACCTTTCTCCCTGTCTCCCTGATCACTTCTGCTGTAGTTTCCCAGTCATCTGGCAGCACTACCTGACCACTCAGAGCCTGCCTCAACTTCTGTCTAAATTCCTCACAACATTCCTCCTTTTTCAGCTTCCACCACTTGGTTTTCTTCTCTATCTTTGACCTCTTCGTCTTACAGACCATCAAAGTCATCCTACACACCACCATCCTATGCTGTCTGGCTACACTCTCTCCCACTACCACTTTACAGTCACTAATCTCTTTCAGATTGCCTCTTCTACATAGAATGTAGTCTACCTGTGTTCTCCTACCTCCACTCTTGTAAGTCACTCTATGCTCCTCCCTCTTCTGAAAATAAGTGTTAACCACACCCATGTCCATCCTCTTAGCAAAGTCCACTACCATCTGTCCTTCAAGGTTCCTTTCCTTAACTCCAAACTTGCCCATCACCTCCTCATCACCTGTGTTCCCCTCGCCAACATGTCCATTAAAATCCGCTCCTATCACCACTCTCTCACCCGTGGGAATACTCTCCATCACCTCATCTAATTCACTCCAGAATCTCTCTTTCTCCTCTAACTCACAACCTACCTGTGGGGCATAACCACTAACAACATTCAACATCACCCCTTCAAACTCTAACTTCAGACTCATCACCCTGTCTGACACTCTCTTCACCTCCAGAACATTCCTCACAAACTCCTCCTTCAGGACCACACCTACCCCATTTCTTTTACTATCCACACCATAATAAAACAGCTTGAATCCTGCTCCTATACTACGAGCCTTGCTACCCTTCCACCTGGTCTCCTGTACACACAGTATATCCACCTTCCTTCTCTCCATCACATCAGCCAGCTCTCTACCTTTCCCTGTCGTAGTACCAACATTCAGAGTTCCTATTCTCAGTCCTACACTCTTACCTTTCCTCTTCTCTCTCTGTCTGCGCACTCTCCTCCCTCCTCTACTTCTTCGACCAACAGTAGCCCAATTTCCACCAGCGCCCTGTAGGTCAACGGCGCCGATGGCGGTCGTTGTTAACCCGGGCCTCGACCGATCGGGTATGAAATTCGTACTGATGATTCGCATGGTTAAATTTGGCAATGTTTTACGTCGGATGCCCTTCCTGACGCAACCCTCTCTATTTATCCGGGCTTGGGACCGGCACAGAAGTCACTGGACTGTGACCCCCATGGCTAGATTAACTATGAGAGACAGAATGAGAAAAAAAAATCCAGAAAATCACATTGTCTGATTTTTAAAGAATTTATTTGCAAGTTATGGTGGAAAATAAGTATTTGGTCAATAACAAAAGTTCATCTCAATACTTTGTTATATACCCTTTGTTGGCAATGACAGAGGTTAAACGTTTTCTGTAAGTCGCCACAAGATTTTTACACACTGTTGCTGGTAGTTTGGCCCATTCCTGCATGCGGATCTCCTCTAGAGCAGTGATGTTTTGGGGCTGTCGCTGGGCAACACGGATTTTCAACTCCCTCCAAAGATTTTCTATGGGGTTGAGATCTGGAGACTGGCTAGGCCACTCCAGGACCTTGAAATGCTTCTTACGAAGCCACTCCTTCACTGCCCGGGCGGTGTGTTTGGGATCATTGTCATGCTGAAAGACCCAGCCACGTTTCATCTTCAATGCCCTTGCTGATGGAAGGAGGTTTTTACTCAAAATCTCACGATACATGGCCCCATTCATTCTTTCCTTTACACGGATCAGTCGTCCTGGTCCCTTTGCAGAAAAACAGCCCCAAAGCATGATGTTTCCACCCCCATGCTTCACAGTAGGTACGGTGTTCTTTGGATGCAACTCAGCATTCTTTCTCCTCCAAACACGACAAGTTGAGTTTTTACCAAAAAGTTCTATTTTGGTTTCATCTGACCATATGACATTCTCCCAATCCTCTTCTGGATCATCCAAATGCCCTCTAGCAAACTTCAGACGGGCCCGGACATGTACTGGCTTAAGCAGGGGGACACGTCTGGCACTGCAGGATTTGAGTCCCTGGTGGCGTAGTGTGTTACTGATGGTAGCCTTTGTTACTTTGGTCCCAGCTCTCTGCAGGTCATTCACTAGGTCCCCCCGTGTGGTTCTGGAATTTTTGCTCACCTTTCTTGTGATCATTTTGACCCCACGGGGTGAGATTTTGCGTGGAGCCCCAGATCGAGGGAGATTATCAGTGGTCTTGTATGTCTTCCATTTTCTAATAATTACTCCCACAGTTGATTTCTTCACACCAAGCTGCTTACCTATTGCAGATTCAGTCTTCCCAGCCTGGCGCAGGTCTACAATTTTGTTTCTGGTGTCCTTTGACAGCTTTGGTCTTGGCCATAGTGGAGTTTGGAGTCTGACTGTTTGAGGTTGTGGACAGGTGTCTTTTATACTGATAACGAGTTCAAACAGGTGCCATTAATACAGGTAACGAGTGGAGGACAGAGGAACCTCTTAAAGAAGAAGTTACAGGTCTGTGAGAGCCAGAAATCTTGCTTTTTTGTAGGTGACCAAATACTTATTTTCCACCATAACTTGCAAATAAATTCTTTAAAAATCAGACAATGTGATTTTCTGGATTTTTTTTTTTCTCATTCTGTCTCTCATAGTTGAAGTGTACTTATGATGAAAATTACAGGCCTCTCTCATCTTTTTAAGTGGGAGAACTTGCACAATTGGTGCCTGACTAAATACTTTTTTGCCCCACTGCATATATATATATATATATATATATATATATACACAGTGGTGGGTTCTGCAGCTGGACAATGATCCAAAACACACCAGCAAGTCCACCTCTGAATGGCTGAAGAAAAACAAAATGAAGACTTTGGAGTGGCCGAGTCAAAGTCCTGACCTCAATCCCATTGAGATGCTGTGGCATGACCTTAAAAAGGTGGTTTATGCTGGAAAACCCTCCAATGTGGCTGAATTACAACAATTCTGCAAAGATGAGTGGGCCAAAATTCCTTCACAGCGCTGTAACAGACTCATTGCAAGTTATGGAAAACGCTTGATTGCAGTTGTTGCTGCTAAGGGTGGACCAACCAGTTATTAGGCTTAGGGGGCAAACACTTTTTCACACAGGGCCATGTAGTTTTGGATTTTGTTTTCGCTTAATAATAAAAACCTTCATTTAAAAACTGCATGATGTGTTTACTTGTGTTATCTTTCACTAATATTTAAATGTGTTTGATTATATGAAACATTAAAGTGTGACAAACATGCAAAAAAATAAGAAATCAGAAAGGCCAACACTTTTTCACACCACTGTATGTATGTATGTATATATATATATATATATATATATATATATATATATATATATATATATATATATTCATATTTACAGTATATCATGTTCAGCATATAATTTTCTTAATACATCTTCACCACTACACATTTGTGCATATTTAAATTAGACCACATATATCCCTATTACTGCACTTCCTGTACATAAGACATCTACTCCCCTTACACATCACCCCAATAGCTGTGAATCTTTATTTTATAATTTATTGTAAATAAGCCACATATGCACTTCTAGTTAGATGTTAAATACATGTCATTGTAGATGTACTTTGCACATAACACTAATAACAATAAAGTTAAATCTAATATGATGGTATCTAATCTAATCTGATCTAATCTGATCTGATCTGATCTGATCTGATCTAATCTAATTTAATCTAATTCTGGACAAAAATCTATCCTTCTTCAGACCCTTGTCATCTCAACATTACAGTATGATATAGTATATATACACTATGTTCTATTCTTTTAAATATATTTAATATGTGTTTTGTTAGGGTTTTTAATTTATAGGTAAAATATCTGCTGTTCATTTTCAGGTTGCCTGTTTTTTTTAAACCAGTGATTGTAAATAAACTCAGTGTTTTTTTTTTTTTTTGTTACCATCCCATTCCCAGATTGTAGTGTAGTACAGAAGACATCAGACCAGCACTTCATTTGTATATACGCCAGGCTGCTGCTGCCATGCATCTTCAAAATTATGTAAAGTGTGCAGAACACAAATGAGCATGTGTTTACATAAAAAAATCAAATATTTGCAGCTAGGGTCAAAACCAGGACTCAGTAAAGCAATGAGAATACAAGCAAATTACTTCTAGAGTACTCAGGCTTACATTTGTAGCATAATGTTAGAAAGTAAATGCTTTTTCTACAAATACAACTGCATCATTTTATTGATGTAATTACCATGTTTTACCAAGTTTTAAGTCACTCTCTGTAGGTTGTCACACATTACGGGTAATAGATGATGCAGTGTTTTTCAAAACGATGAATAAAAATCTTGTCTTTTTTTTTTGTATTGTAATTTCTTTAAAAAGAAGCTGTAAGGAACTACTGAGACCATTCACAGCCAGACCACCAGAGGGGGTAGCAGGTGGATTGTTATTCCTTGTTGTGTATCATGTGATCATGTCATGAGTATTGTCACCTGTTTCTTGTTGCTCCTAATCTTCCTTAATTTATACCTGTCCTTTTACCTTCATCTTTGTCAGTCATTATTGTATGTTGTCTACTTGGTTCAAGGTATTCCTGTGTTTATTTTGTATTATGTCAATGTGATGTTATGTTAAGTGTTTTATGTATAATAAAATGACTAATGCTATCCTGCGTTTGGGTCTGATTATCAATGTTCTCCATGAAACTGTGACAGAAGCATGCAAGGACCATGCAGATTTTTGCCATTTTCTGTATATATATATATCTATATCTATCTATCTATATATATATATATATATATATATATAGATATATAGATATAGATACATATACACGGAGCAATGAAGCATGGTAATCAGAAGAATAGGGCAGATTGAATATTGCACATGCCTCCTACTGAGTATTCAGAGATTTTACTGTTTAAATTCTGTGTTATGCTGCTTCTGCAAGAAATAAACTATAAAATGTGACCAGTTGCAGATGATCCAGAGAGATAGCTAAATCAATCAAGCAATCACTGAACATTTTCTAATCTTGACTGACATAGCAGGGTAGCGTTCAGCTTTACGCTTTAAAATAATCAGTGAAATACTTAGCCTTGAAACGTTAGCCTTGAAACATCATCATGAGGATAAACTAGGCAGGTGGTGATGTTGAAGTCCTTTTTATATATATATATATATATATATATATATATATATATATATATATATATATATATATATATATATATATAATTCCTGGAGTTAAAATAACATTAACGCGTACCTAACTATAAGAATTCATTCTTTAAAATAAAATTCTACCAAATTTGATCTGTATGTATTTCAGTGGCAGACCGTGCATTTCACACCTAGGCCTTCAGTAGTGCTCCGTCTGAATCAAGCCGCCCCTCAAAAACCAATTTATGGTTATAAAAACCATCTTAATATGAGAAATACAGTATAAAGAGCCGTTGCATCGCAGATAGATAACTCCTGTAGCCACAACAAATGCCTTTATTGAATAGACAAACCAGGGGTGAACAAGTCTCCTCCTACTGCAGCTACAGCCGCGACACACATAAAAAACATCAATAATAACCTCATAAACTTGCAATATTATTTAGGAAAATCGCAACGTTTTACTCACCAAATATTCGGATTATTTGTAAACAAAATCCATCCTCCTCTTTTTCCTCAAAAACAGTTCAATTACTCTGTTGTACAGATTATCCGTGCGCTTCAGTTCCATCGCGATCCTATCCAATCAACGGCTCTGAATATGGTGATGTTGCCGTACGCCTGCTAGAGGGCCCTAGTGAAACCAACTCAAAATCTGACTGGTTGAAGCAAAAGTTTCATTGACATTTATTTTGTGTTAGAGGGCCTGCAGAACGGATTGTGAAGGCCTCCGGGCAGACTTCTTTGACTTTGACCCTGCCTGGCAACAAATGATGGCTGAAATGTGATTGGTTAAATGCTTTAATACGAAAATGCATGTCTGGAAGCAGCGCAACCATCAGAAAAGCTATGAAAGGAAGCTGACAGACCATTTGGAATTATTTAATAAGTATTCATGGACAAAATATAATTAACATCAGTTTGTGATTCAGATATTTTTTTAAGCCAGCAGAGAAGGCCTTGCAGGCCCTGAAGGTCCGCCACTGATGAATTTAGATACCTTTACAGGAACATTTTTGCATGTTTTCATTAAATGCTCTAATTTCCAAGACCAGTGGCTAAAATCTTATAAAAGTATTTATTTATCGTTCAGAAAGATGGAAATGGCAAATGTGAACAGATCTACTGCTCTGCGTCCTCTGTTCTCGGTTCAGTTATATGATTTCTACAAAGCTTTGTAAAAGGTTTGTCTGAGGCTGACAGAAGAGGACTGTTTCATCCATGTACTTCCCTTTGAACTCTGGAAGGTGGTCAGCAGTCACAGTCCTGAGAGTAACACTGAACAGTTAATTAACCTTTTCCCCAGACATCTAATTATCAGTATTAACTAACATAAATCCTGCTCTCTGTAATTGGATGCTAAACACAAACTTCACTTGTTGGTTTTAGTTGCAGGTCCCAGTAAGCTTCCCATTTGCCTGGGTGGGATCGATAGCAATTTGCATTCACTTTGAATGTCAGTAATCCTGTTTGGGATAGGTAAATATGCAAAGTACTTTGCATAAGACATCTTCCGTGATGGAACACAAATAGTCTTCAAAGTCTATAAGATACTATAAAGAACTTTCAGAAGGACAGTTAGGTGTGTTCGTGCTGCAAGACTGATCATCTAGCTCATTCATATTCCAGGTACTTTATACAGTATTCTACTCTGATACTTTGGGTTATTTACATACAGTTAATAAGGGGAGCTATTTTATATAGCATGCCTAGCTTGGCATACTTTTTAATATATTCATGTTTTTTATAGTATGTTTATAGTAAAAAAAAAATGCTAGAGCATTATATTTATTTATTTTTTAGAGCAATGTAGTTATTGTCAGCTATATCTTCTTTGGGAACTATTTCTGTTGTTGCAGTGAAATATTATTATTCTTAATATACAATATTAATAATTCCATTATTAATAGAAATGTTGAACTGTTCATGAATGCAATCTTCCTGCTGTAATGAATATCAGAACAGATATGATTACCTGTGCTTACCTCTAGCCCTGTGACGCAAGTCAAATCACAGCCATGCTGGTATTCACATGTGCTCTTACTGGTGTAGCTCAGTGGCTAAGGTGTTGGACTTGTGATCAATAGTTCATGAGTTAAGAGCCAGGCTGCCTCTGCTGAGCCCTTAAACACAACCTTAGTTGTGTAACTGAGATGAACATAAGTTAGTTTAGATGAGGGTGTCTGCCAAATGTCCTAAGTGTCCGATACACATTCTAGGTTTGTGTAAGTAAAATAGTGCCTGTTCTTTTCTAAGCAGAAACCCTGCTCTAAAATTCCACTGAAATTCCACTTTTCTTTCTTGCTGCTAAAGAAGGTCTAGAAGCCTTCAGTTCATCCTGGCTCCATCCATGTAGAGTAACAGTATTTTTCTGAATTAATGCAGAAAATATCTCCTAGGTCCACTGTCAATCACAAGACAACTTAAGCAACTGTTCTTCTTCAAATATTCTTCATTTTACAACAAATTTGGAAAAGCAGCAAAAAAGTTTATTAATAATTAACTTTTACTGATATGAAAAAATAAGGCTATATTTTTTAACCAGCAAACCCAATTGTAATTGTATACAAAGTGGAAAAGAAATACTGAAACATTCATTGTCTACCGCTTATCTGATCTATTCTCGGGTCACGGGGAGCCTGTACCTATCTCAGGCATCATTGGGCATCAAGGCAGGATACACCCTGGACGGAGTGCCAACCCATCGCAGGGCACACACACACTCTCATTCACTCACACAATACGGACAATTTAGAGATGCCAATCAGCCTACAATGCATGTCTTTGGACCGGGGGAGGAAACCCCCGAGGCGCGGGGAGAACATGCAAACTCCACACACACACACACACACACACACACACGACAGAGGTGGGAATTGAACCCCCAACCCTGGAGGTGTGAGGAAAACGTGCTAACCACTAAGCCACCGTGCCCCCTCCCCCATTCAATTGTATTCAATTCAATTCAATTTATTTGTATAGCGCCTTTTACAATGGACATTGTCTCAAAGCAGCTTTACAAAAACAGAGAAACAGAAAGGAGAGGGGAATAAAAGAATCATTAAATTATTAAACTATTTTATCCCTATTTATCTCTATTTATCCCTAATGAGCAAGCCTGCGGTGACGGTGGCAAGGAAAAACTCCCTGTGATGATATGAGGAAGAAACCTTGAGAGGAACCAGACTCAGAAGGGAACCTCATCCTCATTTGGGTGACACTGGACAGTAAATAATGTAAATGTAAATAGTGTCCTTTCTACAACAGCAACCATGGGCCCATGAGGAACTACTAGGTCAATGTAGTTTCTGAGTTCGTTATAGACACTAATTTCTTGCTGTCAGAAGCTGACAGATGTAACAGCAGATCTGTGATGGTGTATGACTGAACATAACATGCAATGCCACTTGTGAAGGTTCTGACTGAAAGCACAAAGGAAACTTGACGCAAGTTTGAAGGATTTGGAAAAAAGGCGTGTTTAACCACACACACAATCACACTCGTTGCTCTGCACTCTCTCTCTCTCTCTCTCTCGCTCTCTCTCTCTCTCTCTCTCTCGCTCTCTCTCTCTCTCTCTCCCTCTCTCCCCTTGGCTCTCACTTCTCTCACTCTTTCACTCTGCTGCCACTTACTACAACATAAAAACATCTTGTTATTTTTGTCAATTTTTATCCTCCCATTACAAGTCATTGTCTGTGTACACTCATTTTTACAATCAAATTAATCTGAAGATTTTTGTGTGTTCTTATGTATTAAAGTTATATTTACTTTGTGTTAATGGATGCAGTCTGTCAGTTACATGTTAATCATGTTTTTTATTTCGTAGTTTTCCTGCAACATATCAGTTATGGAGCGCTGCCTGTTTGTACTCCTGCTTTTCACAGGTGAGAAAAAAATCATTGTGTGTGTGTGTGTACAGTGGGGCAAAAAAGTATTTAGTCAGCCACCAATTGTGCAAGTTCTCCCAGTTAAAAAGATGAGAGAGGCCTGTAATTTTCATCATAGGTACACTTCAACTATGAGAGACAGAATGAGAAAAAAAAAATCCAGAAAATCACATTGTCTGATTTTTAAAGAAATTATTTGCAAGTTATGGTGGAAAATAAGTATTTGGTCAATAACAAAAGTTCATCTCAATACTTTGTTATATACCCTTTGTTGGCAATGACAGAGGTCAAACGTTTTCTGTAAGTCGCCACAAGGTTTTTACACACTGTTGCTGGTAGTTTGGCCCATTCCTCCATGCAGATCTCCTCTAGAGCAGTGATGTTTTGGGGCTGTCGCTGGGCAACACGGATTTTCAACTCCCTCCAAAGATTTTCTATGGGGTTGAGATCTGGAGACTGGCTAGGCCACTCCAGGACCTTGAAATGCTTCTTACGAAGCCACTCCTTCGTTGCCCGGGCGGTGTGTTTGGGATCATTGTCATGCTGAAAGACCCAGCCACGTTTCATCTTCAATGCCCTTGCTGATGGAAGGAGGTTTTTACTCAAAATCTCACGATACATGGCCCCATTCATTCTTTCCTTTACACGGGTCAGTCGTCCTGGTCCCTTTGCAGAAAAACAGCCCCAAAGCATGATGTTTCCACCCCCATGCTTCACAGTAGGTATGGTGTTCTTTGGATGCAACTCAGCATTCTTTCTCCTCCAAACACCACAAGTTGAGTTTTTACCAAAAAGTTCTATTTTGGTTTCATCTGACCATATGACATTCTCCCAATCCTCTTCTGGATCATCCAAATGCCCTCTAGCAAACTTCAGACGGGCCTGGACATGTACTGGCTTAAGCAGGGGGACACGTCTGGCACTGCAGGATTTGAGTCCCTGGCGGCGTAGTGTGTTACTGATGGTAGCCTTTGTTACTTTGGTCCCAGCTCTCTGCAGGTCATTCACTAGGTCCCCCCGTGTGGTTCTGGGATTTTTGCTCACCGTTCTTGTGATCATTTTGACCCCACGGGGTGAGATCTTGCGTGGAGCCCCAGATCGAGGGAGATTATCAGTGGTCTTGTATGTCTTCCATTTTCTAATAATTGCTCCCACAGTTGATTTCTTCATACCAAGCTGCTTACCTATTGCAGATTCAGTCTTCCCAGCCTGGCGCAGGTCTACAATTTTGTTTCTGGTGTCCTTTGACAGCTCTTTGGTCTTGGCCATAGTGGAGTTTGGAGTCTGACTGTTTGAGGTTGTGGACAGGTGTCTTTTATACTGATAACGAGTTCAAACAGGTGCCATTAATACAGATAACGAGTGGAGGACAGAGGAGCCTCTTAAAGAAGAAGTTACAGGTCTGTGAGAGCCAGAAATCTTGCTTTTTTGTAGGTGACCAAGTACTTATTTTCCACCATAATTTGCAAATAAATTCTTTACAAATCAGACAATGTGATTTTCTGGATTTTTTTTTCTCATTCTGTCTCTCATAGTTGAAGTGTACCTATGATGAAAATTACAGGCCTCTCTCATCTTTTTAAGTGGGAGAACTCGCACAATTGGTGGCTGACTAAATACTTTTTGCCCCACTGTATGTGTGTTTGCAGAAGGAATTCATGGTTGCCATTGAGGACATTGTTTACCTCCCACTAGTGACTGACTCAGAAATAGCATGTGATGAAAAATGTGATACATTTGGCTATCATGAGACTCCAACATCCAAACTCACTGTTCATCTTTCACTGTTATTTCGGGGGATTTTAACCATATGTCACTCTCCACCACATTACCAAAGATCCACCAGATTGTCAACTTTGTTACAAGAGAAAACATGCCCCAGTTTTGGCTCATGTTAAGCTGCAGGACTGATGCCCTTTTTTCCAAGCCACCCTACTATGAAAGCAATACTTTTGCATATTTCTGATTGTTCTGAAATCATAAATTTATTTACTTTGCTTAAAGAAGCCTGTAGGTCACTTGATGTAGCTCATGGGATTTTTTTTTATATGTCTGCATTAAATGGACCCAACCTTGGACTAAATATTTGCCATTTATCTTGTAGGCTCTCTACTAGTAAACATTCCTTCTTTCTGTAGAATGACGAATTCTATATTTTGTAGATGGCCTTATAACCCTTTCCAGATTGACAGACAGCAATAGTTGATGTCATTTCTGATGTTCTTTGTTCTTGGCATGATGCAAACACACACCTGAGTGCTCAAGAATACCAAACTGTGAAAGGTTTTCCTTTTATACAGGTAGACACACTTCCTGATTAACTAATCTTCTGAATTTCATTAGTAACATCAGATAGCTAATTACTCTCTGCATCATAGAAATAAGGAGGGTGTATTTACTTTTTTCCCACCTGGTTTACCTTTCTGTTCTTTGTTGTCACTTTTATTTGTTCGTTTTTAGAAAATGGTAAGGATTATACAGAACTAAAGCACTTTTGTACGTCGCTCTGGATAAGAGCGTCTGCCAAATGCCGTAAATGTAAATGTATATAATAATTATATACAGGCACTGGTAAATGAACACATATAATTTAAAGAGGGTGTGCTTTCTTTTCCCCTAAAACTGTACATGCATATTTTCAAAATTTGGCACAAGCTAAACTTTGAAAACCTTCTTCACAGGAGTCCTTCCCCTTATCCTGTCTCTCTCTCGTAAGTACTATCTGATCCAGCAGGGGAAAACATGGAGTGATGCTCAGGCTTACTGCAGAGCCACATACACTGACCTGGCTGTCATCAAGAGTAATGATGAGATGGTCAATCTTCAGAAGGTAGCACAGAAACAACACTTTTATTCCTATGCTTGGATTGGACTGTACACTAACATCAACGAGTGGCACTGGGCCTTTGGAAATGAGTCAGTGGGAAGTTTTACATCCTGGCTACTTGGGGAACCTAACAATTTATTAGGAAACGAGATGTGTGGCTTCATATATATTGCGAAATGGCATGATGCCCCATGCGAATGGCTGTTAGATTTTCTGTGTTTTGATGGTGAGTAACAAAATCGTATTATATATTCAGCATTTCCACTATTCTGTTCAAAGTAAAGATTGCTGGTGCCCATGCCACTCTGCTTGCATCACCCTCCCTTACTGAAGATTTTGGTCATTCTCCTCGCATATTCACATACTCATGTCTGGTAAAATTAATTGCTGAAGATCAAAGTTGTAGTTGCTGTCACTGGTAATTACTGCAGCTCTCAGTGCACATGATGGCTATAAGTGTGAACATCACTGTTTCCCTTGATCAGTCTGTATATTTAAGCTCTTCTGTTTCATTGTTCACAGATTTGTCAAATGTACTCTGCATTTCTGAGCCTTGTTTCTTGTTCTTGTTTTCTGCTCCATGCTTGTGTACCTGGTTCATAATTTTCGGTTACTCTTGGATGACCAGGACTTTGATAATGGTTTATGGTTTGACTAGTGAGCATGCTGAGTTAAACCACTCTGTGATTCTTTTCCATTAAATCACATTTTTAATTTTACCAAAAGAAGGTGCAAGGAGTGAGATCTGATGAATACGGTGACTGTAAAATGATAGGCACACAGATATTCTTCTAAATCTCTTGGTTGACAGCGCAGTGTGTGCAGGTGCATTGAGCACAGACACTGCTTTCGAAGCTCTTTTATAGAATAGATAAACTAAATTTCACTCAAACTAAAATTCTTTAACATCTGCCATGGTGATTACAGAACAGAAATCGACATATTCACGTGCATGACCTTAAAAAAAAGTAACAAATTCCATACACACTTGCAAAGTATGACGACACTAGGGAGCCAGACTCACCAGCCCGCAACACTAATGCACTTACTTCTACTTTGTTCTGTTTGTTTAAGTCTCCATGTGAATTTATTTTGAATTTGGTCCTGCCTCCTCCAATGTCTTATAATTGGTTATATCTCTTACGTGTCTTGTTTCCTATACATATTTGGAATTTTTCCTTTTGATTAGTCTGTTTATTTCTGTCTTTCTGAAAGATATACCTATTCTTTAGTTAGGTATAGTATAGGTATAGGTATAGTTTAGTTCATGTTCAGTTTGCAGGTTGTTTTTGCAGTTACCGAACCTTTTGATCCTGCTTGTTTGCCTGTTTTTGACTATGTCTACTTCTTTAATTTCCATGTTTTGCTTTGTCCTATAACTACTATTTGCCAATCTTCTGAAACTTACCTCTTTTTTATACATTTATTACAGTTGCTATCAGATCATGTTGGTTATATGAAAATAAACTCTGCAAACGCAACTTTGATAACGATTAAAATGTAAGACAAAGTTACTTTTAGGATTTACTGGTTGTACTGATGACACTGTCATCCCAAACTCGCATTCTGCATCAATCTTGACAATATGTATATCTGAAAACAGAAATTACCATCTGTTCAGGATCCCTACAGTATGCACTACAGTGTATTGTATACTGTAGAGAGAGATAGATAGTATAATATACAGTAGATGGTTCTGTATTTTGTAGATATATTTACACTCTGAATTTAAATTTTCTCTCTGCTATAGCACAAATTCAGATTCTTTGCTTTACAAGAAGATCTTGGCAGATTCAAGTTGTTTTTATATGATCCATAAAACACCCCCATCTTTCTACAGCCTCAACTGAATTACAAAATAATGAATTTTACAGCCTCAACTGAATTTACACCGTACACAGTATGGTATAAAGCTGAAACCCTATGCCAGTACACTCCAAGAGGGCGGGGTCAACTTACAAGTATTATTTAACATGAATTGCTATTTAAATGTATTAGGATGGAAAAACAGTCATAGAAAAGCGAGTCAGGAACTAGTGGGACAATTCCGCGCCAGACCACCAGAGAGGGTGCAGATAGGTGTTTTACTACAGCTTGGTTAATGTCATGTGGTTACGTCATGTGTTTCCCCATGTGTGTCATGCCACGCCCCTCCTACTGTTCTACTTCCCACCTTGTCACTTGTTTCCTATTATTCCTAAAGTGTTGCCTGTTTATACCAGCCCTATTGTATCTGTCTTTGTCGAGTCATTGTTCAATGTCACATTTAGTTTTTAGGCAATTTGTTATGTTTATCCATGTTGTGCCTTTTGTTTCAGTGATGCCCTCACATCTTCAGGTATGCATGCTTGTTGTTATTTTGTATCATGGCTAAATTGTATCATGCTGTTATTTTCATTTTAATTTATTAATAAAAACAAGTACTCTTTTATCCTCACTTGGGTCTGATTTACGGCACTGTGGGTGATTTAAATCTTTATGGATTTTCTGGTGTTTGATCCACTCCTCTGGTGCCATCTCCCATCATGACAGTGTGTCAATGTGATACAGTGTGATAATGGAGTCAATGTCATTTATTCCATTCCCTCCCTTGATTATTACTGAGAAACTCAATGTTAGCATTTTTAATCAGCTAATATTTTCTTTCAGTTCAGGGGCATAGTATAACTATAATATTGTAAAATTATAATGACTGACTTGAATAATCATTTGAGTACATTCTAATCATGTGTTTTTTTCACAGACAGGGAGAATGCTACTGAGAAGTACGTTTTAGTCACTCAGCATAAGACATGGGATGAAGCTCAGAGTTACTGTAGGCAGTATCACACAGACCTGGCCAGTGCGAGAAACTCAACAGAAAACTCAGTTGTTGGGGCAAAGCACTATGGGACTTGGACTTGGATTGGCCTAAGAAGAGACCCATGGTTTTGGACAGACCAGACCACCAACGTATCTGTCATTAAGTGGTCGTCTGGATCTGCTGATGATTACTTGAAGAATAAAAGTTGTGTCTATTTATACGGTGATGTGGCTAATGTAGGACAGTGCTCAAACATACTTCCTTTCTTCTGTTCCAGTGAGTTGAAATTAAATTCATTAAATTCTCATATTTAGACTAATTAAAGTCGATTTTTAAATTTAGTGTTAATTCTGTATGATTGTTTTTATGTTCATCTTCATTTCTGCCTACAGTATTCCCAACACAGCAGAAGATCATAAGAATGAAGGTCAAGTCGAGTCAGGATGTGATGGATCCTGCAATAATGGCAGCTATCGAGGAGAAGGTGGATTTCATCTTCACTCAATATACAAGAGATTCTCTATCCTGCATGATTCAGTAACTAAAGTCATGTTCTGTTCTTCAGCTCAAGCAGAAACTTAAGGATTATGGAATGGCTGAGAACATCACTGTGGCATGGAGAAAGCAACCAGATGGAGTGGTGTTTCACAAGGAGAAGGAAAATATTACTGCAGCGACTAACACTAGGGACATGAGTGGACCCTAAATCTTAAATAGTGTATAATTTGTAGAGCAATAATGACTTTTATTTTTAGGACACATAGTGTGTGTAATATTTTAGTGTTCTTAAGTAGAACTTTAACAAGCCCAGCTATTTCACTGAGGATGGTGTTGGAAATCTTCTTTAGTTAAAGCTAAAAGTAGCTGGAATTTAAAATACTAAAACTAGTAACAGCTGATCACCAGCAGATGAGCCAGTTCTCCAAACTAAGAGGCAAGCTGACATTTCAAACAGATTTAAAATCACTGTAATAATCAGCTGGGGTCTTTTTTTTTGTTGTTGTTTTTTACCAATACTAGACAATACATATTTTTAGGCTATTTTTAGTTGAAGTGTAAAGGTGTTAATAGTAATTTTTAAAGTAGCTACATAAATGCCTTTAAATAGAATACATAATGTGGACTAGCAAGCTTCTGTGCAGTAAACTCTTTTCTATTTAAATGTTAAATTAAATATTTCCTTTTCCAACAATAATAATAATAATAATAATAATAATAATAATAATAATAATAATAATAATATCAAATAAATTTTGAAGGAACTGTTCAGATAATGGAGTCAATATCATTTTTCTCATATTGATGTATAGAATTATTATTGTTATTTGTCAACCACCACAATAGAAAGTTTAAGGTTTAAAAGGTTACATCAGCAGTGGTGCAGCAGAAACGTCGGTAAATGCATTAACTGCTGATGTTTCTGCTGATGTCTTTTCTTTATCAATGTTGCCTATAGATAACGCAGAATACTACACTTTTCTTCTGTGTAAATACTCCCTGTTGATCTCAGTAAACTTTGAAGAATTTAAGTTACTGTCTCTCAATCACTGTCTTCCACACTGTCTGCATGTTGTTTGGCACTTTCTTCACTGATGTCAGCTCAGAGGTAGTGGCAGTGGCATGACTAATTCTCTGAAAATTAATCAGAGACTGTAACAATGCCACAAACATCCATGGCCTTTACCAACACCCTTCCTGTTTCGCAACCGTCACATGATAAAATTATGGAGTGGAAAAATATGGCGTCAAATTCGCGCCATAAGCATTGTACTTGTAAAAAACATTAATACACGCAAATCACAGAAATAATTTTTTTTTCCATTGTCTGTACTGCTTATCCAATCTATCATCGAGTGAGCCTGTGCCTCAGGTGTCATCGGGCATCAAGGCAGGATACACCCTGCACAGAGTGCCAACCCATCGCTGGACACACACACTCCGTGCAATTTAGAGACTCCAATCAGCCTAGAAGAATGTCTTTGGACTGTGGGAGGAAACCAGAGCACCCGAAGGAAGCCCGCCAAGCACGGGGAGAACATGCAAACTCCACATATACACAGTGATTGGGAGTGAGACTCAAACCCAGGATGCTGGAGGTGTGAGGCGAAAGTGTTAACCACTAAGCCACTAAGCCACTGTGCCGCCCACAGAATTTAATACAAAATTTAAAAAATAAAACAAACAAACAAAAAAAAGAACTCGAAACACTAGGAATTAAAAACAAAATTTTATTTTCTGTGCTTACTTTACTGGGATGTACTGCTACTTTTTGCTCGTTATTTAATGTTCTGTTTATTTGCGCTTCAGTTTTTTGTGTTCATCTTTCCAGGTTGCTAGTTTGCCATTCCCTGCACTGCAGTTTCTTTATCTGATTCGTCTAAGGTCTATTCCTCTGGTGGTTTGCAATTGGAAGGCCGTCGTCACGTGGCATGGTTCTCATTTCTGAAGGAAAATTAGGGTATTCAATTGACTTCTTGTTTTTGGCAGAAAAACCAGATACATTAGTCAAACAGAAGTAACAATCCATCACATGATCCTTTTGCTCTTGCCATATCATTGGGACAGCAAACGGCATTGTCTTTCGAGTGCCTCTCAGCCAAGCTTTCAGACTGACAGCACATGTCGCACAACAAAATTCACAAAACCAGTCATTGATTGTCTCTCATGAACAAGCGTATATAATGTATCAGAATGTATCGCGGCTGTTACGACATTTATGAGACACATCAACCGACACCAATCGTCCTGTAAAATGTCTATAACATTTAACTTACTTGTTACAGTGCTACTGAGGCAATGCTATATTCTTAAACAATATGTACACACTATAAGGTCTATATTAATCCAAAGAGCAGCATCTGTGTATACAAGCCACTTTTATAGCCTGCTGAGACAGTGTCAAGCTGGCTCTGGCCTGCCCAGGCATGCCCGGGCTGCATACTTCCACAGAACAGCTTCCAACCTGGCCTGATTTCATGCCTGGACATGCCCAGACTGCACAAAACAATGTTCATTCTCTTACAGAAACCAAAATTTTGGACACAAATATAAGAAAAAACATGACAAAACTAAATATTTCAATGAAACATTAGAAGACATCATTAGAAGACATGGGATTAGTTTCCATTGTTATGCTGACGATACCCAGTTATATATCTCGATAAGATAAGATAAGATAAAACTTTATTCGTCCCACAGTGGGGAAATTTCCATATTCCAGCAGCAAAATGTGCAAAAATGAAGCAGAGATTAAGAAATTTATTTAAATACAGAAAAATAAAGAAATAACAATAATAATAATTTCATAAACAAACAAACAAACAAACAAACAAACAATTGCACTCGGTTATTGCAGATTTTAAATTGTTGTTATTGCACTGTTGTTGTTACACAGAATTTAAATGATTGTAATTGCACAGTTTAAAATATCCCACACAACAATGTGTATTATGATGACAGGTTATTTTGCAGTTATAACACAGTATAAAAAATCAGTACAACAATGTGCATTATGGTGACTGGTTCACTGAGAGCAGCTTTGATTGTAAAATCTGATAGTGGTGGGGAGAAAAGACCTTCTGTATCACTCCTTCAGACATTTAGGATGTAACAGTCTAGGATGTAACTGAAGGAGCTGCTCAGAGATTTGAGTCATTCTCCAGCAAGGATGATAGCTTAGCTACCATTCTCCATTCTACCACCTCCTGTATTGTGTCCAGGGGCATCCCCAGAACTGAGCTGGCCTTCCTGATTAGCTTGTTCAGCCACTTCCTGTCTGCAGTTGAGATACTGCTGCACCAGCAGACCCCTTCATAGAAGATCACTGAGGACACCACTGAGTCAAAGAAGGTCTTCAGTAGTGCTCCCGGCACTCCAAAAGACCTTAGTCTCCTCAGCAGAAAGAGTCTGCTCAGTCCTTTCTTTTAGATTGCATCTGTGTTATCTGTCCAGTCCAGTTTGTTGTTCAGATGAACACCCAGGTATTTATAGGAATCCACTCTCTCAATGTCCTTTCCCTGAATGTTCACTGGTGGTGGTGAAGGGTGTTCGTGCCTGTGGAAATCCACCACCAACTCTTTGGTTTTAACTGCATTTATCTGGAGGCAGTTCCATTGGCACCAGTCCACAAAGTCCTGGATCAGGTCTCTGTACTCTCTGTCACTGTCATCTGTGACCAGGCCGACGTTGGCAGAGTTGTCAGAGAACTTTTGCAGGTGACAGGATGCTGAGCTGAACATGTCAAGTCTGCAGTGTAGACAGTGAAGAGGAACGGGGCCAGGACCATTCCCTGAGGGGCTCCCGTGTTGCAGACAACCATGTCAGATGCACATTCTTGAGCCCTCACACACTGTGGCCGGTTTGTGAGGTAATCCAGTATCCATTTAGACAGACAATGGTCTAAGCTCATGTACACCAGCTTATCAGTAGGGCAGGTTGGATGGTGTTAAAAGCACTGGAGAAGTAAAAAAACATGACTCTCACTGTGCTCCCAGCCTTCTTCAGGTGTGAAAGAGCCCTATAAAGGAGGAGGATGACACCTCTGCCTGGTTGGTAGGCAAACTGAAGTGGGTCCATTGATGGGTTCACAAGAGGTTGGAGATGAGTAAGCACCAGCCTCTTCAGCGTCTTCATCAGATGTGAGGTCAGTGCTATTGGTCTGTAGTCCCCCAAGTACTTCGGGCGAGATGTCTTTGGTACAGGTACCACGCATGATGTTTTCCACAGCTGTGGCACCTTCTCCAGCTTCAGGCTCAGACCAAACAAGTACAACAGTATGCCACATAGCTGATCTGCACAGGTCTTAAGGAGCCTGGGGCTGATGCCATCTGGGCCCAAAACCTTCCTCGCCCTGATCCTCCTTAGCTCCTTCCTCACCAGGGCTTCTGTGAGAGGCAGTATGTAGTGGGGAGGGTGGGGGCTGGGGGGAATTGGTAAGAGGGATAGATTTTATGTGTTGTGGAGAGATGTATTGTGGGTAGACTGTGAGCTGAGTGCAGCACGGAGAGGAGAGGTGGGGCCAGAGTAACTTGCTGTGGCAGCAGAGAAGGGGGGTTTCAGCAGCAGGGTGGACTGTTTGGGGACCGGGGTGGGTAGAAGATCAAATCTATTAAAGAATAGATTGAAGTCATTCACCCACTTCTGATCACTCTCAGCCTGAGAGCTGGGCTCTATATGACCAGAAATGGTTTTAAGCCCCTTCCACACACCACTGACGTTGTTCTGCTGCGGTTGATCATCTATCTTCCTCCTGTAGCATATTTTTCCTTCCCTGATCTTCTTCCTCAGTTCTCAATTCCAGTACTTTATTGTCTCTGGTGTGGCATGAAACATACTGGGTGAATGTGGGCAGAGTGGAGGATAGAGGGGCATGATTAAAATCTCCAGAGATAATGAGAAGGGCATTTGAACTCTGTGTCAGCTCTCTGTTAACAACAGAATGCAAAACATTGCATGCTGATTCACCATCAGCAGAGAGGGGAATATACGCAGCAATCGTGAAAACGTGAGAATTCCCTGGGCATTACGGTCTCATGCTAGCGGCTAACAGCTCAATGTCCTTACAGCAGATCTGCTCTTTAATAGTGATGTGACTAAGTTTACACCATCTATTATTCACAAATACTGGCAGTCCTCCTCCCTTTCTCTTTCCGCTCTGTCCCTTTCCATCGTTCTGTCCACACGTATAAACTGAAATCTGTCCAGAGCTACGGTCATATCCGGTTTTAGCATAATTAGACATGACTCCGTAAACAGCATGATGCTACACTCCCAGAATTCCCTCTGATGCTGGGTCAGAGCTGCTAGCTCATCCATCTTTTTGGGTAGAGATCTCACATTCCCTATGACAATGGATGGTAGGGCTGGTCTGAATTGCCTGGCACAGAGCACTCAGCTCGCGGGGAACATTCCATCTTTCCTGGAGTAGCACTGCCGTGTTGTGGAATGCTTACAGCTGATCCCTGGTGTAAACAATAGGACCACTGCTGCAAACAGTGTTCCCCAACATGACTGTAAACAAAGTCCAAAAGAGTAGAAAAAGCAGAAAAAACTCACCGACTTTGATGTCCATAGTGCAGTTCACATTCACACACACATACACTCGAAAAGAAAAAAATACAAAGAGTGAAAAATACTGCTGCAACAGGCTGCCACTCAGGCGGTGCCATGTTCCAAGTGTAAACCAGATGAAATATCTAAATTGTCTAGATTAACTAAGTGTGTTAAAGATATTAAAGATTGCATGATCTATAATTTTCTATTACTAAATCCTGATAAGACAAAGATATTACTGATTGGTCCAAAAACCAGAACACAAAAGCTCTCACAATTCAACTTGTACTTAGAAGGATGTTCTATTACTACTAGCTCAACAGTGAAAGACCTGGGCGTAATTTTAGACATCAACTTGTCCTTTGAAAATCATATTTCCAATATTACAAAAACAGCCTTCTTCCACCTCAGAAATATCGCCAAGCTTAGGAACATTTTATCTGTATCTGATGCAGAAAAGCTAGTTCATGCATTCATGACCTCTAGACTGGACTATTGTAATGCATTACTAGGTGGTTGTCCTACATCTTCAATAAACAAGCTACAGTTAGTCCAGAATGCAGCCACGAGAGTCCTTACCAGGTCAAGAAAATATGATCATATAACCCCAATATTATCATCCCTGCACTGGCTACCTGGTAAGTTTAGAATTGATTATAAACTAGCACTACTTACGTACAAGGCTCTAAATGGTTCAGCTCCCACGTATCTAGCCAGTCTTCTAACACATCACAATCCACCACGCTCCTTAAGATCTCAAACTTCTGGACTTCTGGTAATTCCCAGAATATCAAAGTCTACAAAAGGGGATAGAGCATTTTTGTATTTAGTTCTTAAACTTTTCAATAGCCTTCCTGACAGTGTTCGGGGCTCAGACACAATCTCCCAGTTCAAAAGTAGACTAAAGACATCTCATTAGCCAGGCATACATTTTCATCACATTTCACACATTTTTTTCATCTGATAACCTTGTACTCCAATACATCTGATTAAATGCACATTATCATTCAGTGCCTGCTAATATTATGAACAGCAGCTACTTTAATTACTTTCCACTTTCCCTTCTTCTACCCATCCCAAGGCATATAGAGATTGTGCCAGCTCCAGTACACGGAGGCCAACCCTGCGAGGATCCAGTTGTTTTATTCCTAGTTAATTTGCTACAGTACTAAATACAAATTTAGGATTGTTTTTGTTATCTTCGATTAGGGTGGCGAGATATGCTGATCTAGCAGCGCTAAGATTTTTTTTGTAAAAAAAATCTCTTACTTTGTTTTCTAACTTTGCCCTGGTTATGCTAGACATGACCTAAGACATGCTTCACTGCAGTACAGCATCCATGCAAAATACTCATCAGACACACAAACAACACTCAAGCCACACTGCAGTTAATTATTTGACCTTCTTTTAACTTAAAAATATTATTATTATTATTATTATTATTATTATTATTATTATTATTATTATTGTTATAGGGTGAAGCACATGCTTAGTTTGTCATATGCACCCTGTGTTACCAAGTATGTTTGTGATGTAAACCACAAACCAGTGCACTGATCAAACAAAGTGATTTATTGTTAGTCTTGGCAATTTGTAAATTTCCTAAAAACTAGTTAGTTATTTTTGTCACTTACTTTACAGCAGCTATAAACTGTGCCTTTCTTTACTTTTTTCTTATCAACTTTCTTTATAACTCAAAGTTAATAAGACGAAAAATACATCTTGTCATGTTTCTGAGAAAACACAAAGCAGTGTAATCTCCTCTGTCCTAAAAACTATCTTTTACTGACTTTTGTGGCCATCACTACACACAAATGTTGGGAACTGCACTTAACAGGTGATAGATATAAACAGACAAGTATGAAGTAAGCGCCAGTGGACAGTTTTTGTTTGTTTTGGCTTATGCAAAATATGTACACATGTATTTTAGACCCACTGAGAGAAAAATACACCAGTTTACATAAGTAACCTGGTTCCCTGAGAAAGGAATGATACGCTGCATCATGGCTGACACCATGGGAACGACTCTTTGTGGAAGTGTGTCTGAAGCTCTGCATGAAATCAAGCCAATTTACTTGCTTGGATGGGCCATTGACAGAGCAATGCATGCCAGCAAGACCATGTAAGGAAATCTACATCACATTACTCCAGCTTCTACTTGTCTGAAGGAAACATCAGTAGATGCCCGGATTGTGGCACATGATACAGTGACTTGCTCCATTCTCAGGGAACCGGGTTACATACTCAATCCAGGATAAGAGCATCCCTAGCCTGGTAGGACCTGGGACCCAAGGGTAGGCTCCAGATCCAGGTTATAGAACCTGATAAAAGTGTGCAGAGAGGACCAACACACTACAGCACAAATATCCTGAAGGGGAACACCCCTTGCCAGAGCACTGGACAAGGCAATACCTCTAGTGGTGTTAGCTCTGATACCTAGAGGTGAAGCCACACCATATGATTCATATGTCTGGGTGATAGGCTCAACTATCCAGTGCACAAGGTACTGCTTGGAGCCCGGAGCACCTTTGTTGTGGCTGCCAAAGCAGAAAAAAAGAGAAGAGGACTTATGCCATACACTCGAGTGTTTGGAGTAAGTGCTGAGAGACTGAACTGGGCACAAAGGTGCAGACTCCTGCTTGACCAACTCATGGGGCAGAGAGCAAAAGGCCTGCTGAATTACCAGATGACCAGCTACAATGGGCACTGTGGGAACGAATCCCACAAATGGTGCAAAATAGCCTTCACCATACCAAGAGCAAGCTATAGGCAGAAAGGGTTGACTGAAAAGGCCTGCATATCCCCTACCTTTCTCAAGGAGGCCAAAGCTAAGATTAGAGCCATTTTCAGGGTGAGAAACCTCTCAGAGGCTGACTCAATAGGTTCAAAAAGCACCTTTGAGTAATCCCTCTAGGACCATTGAGAGGTCCCAGGATGAGAGATGCAGTCTGCAGGAAGGCCTCAGCCACCTGGAACCAACCTGGCTAGGACTTCTGGGAGCAAAGCTAGTGGGGGGAAAAAGCATACAGAATGAGCCTTTGCCATGTTTGCACTATGAAATCCAGCCCTAGATGTGCTTGAGAAGAAAGAGAAGACCACAGGGGACATGGGGTTGATTCCTCAGATGCAAACAGATCCACTTCCACCCGGTCATAAATTTATCATATGCGTTCCACCACACCTGCGTATGTTCCCCGGGCCACAGCCCCCTGCCTTGACAGGATTGATGTAGGAGAACACAAAGTAGCCTTTTAGCTGTGGGACAAAGTTAATAGAAAGACGGCCCTCATTTCCAGGCAATTTATGTGCCATGAAAGACAGGGGCTCTTCAGCCCAAGAGGGAAGTATTCGCCAAAAGAGTTTTGCAACAATGACACACCCTAAGAGTTGGACCCAAAGTGAGAAAATGGGATCTTGTCCATAACCCTTATGACCTTGAACAGGTGTTTGTGATGAGCTGAAATGGTCTTATGTGTAGCAGGCCTAAAGCAATAATGTTGGCTGTGGCTGCCATGAGGCAGAGTACCCTCTGCCCCTGGGCAGCAGAAGGCACTAGCATAGCTACATTTAGCTACATAGCTGCCCTTTACAGCAGACAGGATGTAATCCACCTGAGTGGGAGACAGATGTGCCTGCATTGTGGTCAAATCCCAAACTACACCCAAGAAGGTGATTCTCTGAGAAAGAGATAACACACACATCTCTGGGTTGAGCTTGAGGCCCAAGGACCTGATGTGGGCCAACATGGCATCTTGATGCCTGGATGCTCTGGAGACACAATTCCGCCAGGGCAGCATCCATGCATTTCTTGAAAGTGCATGGAAATAGGGCTAGACCAAAAGGGAGAACATGCCCTGAAAGGAGGGAGGACAAGAGGCAAATTGGATTCTTTATCCTTTTCCAACAGGATTCAAAACCCATTGCAACACTCCTGGCAGACTTTTCCACACTGGTAGGTGGTCTGAGAGAGGTTTTAGCCTGGTGCCCTGAAACAGCAAACTGGCAGGGGCTAGCCCAGGAGGGGGAGACACATAAGGAGTGGGAAAATGGACAGGAATGGCTGACCCTCAAGGCACCAATGATGGTGGGGTAGACAGTCATGGAGATGGTCCTATAGGGGATGCCCCCAGTAGTACTCAACCTAAAGTGTCAGTATTCCTTTCTGGCCTATCTGGTGGAGATGACTGACCTGAAGTCTTCACTTACTTGGTAGGCCTTCCCCTAAGCTTTGACCGGCCACCCTGGTTTTACATTTATGCTCAACCTTCTGGTACCTGTTGGCAACTGTATTAACAGCATTGATGGGCAGGCCCTTGGGAGAAGTCAGGGTGTCTAAGAGAAAGCCTTCATCCTTTGCTTTAATTCCAGGTAAATTAAGCTGCAGATGGCAAAAACGGAGGTACTAATAGTCTGTGGCTTGGTGGAGTTGTGACACTTGGTGGAGCCCTTGCCACAGTCATTCGCTCTGTTCCCTTGTGGAGGCCATCTCTCACTCACTTAGCTCACAGAGATTGCCAGGCTGCAAAAATTATTTTCTGACACCTTCTGACCTCTCCTAGGCTGCACTAAACTCATAGAATACCACATTGAGATCACCCCTGGTGGTCATGGTGCACAGCCAACCCTTACCTATTATCTGAACACAAAAAATCACTCCAATATACTATTCACCAAAGTAGATGTCTGCGTAGAGCACACAAAATCATCAAGGACTCATCCCATTCAAGTCCTGAACTGTTCAACCTCCTTCCATCCAGGAAGAGCTAAAGGAGCTTCTGTACCAGAACCATCAGGTTCAGGGCCAGTTTTGTCTCTAATAAACTTACTGCAGATGGCCGCCTCAGTGTGCAGCTCTGCAGTGTTTGTTCTGTTTTTGTTAGTTTTTCCTGTTTTTTGTTTCTCAAATTTGATCAGTTTTACCAGGGATGAACTGCTGGACATTCGGCAGAACACACCACACAATATTCTACCAGTTTTCAATTATTCGGACGTTTTGCTGGACATTGCAGTTGGCGGAGCAGTGGCGTTGTTCAAACACTTCAAGGGAAGCGAGCCGGTGTGCTCATCAGGCTCAGACAGCGCAGCTTTAGAATGGTGCTGCCTAGCATCGATTTGGTGAATCTCCACTCTCTACCTAACAAAATGGACAAACTTCTTCTCTCCTGGACAAATAAGGATTTTTCAAACTCTGCTGCTTTGTGTTTTACTGAATCCTGGCTGAATGACACCATTCAGGACAACATGTTTAATCTGCCGGGCTTCCAGCTGTTCAGATCGGATCGGGTTGCAGAATCAGCAGGGGAATCATGTGGCGGTGGGACATGTTTCTACATCAATGAAAGGTGGTGTACAGATGTAACAGTGTTGAAGAAGATGTGCTGTCCCGATTTGGAAGCATTCTTCATCAACTGTAAACCGTTCTATTCGCCGCGGGAGTTTTCCTCCTTCATCCTCGTGAGTGTTTACATTCCACCGCAAGCGCACGTGAGCTCGGCTCTACAACATCTGGCTGATCAGATCACACACACAGAGGAAAAACACCCGGACTCTGTTATTATCATTCTCTGGGACTTTAATAAAGCAAACCTCTCACATAAACTGCCAAAATTCAAACACCACATTTCGTGTCCCACCAGAGACAAAAATATTTTGGACCACTGCTACACCACAATACAGGATGCATATCGCTCTGTCCCCAGAGCAGCTTTAGGACTCTCTGACCACTGACTGGTTCATCTTCTCCCAACATACAGGCCAAAACTTAAATCTGCTAAACCTGTAGTAAGGACTGTAAAGAGATGGACCAGTGAAACAGAGCAGGACTTGCAAGCCTGTTTTGAATGCACTGATTGGAGTATTTTTGAAGCTGGTGCCACTGATCTGGATGAGCTCACAGAGACTGTAACATCATATATCAGTTTCTGTGAAGACATGTGCATCCCTACCCGGACTTATTTAACATTCAACAATGCTAAGCCATGGTTCAGCAAAACTCAGACATCTTCGTCAGGCCAAAGAGGATGCCTTCTGGAATGGGGACAGAGTCTTGTACAATCAGGCCAGAAACACACTGAATAAGGAGATTAGGGTGGCTAAGAGGAGCTACGCTAAAAAGCTGGAAAACCAGTTTTCTTCCAACAACCCTGCTTCAGTGTGGAAAGGCTTGAAAGACATCACAAACTACAAGACACCATCCCCCAGCATTGAGGCCAATCAACAACTTGCTGAAGACCTGAACGAGTTTTACTGCAGATTTGAAACTGCCGGTCTAACACCCCATGCCCCATCTGAAAATCTCTCTACACAACCATTAACACCTCCAGCAACCCCCCTCTCCTCCCTTCCTGCACTTCAGATCAGTGAAGTTGATGTGCGTCAGATCTTCCTGAAGCAGAAGAGAAGAAAAGCACCAGGCCCAGAAGGTTTCACACCAGCCTGTCTGAAAACCTGTGCTGACCAGCTGGCCTTCATCTTTTCACAGATCTTCAATAGATCACTGGAGCTGTGTGAAGTCCCTGCCTGCTTCAAACATTCCACCATCATCCCCATCCCAAAGAAACCCAAGATAACAGGACTTAATGACCACAGACCTGTTGGTTTAACATCTGTGGTCATGAAGTTGTTTGAAAGACTGGTATTGGCTTATCTGAAGAATATCACTGGACCCTTACTGGACCCCCTGCAGTTTGCTTACCAAGCAAACAGGTCTGTGGATGATGCAGTCAACATGGGACTGCACTTCATCCTACAGCATCTGGACAATTCAGGGACTTATGTGAGGCTCCTGTTTGTGGACTTTAGTTCGGCCTTCAACACCATCATCCCAACACTCCTCCAGACCAAACTAACCCAGCTCTCTGTCCCTAGCTCTATCTGTCAGTGGATCACCAGCTTTCTGACAGATAGGCATCAGCTAGTGAAACTGGGGAAATTCACGTCATACAGCCGCACCACCAGCACTGGCACCCCCCAGGGTTGCGTCCTCTCCCCACTGCTCTTCTCCCTTTACACCAATGACTGCACCTCTACTGATCCATCTGTCAAGCTCCTGAAGTTTGCGGATGACACTACAGTCATCGGCCTCATCCAGGACGGTGATGAGTCTGCTTACAGACAGGTTGAGCAGCTGGCTGCCTGGTGTAATCTTAACAACCTGGAGCTCAACACGTTCAGAACAGTGGAGATGATAGTGGACTTCAGGAGGAACACCCCTGCACTCCCCCCACTCATCATCATGAACAGCACTGTACCAACAGTGGAGTCATTCAGGTTCCTGGGCACCACCATCTCTCAGGACCTGAAGTGGGACACTCACATAGACTCCATTATCAAAAAGGCCCAACAAAGATTGTACTTCCTTTGGCAGCTGAGGAAGTTTAAACTGCCACAGGAGCTGCTAACACACTTCTACTCAGCCGTCATTGAGTCTGTTCTGTGCACGTCTATAACTGTTTGGTTTGGCTCAGCTAAAAAATCAGACATCAGAAGACTACAGAGAACGGTTTGGACTGCTGAAAGGATTATTGGTGCTCCTCTGCCCACCCTTCAAGAACCGTATACATCCAGAATGAGGAAAAGGGCTCAGAAAATCACTCTGGACCCCTCATATCCAGGCCATCTCCTTTTTGACCTTTTGCCATCTGGCCGACGCTACAGAGCAGCAATTACCAGGACAGCCAGGCACCAGAACTGTTTCTTCTGCCAAGCAATCTACCTTTTGAACAGTTGATTGTTCTCAACATTGGGCAATAAAAAAAACCAATAACAATAATAACCTCATATTTATTTGTTACCACCCCCACATCCCTACATCTCAACTCATTCTATTCTATTCTCTACATACAAATTACTTTATTTTCCTATTTAAATATGTGTATTTTTATTTCTCATCCTATTTTTTGTTGTTGTTGTTTGTATTGTTGTCTCTGTGTACTGGAGCTTGTGACACTAAAATAAATTCCTTGTATGTGCAAACTTGGCAATAAAGCTCTTTCTGATTCTGATTCTGTTTCTTTGGGTATTTCCTCCCAGATATGGACCAGGGCATCAATGAGACAGTCTAAGGTGCAACCTGGCAGCATCATATGAACCGAAACATTATGTCCCAGAGGTGTTCTATTGGATTTAGTTCAGGTGAGTGTGGGGACCATTCAATGGTATCAATTCCTTCATCCTCCAGGAACTGACTGTATACTCTTTCCACATGAGGTGCCTGCATGGTTCTAGTAGTTTCTCCAGCCTGGCAAGTTTATCAAACTCTGTAGATGTTATAAGGGGTAGTTTGTGGTTGTGATGAGCCAATGCTGCCATCAGGGGGTCTTTGTTGCGTAGTATCTGGCTGACCACCTTGACGGTGGAATGCCACCTTGTGAGAATGTTTTGCACTAGAGACTCTTCGCCCAGGCCAATTGCTGTGCTTTTCTGTCCATCATATTTGATTTGCTATGTTTGAAATGTCCAACTAATTTACGACACTTCACTAAAACACCATCAAAGCCGCCTCCACGAAGAGCCATGACGATTGCCCTCTGTATGATGTGTGCTATACATGGCATATGCTTGAAAGGAAGCAATCTAGATGCAGCAATCATGTTTCTTGCGCTGTCCGTACTGACAGTGGTGATTTTGCTCTCTATCTCCCAATCCTTTGCCACTTTTATAAACTGTTCAGCACAAGCTTCAGCAAAATGCGTTTCTTCACTTTTAAGCACAGTTAATGCAAATTAATGCATTTGTCAGTCTTTGCAGATGCGCAGTTGCACCCAAGTAATTATGCGAGCTTACCGATGTCAAGTGGTCCCCTGTCAAAGCAACACTCTTTGTTTGTGATAGCAACTCTACTTTGCATTTCTTTTCGTCAATGTACAGTTTGTGAATCCTGGACGTGATTGTTGATCTTGAAAGTAGCTCGAATGATGGGTCGGAAGTGGCAATCCTGATCACTTTTTCAGGCCCTGGTTAGTAACAATCACTTCTTTCAGGCCTTGGTTAGCAACGATGTTGAATGGACGGCAGTCCTTGGCAATCCACTTTGTTATGGAAGTAGTAAGCCTGGCTGACGTTTGTCTACTCACATGCCGTATACATTGATCCAGTGTGTGTTGTTGCACCCTACTCATCAGTTTTCTAGTAAAACCTGTGATGTGTTTTGTTTTAAATGATAGTTTAAACTCAGTGAGCTTTGATGGTAGGCCAGTTCTTCATTACAGTGAATGTACACAATTTTGTGTTTATCCAGAGTGCCATCCAATTTTATTTTAAAAGAGAACTTTCCGCCTACCAGAGTTACTGGCGCTTGTGCCATTGTAGATGCTAAGAGTGATAAACTCCCGACCCCCAATATCATCTGCGTGACGCAAATTACAAACCCGATTCCAAAAAAGTTGGGACACTGTTGGGACAAATTGTGAATAAAAAAGGAATGCAATAATTTACAAATTTGATAAGTCATCTATGTTGTATTCTGAATAAAATATTGAAATTTGAAACTTCCACATCATTGCATTCTGTTTTTATTCACAATAAAAACAAAAAAAGTGTCCCAATTTTTTTGGAATCGGGTTTGTACATTAATGATGCACCTTTTTGTGTTTTAGTAATTTATTTGCGTTATTTGCATTAAATTATTTTAACACGATAAGGATTTTGTATTAATCGCATGTGGTAACGCATTAATGTTGACAGCCCTTATATATATATATATGTATATATATATAATCTAGCCATGGGGGTCACAGTCCAGTGACTTCTGTGCTGGTCCCAAGCCCAGATAAATAAAGAGGGTTGCGTCAGGAAGGGCATCCGGCGTAAAACATTGCCAAATTTAACCATGCGAGTCGTCAGTACGAATTTCATACCGGATCGGTCGAGGCCCGGGTTAACAACGACTGCCATCGGCGCCGTTGACCTACAGGGCGCTGGTGGAAATTGGGCTACTGTTGGTGGAAGAAGTAGAGGAGGGAGGAGAGTGCGCAGACAGAGAGAGAAGAGGAAAGGTAAGAGTGTAGGACTGAGAATAGGAACTCTGAATGTTGGTATTATGACAGGGAAAGGTAGAGAGCTGGCTGATATGATGGAGAGAAGGAAGGTGGATATACTGTGTGTACAGGAGACCAGGTGGAAGGGTAGCAAGACTCGTAGTATAGGAACAGGATTCAAGCTGTTTTATTATGGTGTGGATAGTAAGAGAAATGGGGTAGGTGTGGTCCTGAAGGAGGAGTTTGTGAGGAATGTTCTGGAGGTGGAGAGTGTCAGACAGGGTGATGAGTCTGAAGTTAGAAATTGAAGGGGTGATGTTGAATGTTGTTAGTGGTTATGCCCCACAGGTAGGTTGTGAGTTGGAGGAGAAAGAGAGATTCTGGAGTGAATTAGATGAGGTGATGGAGAGTATTCCCACGGGTGAGAGAGTGGTGATAGGAGCGGATTTTAATGGACATGTTGGTGAGGGGAACACAGGTGATGAGGAGGTGATGGGCAAGTTTGGAGTTAAGGAAAGGAACCTTGAGAGACAGATGGTAGTGGACTTTGCTAAGAGAATGGACATGGCTGTGGTTAACACTTATTTTCAGAAGAGGGAGGAGCATAGAGTGACTTACAAGAGTGGAGGTAGGAGAACACAGGTAGACTACATCCTATGTAGAAGAGGCAATCTGAAAGAGATTAGTGACTGTAAAGTTGTGGTGGGAGAGAGTGTAGCCAGACAGCATAGGATGGTGGTGTGTAGGATGACTTTGATGGTCTGTAAGAAGAAGAGGTCAGAGATAGAGAAGAAAACCAAGTGGTGGAAGCTGAAAAAGGAGGAATGTTGTGAGGAATTTAGACAGAAGTTGAGGCAGGCTCTGGGTGGTCAGGTAGTGCTGCCAGATGACTGGGAAACTACAGCAGAAGTGATCAGGGAGACAGGGAGAAAGGTGCTGGGTGTGTCATCTGGAAGGAGGAAAGAAGATAAGGAGACTTGGTGGTGGAATGAGGAAGTTCAGGATAGTATCCAGAGGAAGAGGTTAGCCAAGAAGAAGTGGGACATGGACAGGACTGAAGAGAATAGACAGGAATACAAGGAGTTGCAGCATAGAGTGAAGAGGGAGGTGTCTAAGGCCAAGCAGAAGGCATATGACGAGTTGTACACTAGGTTAGACACTAGAGAAGGAGAGAAGGACTTGTACAGGTTAGCTAGGCAGAGGGATTGAGATGGGAAGGATGTGCAGCAAGTTAGAGTTATTAAGGATAGAGATGGAAGGGTGCTCACAAGTGAGGAGAGTGTACAGAGGAGATGGAATGAGTACTTTGAGGAGTTGATGAATGAGGAAAATGAGAGGGAAAAAAAGAGTAGAAGGGGTGAACTCTGTGGAACAGAAAGTAGATAAGATTAGAAAGGATGAAGTCAGGAAGGCTTTGAAGAGGATGAAAAGTGGAAAGGCAGTTGGTCCTGACGACATCCCGGTGGAGGTCTGGAAGTGTCTAGGAGAGGCAGCTGTGGAATTTTTGACTAATTTGTTCAACAGGGTTTTAGAGAGTGAGAAGATGCCTGAGGAATGGAGAAGAAGTGTGTTAGTGCCGATCTTTAAGAATAAGGGTGATGTGCAGAGTTGCAGCCACTATAGGGGGATAAAGTTGATGAGCCATACAATGAAGCTATGGGAAATAGTAGTGGAAGCTAGGTTAAGGAAGGTAGTGGAAATTTGTGAGCAGCAGTATGGCTTCATGCCCAGAAAGAGCACAACAGATGCAATTTTTGCTCTGAGAATTTTGATGGAGAAGTATAGGGATGGTCAGAGGGAGTTGCACTGTGTGTTTGTAGACTTGGAGAAAGCGTATGACAGGGTGCCAAGAGAAGAGCTGTGGTACTGTATGAGGAAGTCAGGAGTAGCAGAGAAGTATGTCAGAGTGGTGCAGGACATGTATGAGAGGAGCAGGACAGTGATGAGGTGTGCTGTAGGTCAGACAGAGGAGTTCAATGTGGAGGTGGGACTGCATCAGGGATCGGCTCTGAGCCCCTTCCTGTTTGCTATAGTGATGGACCAGTTGTCAGAGGAGGTCAGACAGGAGTCTCCTTGGACAATGATGTTTGCAGATGACATTGTGATCTGTAGTGAGAGCAGGGAGCAGGTGGAGGAAAACCTGGAGAGGTGGAGGTTTGCGCTGGAGAGAAGATGAATGAAGGTCAGTCGTAGTAAGACTGAGTACATGTGTGTGAATGGAAGGGAGGGAAGTAGAACAGTAAGGTTACAGGGTGAAGAGCTGAAGAAGGTACAGGAGTTTAAGTACTTGGGGTCAACAGTCCAGAGCAATGGAGAGTATGAGAAAGAGGTAAAGAAGCGAGTGCAGGCAGGTTGGAATGGGTGGAGAAAGGTGTGGGGCGTTCTGTGTGATAGGAAAATATCAGCGAGAATCAAGGGGAAGGTGTACAGGACAGTGGTGAGACCGGCCATGCTGTATGGTTTAGAGACAGTGTCACTGAGGAAGAGACAGGAGTCAGAGCTAGAGGTAGCAGAGCTAAAGATGTTGAGGTTCTCTTTGGGAGTGACAAGATTGGACAGGATTAGGAACAAGTTCATCAGAGGGACAGCTCATGTTGGACGTTTGGGGGACAAAGTTAGGGAGGCCAGATTAAGATGGTTTGGACATGTTCAGAGGAGGGAGAGTGAGTATATTGGTAGGAGAATGTTGGACATGGAGCTGCCAGGCAGGAGGCAAAGAGGAAGGCCAAAGAGGAGGTATATGGATGGAATTAATGAGGATATGAAGCTGGTGGGTGCAAGTGTTCAGGATGCAGAAGATAGGGATAGGTGGAGAGAGATGATTCGCTGTGGCGACCCCTGAAGGGAAAAGACGACAAGTCATGACTGATGAAATGGTCAATAATTGTTGCCCGAATTTCATTGGAAACTTGAGCTTTATTTTGTCCTCTTGCTGCAGCTCCGCCACCACACATGCAAACACCTCTTGCTCTGGTCACTCTTCCATGACCTCTTACTCTCCTTCCATGACCTCTTACTCTTCTTCCATGCTTTTCACCTCTTTGATCCATGCTTGCAGATAGCAACACAGGGGAGGCATCTTTTATAGATGGAAGAGGACTGATTGCTGATTGAAAAGTTGCATAAATGAGTTTCACACAGGTGCATTAGATATTCATAATTATGCAGGTTCTATTAGCTGTAAATAGATGTTTTCCTTTTGTTCAACACAGTTAATCCAATAGAGTTTGTGGTCTTTCAAAATGTGGTACATGTTTTGAAAAAGGGTGTGAAAAATGTGTGAAACAAATGAAAAAGTGTTAAGACATTTGCAAGAGAAGACTTGTGCTGTGCTAAGAAGGTAATGATGAAGATCAAGTTCATCCCAGTTTCATTAAGTATGTTTTAGCAAATGAAAAAAACTCTAATGTCCTTCCCATCAGACTCACATTCATTAGTGCTCAGTAGCCTCCTGTTTCCACACCATTCTTGTTGCCACAGGTTGCATATAAATGACAGGAACATATTCAGTTGTTAATAGGATCAGGTTGTGGTCTGATGTACTGGTAAAATAGATGATATTGCATAAAATTCAGTCGATCTACCACTCAAAATGATGACAGCACATTCATTCAACTTCTGTCACAAATACAATGCAGATACTGTAAAATGGTTACGCAGTGTGCAAATGAGAGAGAGAAAGAAAGAAAGAAAGAAAGAAAGAAAGAAAGAAAGAAAGAAAGAAAGAAAGAAAGAAAGAAAGAAAGAAAGAAAGAAAGAAAGAAAGAAAGAAAGAAAGAAAGAAAGAAAGAAAGAAAGAAAGAAAGAAAGAGAAAAAAGCATGGAAATTACATCAGGAACAGAAATTTAAAAAAGCACAAGAATACACAAAAACAACTACAAAAAGACATGAACTGATACAACTGAGTCAATATATTGGTGGTCTTCTCTTCACTTCAAATATCTTTGTTCCATTGTTACAGGCCAATTATATATCACCACCATATCACTATATCTTCATTCCACTGTGCCTCTTCTCACTAAAAAGTATGTAGCAGCATGATTAAGGTTTGCAAAATTACATCTGAACAAGTATCAAGAAATCTAGAATAATATATTTTGGACTGATAAAAGTGGTGAAGATTTGATGAATTGGGCTTGTTTTGACTTGGACATAGAGTACAAAATATAGTACTGAAGATGTGTGAACTTTGTTTTTTCCCCATGACTATATATCATATACAGTATGGGTGAGCTCCAATTCTCATGTAGCAGTGCAATAAAATCTCTGCAAAATACAGGCTTATAGAGATGGAAGGAGTATATAAATAGTAACTGCTGTCTAGCAAAAGAATGTAAATGTGGGATTGTGTGCCAATGGGACACATACCTTCCAAAAAGTTCAATTTTTATTGAACTTTTCCCAAAAGTCTTGGGGATCATCAAGATGTTTTCTGGCAAAACTGAGATGAGCCTTTATGTTCTTTTTGCTCAGCAGTGGTTTTCGTCTTGGAACTCTGCCATGCAAACCATTTTTTCCCAGTCTCTTTCTTATGGTGGAGTCATGAACACTCACCTTAACTGAGGCAAGTGAGGCCTGCAGTTCTTTGGATGTTGTTGTGGGGTCTTTTGTGACCTCCTGGATGAGTTGTCGCTGCGCTCTTGGGGTAATTTTGGTTGGCCGGCCACTCCTGGGAAGGTTCTCCACTGTTCCATGTTTTCGCCATTTGTAGATAATGGCTCTCACTGTGGTGACTTTCGGTCATTACAAATTTGCATATCATCTGCATAACAATGAAAAGACAGATTATACAGCTTAAAAATTGACCCCAGAGGGAGCATATACAACGAAAAAAGGAGAGGACCCAGAATAGAACCCTGTAGCACCCCACAGGAGAGAGAGGCACAAGAAGAGAGATCACCAATCGTAACTAAAAACCTTCTATTGGCTAGTTACGACTGGAGCCATTTGAGGGCCGTGAATTGAATGCCTACACTCTGAGCCAGGTGTGAGATGAGCACCACATGGTCAACGGTATCAAAAGCTGCTGTGAGGTCCAAAAGAACTAATGGCATAGGAATTTGAGCGTCAACAGATAAAAGGATATCATTATAGACTTTTAGCAGTGCAGACTCCGTGTTACACCGAGTTCTAAAACCAGACTGAAACTTCAAATATTTGATTGTTTTCTAGAAAGAGCTGCAACTGTATGAATACAATCCTCTCTAGAACTTTAGAAAGAAATGGGAGATGAGAGATAGGTCTAAAACAAAACTGAAGAATGAAGGTGAGGTTTTTTGAGAAGATGGGTGACCACAGCATGTTTGAAAGCATCTGGGACACAGCCAGAAGTAAGACCACTGTTAATCAAGGTGAGGAGACATGGGCACACTATATTAAAAACTTCTTTTAGTAGTTTAGTGGGAATTGTATCTAAGGGATTAATGCGTTGCACTACTTCAGTGAGGAGGGAGAGAGACACAGGCTCAAACTGCTCAAATATTGCAGGGTGCCCAGCATCTATTTCCAGCTCAGGTGTACAGTAGTTTGCAGCCTGAATGACCATAGCTACCTTATCAATAAAATAGTGTAAAAACTTTTCACAGGTAACTCTCTCTATTTATCCAGGCTTGGGACCGGCACAGAAGTCACTGGACTGTGACCCCCATGGCTAGATTAAATTTTCAATAATAATAATAATAATAATAATAACAATAATAATAACATCAACTGTATTATAAATCTGATCAAATAATGGAGTCAATGTCATTCTGCTCAAATTGATGTATAGAATTATTATTGTTGTCAAACACCACAATAGACAGTCCAAGGTGCAGTGGTACAGCAGAAACGTGTATGTCCTTGATTTTTCCAAGGGACTCTCTAGTTGGTACATGTAAATATTGTATCCAGAACTTGCAGAACATATTGTCTAATATGTTTGCTTTACTTTTATGTTATATGTTTGGTTCAAGTGATTTTGTATTTGGCACATGTATAATAAAAAAAAGAAAAAGAATTGTGTACGTCCTTGATATGTTATGAATATATCATGCCATGCTCTGCACTAGGCTGACTGTATGATACCATTTGTTTATGATCTCATTTATAACCTTGTCTTGTTATAACCTAGACATTCTTTCGGTTTTGTTCTGATAAACATGGACCGAGCCCAGACAGTCTGTAATTAACTCATTTCACCATCAGTAAATGCAGAAACGTCTGTTTCTGCTGATGTCGTATCTTTATCAATGTTGCCTATAAAAGACAGAATACTACACTTTTCTTCTGTATAAATTCTCCCTTTTGGTCTCAGTACACTTTGAAGAATTTTGCTATTCAATCACTGTCTCTGCATGTTTCTTGGCACTCTCTTTCTTGATATCAGCTCAAAGGTAGCAGCAGTAGCACGACTTCTTCTACGAGTGAACCTGAAAATTCATCTGAGACTGTAACAATGTCATAACCATCCATGGTTGTGATTCTGTGCCATTTGACTTATTCAATTTAAAAATTTGCAATAAAATTTAAATAAAAATAAAATTTACTAAACAGGTAAGAAAGGGAGGAAGATCATGTATAAACACATAAAGGTGTATATATTGATGCAGATCAGTGGTAGAACACTATGGTTATTATGAATAATATGCAGATGTGTCAATGTGTGCAGTTGTAATTGTAGTGCTGTATATGCTGTGCAAAAAAATCCAGAAGAGCTAGTGTATGTTTTGTAAACTAGAATAGTCCAGGGTCTAGGTGTTGTCCTGTTGTGGCCAAAAGTCCTTCAGAAACAAACCCCTCCTCATTCTTTCTGGGTTTGCCATCAAGGAACAGAAGCGCTTACCTGACCCCAGCAGAGAGAAGCGTCCATTGTTTGGATGGCTGAAGTCTTCTCCTATCTACCTGGCCTTGGTGTAACTCTTTATTGATCTAATTCTGCAAAGCATAAAGTCTGATAGAACATAATGGCAATCTCTCTGTCTGTCTCTCCTTCTCTCTGCCGAGCTATACGTCCCACTCACTTCCAGTGTTCTGAGTTTCCAGTGTGACCTCTTCTTCTTTCCGGACCTTTCTGATCCATCCAGACGCTCTACCCCTGGTTGGAGTCTCGTCGCTTGGTGGTGCTTACTGCTGCTGGGGTTAGATCTGCATGGACAGCCTGTGACCCGGGGACTGCTGTGGATAGAACCACTCTGACACTATCACGCTGTCTCTGAACTGCTGTTGCCTTGTCAGCTTTCTGCAGGAAGGAATTAGTGCTAAGTCTATAATGAACTCAGAAACTATTCTGAGCTATTATTTCCTCAAGAGATCTAGGTTGCAAAATTCCACATGACTATAAACTGTTGTAGAAAGTTATTTACATTAACATTATTTACATTTACATTATTTCCTGTCCAGTGCCATCCAAATGAGGATGGGTTCCCTTCTGAGTCTGGTTTCACTATGAGTCTGGTTTATATTTCACTAAAAATGCTTTGAGACTATGTCCATTGTTAAAAGTGCTATACAAAAAAAAATTTGTATTCGGCTCAGCCACCAAATCAGATATTAGAAGACTACAACGGATACTCAGGACTACTGAGAGGATTATTGGTGCCCACCTGCCCACTCTCCAAGAACTTTACACGTCCAAAATGAAGAAACATGCAGGTCGAATCACTCTGGACCACACAGCCCCGGCCCATCCCCTCTTTGAACATTTACTCTCCGGTCAGCGCTACAGATTAGTAATTGCCAGGACATTCAGACACAAGAACAGCTTCTTCCCTCAAGCCATTCATCTCCTGAACAATTAATCTGTCTGCCATCTCCCCCCATGCAATATAATAATCTATATATACATGAATATATCTAGGCACAAGTGCAATACTGTTACACCTTATGTCATTGAGCCACACTTCATACCTTGCTCCTGAGCTGCACAATTTGCACATGTATATGCCTCCTGTATTCAACTCAAATTCAACTCAAATTCAACTCAAATTGTGAAACTCGTGTATTAAATAAATTCAATACACACAGACTGAAGTAGTTTAAGTCTTTGGTTCTTTTAGTTGTGATGATTTTGCCTCACATTTAACAAAAACCCACCAATTCACTCTCTCAACAAAGTAGAATACTTCATAAGACCAATAAAAAAACATTTTAGTGAATTGTTGGCCTTCTGGAAAGTATGTTCATTTACTGTACATGTACTCAATACTTGGGAGGGGCTCCTTTTGCTTTAATTACTGCTTCAATTGGGCGTGGCATGGAGGTGATCAGTTTATAGCACTGCTGAGGTAGTATGGAAGCCCAGGTTTCTTTGACAGTGGCCTTCAGCTCATCTGCATTTTTTGGTCTCATGTTTCTCATTTTCCTCTTGACAGTACCCCATAGATTCTCTATGGGGTTCAGGTCTGGTGAGTTTGCTGGCCAGTCAAGCACACCAACACCATGGTCATTTAACCAACTTCTGGTGCTTTTGGCAGTGTGGGCAGTGCCAAATCCTGCTGGAAAATGAAATCAGCATCGTCAAAAAGCTGGTCAGCAGAAGGAAGCATGAAGTGCTCCACAATTTCTTGATAAACGGGTGCAGTGACTTTGGTTTTCAAAAAACACAATGGACCAACACCAGCAGATGACATTGCACCCCAAATCATCACAGACTGTGGAAACTTAACATTGGACTTCAAGTAACTTGGGCTATGAGCTTCGCCACCCTTCCTCCAGACTCTAGGACCTTGGTTTCCAAATGAAATACAAAACTTGCTCTCATCTGAAAAGAGGACTTTGGACCACTGGGCAACAGTCCAGTTCTTCTTCTCCTTAGCCCAGGTAAGACACCTCTGATGTTGTCTGTGATTCAGGAGTGGCTTAACAAGAGGAATACAACAACTGTAGCCAAATTGTAGTTGTAGCCAAACTGTAGCCAAAGACGTAGTTTACTGCAGTACAGCATCCATGCAAAGTACTTATACAAATGATTCATCAGACTCACTGCAGTTCATCATTTGATTTTTTCACTTCTTTTAGCAAAACGTGATTGTTATCGCTGCTCTGGTTTCTGACGTGTCCCATCATGAACCGCACGCCCCTCCAAGTGTTCTATTTCTGTTTTCCACAGCAATTTGAAAATTGACATATCCTGTTGTTAGTTACATTATAGCTAGTTAGTTCCGGTTGTTACTTACATTATAGCAGCTATAAAAAAGTTTTTCCCTTACCAGCCTCTTGAGAAACCACAAAGAAGTATAAAGTTTTGTGGCCATCACTACATGTCTGGAAAGTGCTTTGAACTTACCAGGTGATCAACATACACAGACGAGTATGAAGAAAAAGCCAGTGGAGAATTTTTGTGTTTGTTTATGCAAAATCTGTACACATGACTTTAGTCCCCCTGAGAGAAAACTGCAACTCTATTTTGTTCGGTTTCACTGCCACCTGCTGGACAACTGCATAACTGATTCGACATGCACCTTGTTCAACTGTGAAAACCATGTGACTTTAACACAATAGACATGATAAATATTATACAAAAACTGATGTGTAATCAATGCTGAAAACCTACATTTATTCAACCATATATAGCTGATAGCGTGCATGCTGCTTAAATGTCCTGATAAATCCTGGAAGTGTTCCTTCCTTGGTGGTGCTAGAACTCCCTCTGGTGAACTAATGGGAGTGTAGCCTGAAGGGATGTTGCATCACGCTTGTAAAATTAAAACCCAGTAACAAGAAGAGGAAACATTTTTACAGTCACATATTGGTAACTATGGCTATGGCATGCTATTTAGTTGTAGGTGTGGAGCAAACATGGAGGTGGACAAAACTCTGCTAATGCAGTGTAATAAAGTTGGATAAAGTGTATCCATATTGTATAAAGAGGATATTTTTTTCAAGCAAAAGAAAGCACAATTTCAGTATCCCAGAGCATTGTTTGTTAGTTTGATGAATAATTTGCTTTAGCTGTATTATAGCACCAGGTCTCTTACCTTGAAATATTTCTGATTGTTTATGTAAAGTCCTTTCTTTATACATCAACATGATAATGACCAAATGATCAGGCAGATACTGTTCTTTATAGAAGTCAAATAAAATATATCAAAATACATGCAGTTAAAATATCACTGTGCAGGACCATGATTATTAAATTAAAAAAAAAAAAAAGGTTTAACAGTCTAATAAGTTAGATTACCTTAAAGTTTAATGTCAAGGACAATCCTGAGCCTGCAACAACTAAATTTAATAATTAAAGGCTTTGGACCTCAATATGTGAAATATGAACCCACAAAACAGATGCCTAAATTCACTCTCTGACTCTCTGTACTACTAACACCATTACTGTGAATTTCTACATTGACTCTGACAAATGATTGTTGAGGATTTCATCTGTTTAACCTATTCCAGGGGACTCAGGGCACAAGGCGGGGGATACCCTGGATGGGGTTCCAACCTAGGACACAATCACACCACATACTCATACACAAACAGAGAATTAGCTTAAAATGTCAGTCTTTGGACAGTCTTTGTACTAAGGGAGGAAAGTAGAGTCCCTGGAGGAAACCCCTAAGTATGGGGAGAACATGCAAATTCCATACACACAGGACAGGTATAGTGATTGTAAATAAAGTTAGTGTGTTTCTTCATAAACCTAAAACCTAAAAACCAAATTTTGGTTTTATTCTGTTACCATCCCATTCCTAGATTAGAGTGTAGTGCAGAAGACACCAGATTTGAATATAGGCACTCCATTTGAATATACGTGCTGCTGCCGTGTGTGTCTTCTCTGACTGAACAATCAAAGTCCCTGCATCTTCAAAAGTGTGTAAAGTGTGCAAAATACAATTGCATATGTATTTACATAAAGAAGTAAAATATTTGCAGCCAGTATCCATGTCCACAGTGAAAACTGGGGCTCAGTAAAGCAATAAAAATACAAGCAAATTACTCCTTGAGCACTCATTCTTACATGAGCAGCTTTGAAGGATATTGTTTTACCAAGTTTTAAATCACTCTCTGTAATTGGTTACACATTATGGGTGATAGACAACAGTGTCTTTCAAAATCCTGACTAATCATCTTTGTAATATTTTAAAAGAAGCATACAAAGACCTTGTGGTTTTTTTCCATTTTCTCTCTGTGTATTTGTTGGTGCTTTGTGTGTGTGTGTGTGTGTGTGTACAAATTGTAATTCTGTATTTTATCTGTTTATAATGCTGTCTAAATATACATTATTGTACTGTGAATTTCCTATTTAAAAAAGATTCTCTGGCTGGACACTGTTTTAATCCAGTGAAATAATGACCTTAATGAGTCTGTGCAAATCACTATTATACACAATAGGAAATAAGATGTGAGAGTTGTTCTCACATCTTATTTATCCATTTATTTATATGGGCCTCTGTGTTTGCACCAGTTTATGAAAACTAGCTCTACGTATTGTTATTGTCATAAATGAGTCACAGGCTGCCCCAACACTAATTGGAAGGCTTTTCCATAACTGTGCAAAGCAGTAAGAAAAAATTTGACTGTGAGCCAATGCAGTGTGAATAAGATAGGAGTGATGTGTTCATATATTCTGGTTCTAGTTAGGACACTAGCTGCTGCATTCTGGACAAACTAGGGCTTGTTTATGCTCCTACTGGAACATCCTATCATCCTGCATTACAATAATCGAACCAACAGCTAACAAAAGCATGAACTATTTTTTCTGCATCATGTAGTGACATCATTCTTATCTTAGCAATATTTATGAGATCAAAGAAGGCTACCCTAGAAATATTATAGACATGAGCTGTGGGTACTGCTGTGGATAGAACCACTTGGAGACTACGCCAACTTTGAACTGCTGTTGCCTCAGTCAGCTATCAGTAGGAAAGAATTAGTGCTAAGTCTATAATGAACTTAGAAACTACACTGGCCTATTAATTCCTCAAGAACTCTTGGTCCTTTCCATTTGTTTCCCTTCTTCTACCCATCCCCATTGTCAGGCTTTTGGTGTCTAGTGCTCTTTCAGTGCTCCTTATAGGGCTCCTCAGATCCAGATCATCATCGGAGGGATGAAAATACACTGAAAAGGACAAAACATAGGGAAGCTCGAAAGGGGAAACTCGGAACTCGCAACTCGAAAGGGAAACTCGGGACTCGAAACAAAAACAAAGAGAAGGAGAGACTCCCGAGGAGAAGAAGGCAGATCCCGAAGCCCGAGCACAAAACAGAGACAGCACCAAAAGCCCACCCGAAAAGCCGGCCACATAACCTCTAATGCCGACTACAGACAATTAAAGATCCCAACCCCGAAACCGAGAAACAAAGAGACTTAAATACCCACACCCGAACGAGACACATGTGAAAGCAATACACTAATTGCACAGGCGCAGGGGCTTCCCGAGGATCTCTAGCGTCCAAAAACAAAACAGCCCAAAACCTGACACCCATGACACACAGAGATTGTGCCAGCTCCAGTGGCATCCAGAGATGGACCAGCTCCAGCTGGGTTCTGCTGTATGAGGACTGGAGTATTCAAAGCAGCACTGCCAACCCTATGTGGATGACAACAACCTCCTAATTAATTTACACATAACATTGGTCAGAGATCAGAGAGACGGTCAGAGATCAGAGAGACGAGGCGTGTTTTTCCGAGCTCCGCCAGGCTGACCTACAATTTCGCTAAATTTTCACGATTTGTATCTTAAATCCAGTCCTATATTATAACTTTTATGGTACCTATAGTATCCTATAATATTCTCTAATATTGTCACTCCAAACGCGTTTTATAGCGCTAGTTTTATGTTTTTTCCAAAACACTCACTTATAGTGGGTTAGCTTAAAAGCATTGCTAATTCGTTAGCCCGGCTACCACAAGTTTGTTTACTTTTTCACACTGGTTATCTCTGTTTACTACTACAACTAAACATTATGTCGGTTGTGTGTCTGCCTTTGAGTGCAGGTGAGGACTCTTTCGAGCTGCACTCGGGGGTTTGGAGCTGGAGGCCGTGGAGAAGCAGATCCGCGACCTACAGGTAAAGCAGGCCCAGCTGCAACAGCGGAAAGGCACGTTGGAATCGACCCGAACTGACGCTCACCTGTCCCAAGTAAATCCGCGGCGTGAAACAATCAACTCCCACAACCTCAACTCCGTGTGCTTCTCTGCCCAGCCCAGCACAGGTTTCGTTCACTCCAGTGCCTGGGTACCATGCAGCCTGGATGCAGCAGCAGCGGAAGACGCAAGCCAAGCCCCGGGTGAGGACCTCTCCCCCTCCGCCACCACCCGTCTTCGAGATCTCGACCCAGAACCGCTTCGCCCCCCTTCGCGAGACGGAGTGTGACGCAGTGATCATCGGAGACTCCATCGTTTGGCACATCCGTGCTACTGTGGCTAAAGGTAAGGTGCACACTCGCTGTCTTCCTGGTGCTCGTGTTCTCGATGTTTCTGCACAGGTACCCGCGATCCTGAAGAAGAACATCGGAGCTGTGGTCCTCTATGCTGGCACGAACGACATCAGGCTGAGGCAGATGGAGATCCTGAAGAAGGACTTCAGGAGCCTGGTGGAGAAGGTACGCACCACATCGCCCACGACAAAGATCATCGTGCCAGGACCACTTCCCACATTCCAGCGAGGAATCGAGAGGTTCAGTAGACTATTTGCTTTTAATGAATGGTTACAGTCATGGTGTGAAGATCAGAAATGACCTTTTATTGATAACTGGAATCTTTTCTGGGAGTGTCCTAGGCTCAACCGTCTTGATGGCCTGCACCCAAGCAGAGTTGGAGCAGCAGTCCTCTCAGACAACATCTCCAGGACACTACACACCATCTGACTGGTAAGCCATAACCCAGATTACAATTATGATAGATACTGTTCAGCTCACCAGACTGATACAAGTGCACACATAGCTCATCCTATAGAGACTGTGTCTGTTCCCCGAATATTGAGATCAAAGAATAAATTCATTCATAGCCCTTGAAATAATCTAATCGCAGTTATACCTGAAAAACGCCAAATAATTAAAGAAAAACAATTCCTAAAGTTTGGGCTTCTCAACATTAGATCCCTTGCACAGAAAGCACTTACTGTTAATGAAATGATCTCAGATTATAGTTTTGATACACTCTGCCTTACTGAAACCTGGCTTAGGCCAAATGAATTCATTAGTCTGAATGAGTCCACTCTGTCAGGATTCTGCTATAAGCATGAGCCTGGAGGTGGAGGTGGTGTGGCAACTATTTATAGCAACTCTCTTACCGTTACTCAGAAAACAGGAACCAGGTTTAACTCATTCGAAGTGCTTGTCCTTAATGTTACACTCACAGACATAAATATTAAATCTCTACTGTATCTTGCGCTGGCCACTGTATATAGACCCCTAGGGCCCTATACTGATTTTCTTAAAGAGTTTGCACATTTAGTCTCAGACCTACTGATTAATTTTGACAAGGTGTTGATTGTAGGAGACTTTAACATTTATGTAGACGATTCCAATGGTGCCTTAGGACTCGCATTTATGGATTTATTAAATTCTTTTGGGCTTAAACAAAACATTACTAGACCAACTCATCATTTTAACCATACACTAGATTTAGTTATATCACATGGAACAGAGGTCACTGATATAACTGTTCTACCTCAAAGTGATGATATCACAGACCAAGCACCTCTTAGTGTACACTCTACCTGTAAAACATATTAGACATGTCTCTCCTCGTTATCGATTCGGTAGAACTATTATCCCGACCACTAAAGACAAATTCACAAGTAATCTACCGGATCTGTCTCAACTTCTCACCAGACCCCTAAATGCAGATGACCTAGATGAATTAACTAACAGTATAGGCACTATTTTCACCAGCACACTAGATACTGCTGCTCCCATTCGATTAAAAAAGGTCAGAGATAAAACACCTGCACCATGGTATAATAGTCATACTCACGCCCTCAAGAGAGCAACCCGTAACCTAGAGCGAAAATGGAGAAAAACTAAATTAGAAGAAGTCTTCAGAATTGCATATAAAGACAGTATGTCCAGCTATACACAGGCTCTAAAAGCTGCTAGGGCTGAGCATTTGAGCAAACTTATAGAAATAAACCAAAACAATCCCAGATTCTTATTTAGTACAGTGGATAGATTGACAAAACATCAGATATCTGAAGAGAGTACTCCATCACAGTTTAATAGTGAGGACTTTATGAACTTCTTCACCGACAAAATCGATAGTATCAGGAATAAAATAATGGATGTTCAACCTTTGACAGCATCCGGTGAGGATCAGTTTTAGGACCTCTGCTTTTCTCAATATACATGCTTCCCTTAGGCAACATCATTAGAAGGCATGGGATTAGTTTCCATTGTTACGCTGACGATACACAGTTATATATCTCATCAAAACCAGATGAAATATCTAAACTGTCTAGATTAACTGAGTGCGTTAAAGATATTAAAGACTGGATGACTGATAATTTTCTATTACTTAATCCTGATAAGACGGAGATATTACTGATTGGTCCAAAAACCAGTATACAGAAGCTCTCACAATTCAACCTGTACTTAGAAGGATGTTCTATTACTAATAGCTCCACAGTGAAAGACCTGGGCGTAATTTTAGACAGCAGTTTGTCCATTGAAAAACATATTTCCGACATTACAAAAATAGCCTTCTTCCACCTCAGAAATATCGCCAAGCTTAAGAACATTTTATCTGTATCTGTGTAAAGTCGCGGAGGCGGCGTTAGAATCCATATGCAGGAGTTTATTTAAATCCACAGCAAACAAATCCAAACCGGCAGGCAATAGACAGAAACGTGAGGCAGGCAGAGGTCAATGCACAATACAGCAGTCAGATCCAAACAACGGTACAATGGGTAATCCAAAAGACAGAAACAGAGTAAGCAGGCAATGGTCATTCACACGATAGTCAATCAATGGCAATAGAAACGCTCGGTAAGGCAGGTAAACTGGCAATACTTCGCAATGATCTGAAAGCATAGCCCTGCTTAAATGTCCACCAATCCATGAAGCAGAGGGAGCGGCAAACAGTCAGTACTCGGGAGAGGGCTCCCTCTGCTGGTGTGGCATTACAGAAACCCCCTCCAGTCATCGACTGCAGGTACCAGAGAGGGTTCACCAGACCACGGGAACATGGGGGGGTTGGTATCCTAGCACGCATTGAAACGGTGTGAGACCTGTAGATGAATGCCTTAACGAATTCTGTGCATACTCTGCCCATGGTAGAAACTCAGACCAACGATGCTGTTCACGACACAATATGACCTGAGATACCTGCTAATTTCTTGGTTCAGCCTCTCCACTTGCCCGTTAGATTGAGAATGGTAGCCTGAAGTCAAACTAACGTTGATGTCCAGCTGCTTACAGAAAGCTTTCCACACCTGTGACGTGAACTGTGTTCCCCTGTCAGAAACGATGTCTTCAGGTATGCCATAGACCCTGAAGACATGATGGAACAGAGATTGCGCAGTTTCCATGGCCGTGGGGAGACCCTTCAGAGGGATTAACCGGCAGGCTTTAGAGAAGCGGTCAATGATTACCAGAATTGTAGTGAATCCGTTGGATGGGAGCAGATCAGTGACAAAGTCTATAGATAGATGTGACCATGGTCTTTGGGGTATGGGCAATGGTTGTAACAAACCAGATGGTAGTTCCTTAGGTGTTTTGGACTGGGCACAGACTGAACATGACTTGACATAGGTTGCTACATCCTTGACCATGGACGGCCACCAGAATGAGTTTTGTGTGAGACGAAGTGTTCTTGAAATACCTGGATGACCTGAGCAAAGTGATGTGTGGACCCATTGCATGACTCGGATTCGGAGATTTGAGGGAACGTAGTGTTTTGTGGGAGGACAGCCTGGTGGTGTTGGTTCACCCTGCTTTTCTCTCTGGATCTCGTCCATCAAATCCCATGTAACTGGTGCGATGATAATGGATGGTGGTAGGATAGGGTCGGGCTTGAATTCTGTTTGTGGGTGATCATGTCTTCTGGAGAGTGTGTCTGCCTTGCTGTTCTTGCTGCCAGGACGGTAGGTTACAGTGAACTGGAATCTAGTGAAGAATAATGACCAGGGTGCTTGGCGAGGGTTTAGTCTCTTGGCACTCTTGATGTATTCAAGGTTCTTGTGATCCGTGATTACCTGGAAAGGGTAAGTGGAGCCCTCCAGCCAGTGTCTCCATTCTTTGATTGCCGCTTTCATGGCTAGAAGTTCCTTGTTGCCCACATCATAGTTGCGTTCGGCATCCGTGAGTTTTCTGGAGAAGTACGCACAGGGGAAGAGCTTGCCTGGTTGCCCATGGTGCTGAGAGAGCACTGCACCTATTCCACTATCAGAAGCATCAACCTCCACAAAGAATGGTAGATTGGGATCTGGATGTTTAAGGATGGGTGCAGTCATGAAGCTGTTCTTAAGGTTGGTGAATGCTTGAGTGGTATTTTCAGTCCATTCTAATCTTGAAGGTTGACCTTTCAGCAAGGATGTCAGTGGTGCTGCTGTGATGCTATAGTTGCGGATGAAGCAGCGGTAGAAATTTGCAAATCCCAGGAAATGCTGAAGTTCTTTAACTGTGGTGGGTCGTGGCCATTCAGTAACTGCTGTGATCTTGGAGTTATCCATCTCCACACCCTGATAGCCTACATTGTATCCCAGGAATGACATTCGCTGGACATGGAATTCACATTTTTCTGCTTTCATGTAAAGTTGATTCTCTAGTAGCCTGGTGAGTACAGTTCTGACATGACTTTGGTGTTCTTCTTCTGACTTGGAGTAAATTAAAATATCATCGATGTAAGCAACTACATATTTGTTCATGATGTCCGTGAAGATCTCGTTGATGAACGACTGAAAGATGGCAGGTGCATTGGCTAGTCCATATGGCATAACCCTGTATTCGTAGTGCCCCCTCATGGTCAGAAAGGCAGTTTTCCATTCATCACCTTCTTTGATTCTAATGAGGTTGTAGGCACTCCTGAGATCTAACTTGGTGTAGATTTTGGCTTCCCTGAGCTGCTCAAGTGCTGCAGGTACTAATGGTAGTGGGTATCAAAACTTCACTGTGACATTATTCAACCCTCTGTAATCGATACACGGATGAAGTCCTCCATCCTTCTTTTCCATGAAAAAGAAGCCTGCAGCTGCTGGGGAAGTGGATGGACGAATGAAACCAGAACTGAGGGCTTCCTCAATATAGTCCTCCATGGCTTGGGTCTCAGGACATGAAAGAGGATATACCTTACTCTTGGGCGGCATGGCATTGGGCAGGAGGTCGATAGTACAATCCCAGGGACGATGAGGTGGTAGTTGGGTAGCTTTGGTCTTACTGAAGACCTCCTGTAGGTCGTGGTAGCATGACGGGATGGTGACTGGGTTACATTCGGGACTTTCTACACTGGTGGTTAGACATGGCTTGACAATGGTGTTGTTCAGGCAGTGGGAAAAACAGAATTGTGACCAATGTGTGATCTCACCATGATGCCAAGAGATGACTGGGTCATGAACAGATAACCAGGGGTACCCTAGGATGATTTCATGGCATGGAGAGTCAATGATGTAGAAGGTAATGGTCTCCTGATGAAATAGTCTCACTTGAAGTTGCATGGGCAGAGTTTGTTGGAGGATGCCGTCTCCAATAGGCTTGTTGTTAACAGCGGTAACTTTAAGTGGAGGGTTGGATGGGTATGTTGAGTGTTGTTATGAGATCTTGGTGAATTAAATTCAATGCAGAACCGGAGTCGATCAGTGCTGTGAACTCAAAAGAGTCATTTTCAGTAGTAATCTTGACTTTAATAGTGAGCGATTTGGCGCTTAGAAGAAACAGATTGTCAACACTCACCCGGCCGTTATCATTGATGATCCTCCGGGCCTTGAGCGGGCATACTGAATTGTGGTGGCCTGCCTCTCCACAGTAGAAGCCCAGGTCATGAACTAACCATCGTGATCTCTCTTCAGTAGATAGCCTTGGGACTCCTAGCTGCATGGGTTCTGGACTAGCATGATCATTGGCGTGGGTCGGTATGGTCCTCATATACGTTTACTTGATTCGAGCATTGTTACTATGCATGAGATTGTTGATCTTGATAGCTAGGGTTACATATTCGGTGAAAGAGTGATCCTCACCCTTACATGCGAGCTCTGCCTGTAGCTCTATATTCAGACTGCGTTGGAACACGGCCTTGAGAGCAACATCATTCCAACCACTCTGTGCAGCGAGCGTTCTGAACTCGATGGCATAATCAGCTGCTAGTCTGTGGCCTTGAGATAACTGAATTAGACGGGTGGAAACATCCTTGCCCCCTGCTGGATATTCGAAAACATCTCCGAGTTGTTTCACGAAATATGTATAGGATGTTTGGAACGAGCGATCAGTTTCCCAAACTGCCGCGGCCCACTCGATCGCTTTACCAGTTAGCAGTGACATGAGAAATGCACACTTCTCCTCAGACTCAAAATCATTTCCTTGATGCATGAAAAAGATCTCTACTTGACGGAGAAAACCTTTACATTGCTCTGCTGAACCATCAAATTTATCAGGTAACGCAAAGCTTACCTTCCTGGGCATAGGCGATGGTAGCGACCGTAAATACTGAATGAGATAGTCAGTGGCCGCTTGTGCTTTGGTCAGTTGGTCTCAGTAGTCCTTGAGGACGTCGCTTTGATAAGCAAACGCGGCCTGTAGATTAGAACCTTCTGCTGGATTCATCGGTGGTGAAGTATCCTGTAAAGTCGCGGAGGCAGCGTTAGAATCCATATGCAGGAGTTTATTTAAATCCACAGCAAACAAATCCAAACCGGCAGGCAATAGACAGAAACGTGAGGCAGGCAGAGGTCGATACACAATACAGCAGTCAGATCCAAACAACGGTACAATGGGTAATCCAAAAGACAGAAACAGAGTAAGCAGGCAATGGTCAAACACACGATAGTCAATCAATGGCAATAGAAACGCTTGGTAAGGCAGGGAAACTGGCAATACTTTGCAATGATCTGAAAGCATAGCCCTGCTTAAATGTCCACCAAACAGGAAGTAATCCATGAAGCAGAGGGAGCGGCAAACAGTCAGTACTCGGGAGAGGGCTCCCTCTGCTGGCGTGGCGTTACAATCTGATGCAGAAAAGCTAGTTCATGCATTCATGACCTCCAGACTGGACTATTGTAATGCATTATTAGGTGGTTTTCCTGCATCTTCAATAAACAAGCTACAGTTAGTCCAGAATGCAGCTGCCAGAGTCCTTACCAGGTCAAGAAAGTATGATCATATAACCCCAATATTATCGTCCCTGCATTGGATACCTGTTAAATTTAAAATTGATTATAAACTAGCACTACTTACATACAAGACTCTAAATGGTTTAGCTCCCACGTATCTAGCCAGTCTTCTAACATGTTACAATCCATCACGCTCCTTAAGATCTCGAAACTCCGGACTTCTGGTAGTTCCCAGAATATCAAAGTCAACAAAAGGGGGTAGAGCTTTTTCATATTTAGCTCCTAAACTTTGGAACAGTCTTCCTGACAGTGTTTGGGGCTCAGACACAGTCTCCCAGTTCAAACGTAGACTAAAGACATATCTCTTTAGCCAGGCATACACGTAATACATCCCATAACTTTGTGCTCCAATACATCTGATTAAATGCACATCATCATCTAATGCCTGCTAATATTATGAATAGCAGCTACGCTAATTCCTTTCCATTTGTTTCCCTTCTTCTACCCATCCCCGAGACACACAGAGATTGTGCCAGCTCCGGTGGCATCCAGAGATGGACCAGCTCCAGCCAGGTTCTGCTTTTTGAGGACTGGAGATTTCAAAGCAGCATTGCCAACACTATGTGGACATTTTACACATAACATTCTACACATACTGTATCTGCATCACACAACTAATGCAGAAAGGACATTGTTCATATCACACTCTCCGGTGTCACCCAGATGAGGATGGGTTCCCTTTTGAGTCTGGTTCCTCTCAAGGTTTCTTCCTAATACCATCTAAGGGAATTTTTCCTTGCCACAGTCACCTGAGTAACCTCAGGCTCGCTCACTAGGGAAAATTTTGTCTAACATCTAGGACTGTTTGTTTGTATGTTTATTGTTTCTTAATACTAGTAAAAACCAGTGCTGTCTCTGTGCTATGATATGGCCTAAAACCTTCCCATAGCCAGTGCTAATGGAAGAATTTATAATTTTTACAAAGGGTTTGATAGCTACTGGTAATATCTGCTTAAGGAAACATGTAGGTAGGGGATCTAGTATGCAGGTTGATGATTTTGAGAAAGAAATTTGTGAAATTAAATCAGTCTCTTGAAGGGGAGAAAAACATTCTAAGCACTGATCAGAAATAGTAATATTTTCTACAGGATAATCTATCAAATTGTTTGGTTTTAAATTAATGAATTTTCTGCTTGATTTCACATTTTTCCATTGAAATAATTCAGGAAGTCTTTGCTGCTGCATATAGATGGTATTGTCATGTTTCATCTTACCTCATCCTGTTGCAGCAAGCAGTTTTGCATCAACGGCCATCTGTGTGACTTGTTTTCAAAGTTCTCACACCACCCCACTGCTGCACTCCCTCAACTGGCTTCCGGTAGCTGCACGCATCAGATTCAAAACAATGATGCTTGCCTACAAAGCCAAGAATGGACCAGTTCCCTTTTACCTCAAAGCTCTTATTTCTCCTCACACTGCACCTCACTCCCTCAGATCTACTAGCACTGCTTGAGTGGTCCCACTATTTCTCAGGGCAAGAGGTAGGTATACAACCAGACTCTTTTCTGTTGTGGCACCAAGGTGGTGGACTGAACTTCCCCTAGAAGTGTTATGCTTAGTGGTTAAGGTGTTGGGCTACTGATCAGAAGGTTGTGAGTTCAAATCCCTTGTCCACCAAGCTGCCACTGCTGGGCACCTATGCAAGGCCTTTAACCCTCACTTGCTCAGTTGTATAAAATAAGGGGTAAAAAAGTTGCTTTGGATAAAGATGTCTGCCAAATTCCAGAAATGTAAATTAAAATGTAAATGTAGATGTCAGAAGAGCCGGGTCACTGGCCATCTTCAAACAACGAATGGAGACCTACCTGCTCTTGAAACACTTAAACTAGCTGTTAGCTGTTTTCCAAGTTTTTTTATGTTTTGTTGTCTTTAAACATTTGACTGTGGCAACTAGCACCAACTAGCACCAACTAGCACGGTGGCATGATGGCTAGCATGTTTGCCTCACACCGCCAGGGTTGGGGGTTCAATTCCTGCCTCTGCCGTGTGTGTGGGGTTTGCATGTTCTCCCCGTGCCTCGGGGGTTTCCTCCAGGTACTCCGGTTTCCTCCCCCGGTCCAAAGACATGCATTGTAGGTTGATGGGAGTCTCTAAATTGTCCGTAGTGTGTGATTGCGTGAGTGAATGAGAGTGTGTGTGCCCTGTGATGGGTTGGCGCTCCATCCAGGGTGTATCCTGCTTTGATGCCCGATGACGCCTGAGATAGGCACAGGCTCCCCGTGACCCAAGAATAGATCAGATAAGTGGTAGACAATAAGTGAGAGAATGTTATTCGTGAAAAAGTGACAAATAAAAATATTTCAAGTGTTAAATGTGTTGGTCTAAATTACTGTTAAAATGATTTTTTTTTAAAAATGTTGTCTTTATTCTTTTGTTTATCATGTATGCATAAATGGGTCGTTTTTGACACATTGGTATAAACTTGATGTAGTAACAAAACCTAGGAAAAAAATAAAATATTAACTTGTGGTTATTGAAAAAAAGATATTTTAAATAATACTGCATCAGGGAATTCATAGGTCTGTGAATATTAAATGCTGAAACAAATTGATTTCAAAAGATAAAACAAAGAAATACCCTGCCAAGCATGAAATAACATAGGAAATGAATATGGGTCCTTTTAGACCCATGTTGTGCTTTAGAAGGGGCTTGGATAGCTTGTGCATCAAAGGGTTAATGTCATCTTACTTTTCAGCAGCTCCCTAAATGTGTATGGTACAAGTTCCCCGGGTCTTTCGGCTCCGCCTTCAGAATGGCCTATTTGCCAAGCATGAGAAGTCACAGTTTTATGTCACCACTATATATATTTTTTTGGCCTTAATCGTATCTTGTGAAGGACTGAGTGAACACTCAGGCAGTCAGTGATTGATCTCAGCATATTTTGCTCTATACAGTTCAGCAGTTCCTGGGCTTTACAATTTTCTTTCAGCACTTTGTAAAGAATTTCGGTACGCTGAAATATAAAACTCAGAGCAGGTTTATATGGACAGCTGAGGCACAGGAGGCATTCAAGGTCCTAAAGGGAAGGTTGAATTTGGCCCCTATATTTCAGGTTGTGGCGAAGGTCAACACTTTTAACATTGTGTTGGGGGCTGTCCTATTATAATGGTCAGGGCCTAAAAAGGAGCTGCACCCCATGCATATTACTACCAACAGTTAACTGTACCAAAGAATCTAGCCATGGGGGTCACAGTCCAGTGACTTCTGTGCCGGTTCCAAGCCCGGATAAATAGAGAGGGTTGCGTCAGGAAGGGCATCCGGCATAAAACATTGCCAAATTTAACCATGCGAATCGTCAGTACGAATTTCATACCGGATCGGTTGAGGCCCGGGTTAACAACGACCGCCATCGGCGCCGTTGACCTACAGGGCGCCGGTGGAAATTGGGCTACTGTTGGTTGAAGAAGTAGAGGAGGGAGGAGAGTGCGCAGACAGAGAGAGAAGAGGAAAGGTAAGAGTGTAGGACTGAGAATAGGAACTCTGAATGTTGGTACTATGACAGGGAAAGGTAGAGAGCTGGCTGATGTGATGGAGAGAAGGAAGGTGGATATACTGTGTGTACAGGAGACCAGGTGGAAGGGTAGCAAGGCTCGTAGTATAGGAGCAGGATTCAAGCTGTTTTATTATGGTGTGGATAGTAAGAGAAATGGGGTAGGTGTGGTCCTGAAGGAGGAGTTTGTGAGGAATGTTCTGGAGGTGAAGAGAGTGTCAGACAGGGTGATGAGTCTGAAGTTAGAGATTGAAGGGGTGATGTTGAATGTTGTTAGTGGGTATGCCCCACAGGTAGGTTGTGAGTTGGAGGAGAAAGAGAGATTCTGGAGTGAATTAGATGAGGTGATGGAGAGTATTCCCACGGGTGAGAGAGTGGTGATAGGAGCGGATTTTAATGGACATGTTGGCGAGGGGAACACAGGTGATAAGGAGGTGATGGGCAAGTTTGGAGTTAAGGAAAGGAACCTTGAAGGACAGATGGTAGTGGACTTTGCTAAGAGGATGGACATGGGTGTGGTTAACACTTATTTTCAGAAGAGGGAGGAGCATAGAGTGACTTACAAGAGTGGAGGTAGGAGCACACAGGCAGACTACATCCTATGTAGAAGAGGCAATCTGAAAGAGATTAGTGACTGTAAAGTGGTAGTGGGAGAGAGTGTAGCCAGACAGCATAGGATGGTGGTGTGTAGGATGACTTTGATGGTCTGTAAGAAGAAGAAGCCAGAGATAGAGAAGAAAATCAAGTGGTGGAAGCTGAAAAAGGAGGAATGTTGTGAGGAATTTAGACAGAAGTTGAGGCAGGCTCTGGGTGGTCAGGTAGTGCTGCCAGATGACTGGGAAACTACAGCAGAAGTGATCAGGGAGACAGGGAGAAAGGTGCTGGGTGTGTCATCTGGAAGGAGGAAAGAAGATAAGGAGACTTGGTGGTGGAATGAGGAAGTTCAGGATAGTATCCAGAGGAAGAGGTTAGCCAAGAAGAAGTGGGACATGGACAGGACTGAAGAGAATAGACAGGAATACAAGGAGTTACAGAGCAGAGTGAAGAGGGAGGTGTCTAAGGCCAAGAAGAAGGCATATGACGAGTTGTACACTAGGTTAGACACTAGAGAAGGAGAGAAGGACTTGTACAGGTTAGCTAGGCAGAGGGAGCGAGATGGGAAGGATGTGCAGCAAGTTAGAGTTATTAAGGATAGAGATGGAAGGGTGCTCACAAGTGAGGAGAGTGTACAGAGGAGATGGAAGGAATACTTTGAGGAGCTGATGAATGAGGAAAATGAGAGGGAAAAAAGAGTAGAAGGGGTGAACTCTGTGGAACAGAAAGTAGATAAGATTAGAAAGGATGAAGTCAGGAAGGCTTTGAAGAGGATGAAAAGTGGGAAGGCAGTTGGTCCTGATGACATCCCGGTGGAGGTCTGGAAGTGTCTGGGAGAGGCAGCAGTGGAATTTTTAGCTAGTTTGTTCAACAGGGTTTTAGAGAGTGAGAGGATGCCTGAGGAATGGAGAAGAAGTGTGTTAGTGCCGATCTTTAAGAATAAGGGTGACGTGCAGATTTGCAGTAACTATAGGGGGATAAAGTTGATGAGCCATACAATGAAGGTATGGGAAAGAGTAGTGGAAGCTAGGTTAAGGAAGGTAGTGGAAATTTGTGAGCAGCAGTATGGCTTCATGCCCAGAAAGAGCACAACTGATGCAATTTTTGCTCTGAGAATTTTGATGGAGAAGTATAGGGATGGTCAGAGGGAGTTGCACTGTGTGTTTGTATACTTGGAGAAAGCGTATGACAGGGTGCCAAGAGAAGAGCTGTGGTACTGTATGAGGAAGTCAGGAGTAGCAGAGAAGTATGTCAGAGTGGTGCAGGACATGTATGAGAGGAGCAGGACAGTGGTGAGGTGTGCTGTAGGTCAGACAGAGGAGTTCAATGTGGAGGTGGGACTGCATCAGGGATCGGCTCTGAGCCCCTTCCTGTTTGCTATAGTGATGGACCAGTTGTCAGAGGAGGTCAGACAGGAGTCTCCTTGGACAATGATGTTTGCAGATGACATTGTGATCTGTAGTGAGAGCAGGGAGCAGGTGGAGGAAAACCTGGAGAGGTGGAGGTTTGCGCTGGAGAGAAGAGGAATGAAAGTCAGTCGTAGTAAGACTGAGTACATGTGTGTGAATGAAAGGGAGGGAAGTGGAACAGTAAGGTTACAGGGTGAAGAGGTGAAGAAGGTACAGGAGTTTAAGTACTTGGGGTCAACAGTCCAGAGTAATGGAGAGTGTGGGAAAGAGGTAAAGAAGCGAGTGTAGGCAGGTTGGAATGGGTGGAGAAAGGTGTCGGGAGTTCTGTGTGATCAGAAAATATCAGCGAGAATCAAGGGGAAGGTGTACAGGACAGTGGTGAGACCGGCCATGCTGTATGGTTTAGAGACAGTGTCACTGAGGAAGAGACAGGAGTCAGAGCTAGAGGTAGCAGAGCTTAAGATGTTGAGGTTCTTTTTGGGAGTGACAAGGTTGGACAGGATTAGGAACGAGTACATCAGAGGGACAGCTCATGTTGGACGTTTGGGGGACAAAGTTAGGGAGGCCAGATTAAGATGGTTTGGACATGTTCAGAGGAGGGAGAGTGAGTATATTGGTAGGAGAATGTTGGACATGAAGCTGCCAGGCAGGAGGCAAAGAGGAAGGCCAAAGAGGAGGTATATGGATGTAATTAATGAGGATATGAAGCTAGTGGGTGCAAGGGTTGAGGATGCAGAAGATAGGGATAGGTGGAGAGAGATGATTCGCTGTGGCGACCCCTGAAGGGAAAAGCCGAAAGAAGAAGAAGAAGAGTTAACTGTACCAAAGAGAAACTCTCACAGAGGGAACATGAGCTTCTGTCTGCCAGGTCGGCCTTAGAGGAGTGAAGGTATTGGCTGGAGAGAGGATCTTTTCCTCATTCTCACGGACCACAAGAACCTGACCTATATCCAGCAGGCCAAGCAGCTAAATCCGGGACAGGCCAGGTGGTCCATGTACTTTGCCCTGTTTGATTTCATTCTGTCCTTTAAACAAGGCTTATTTTTGCCTTGTAAATGCGTCACGAACGAGTTTTACCATGGCAAGCACCACTCACATTTTTTTCAGTTTTACCATGGCAAGCACCACTCACATTTTCTTTAGGAAATGTACATGTCTAATTATTTTTATTGGCTATTTGTATTTTTCATTGTCTGCTCTGGATTATGAGATAACTCTTTTCCACTCCAAGCCCATCACTGTAACACATCCATTTTGTTTGACAACAACCTCACATTACCCATTATAATTGTAAGTGCCGATGTTTTCAATTTCCTCATCTTTGCCCTCAACCTGATCCCAATACTGCACCATCTCTTCAACTCGCCTAGGATAAGAGGCCTCACTCTGGGCAGTAATTCAAGATTATGTACAGTGATGACTCCAGGGGTTGTTTACCCCAGTGTTGCTGGGGGTAAACAAATTATTCCAAACACAAAGCATACATCACAAAATGGCTAATAAAAACCAAATTAGTGATAAACTTTCTACCTTCTGCTGTTAAGGGTTGATTATATATCTTCACTTTTAGGGGCAGATAATATGCAAAGAAATCAAACTATAGATGTTCATAAATTATGTATAATAATGCAAAGTGACACAGGTAAAAAGGGAGGTGCAAAAAGGCATGGAAAGCCAAGACATCAGCTGAAATCAATCAGTAATTAGAAAGCAATCCTGCCCCTTGTCAGTGCAAATTAATATCAGCTGGTTCAGTCCCAACTGATGGACTATAAAAAGGTGTCTCATTACCAAGGTGTCACACAGGAAACATCTTATGATGGGTAAAAGCATAGAGCTCTCTCAAGACCTTCGCAACCTTATTGTTGCAAAACATGATGACACTGGTTACAGAAGGATTTCAAAACTTCTGAATGTTTCAGTGAGCACTGTTGGGGCCATAATCTGGAAGTGAAAAGAACATCATTTCACCATAAACCGGCCACGACCAGGTGCTCCTCACAAAATTTCTGACAAAAAAAAAAGGATTATCAGAAGAGTTGTCCAAGAGCCAAGGACCACTTGTGGAGAACTTCAGAAACACCTGGAATTAGCAGGTACAGTTGTTTCAAAGAAAACAATAAGTAATCTCCACCACCATAACCTATATGCACGCTCACCATGCAAGACTTCACTGCTGAAGAAAAAGCATGTTGAAGCTTGTTTAAAGTTTGCTGCACAACATTTGGACAAATCTATGAAGTACTGGAAGAATATAGCCTGGTCAGATGAGACCAAAATTTAACTCTCTGGATGGCATAATACACACCATGTTTGGAGGACAAATGGCACTGCACATCAACCCAAAAAAAACAGTGAAGTTTGGAGGAGGGAACATTATGGTGTGGGGCTGTTCTTCAGCATAAGTTTGCATGGCAAACTTCAAACTTCATATAATAATAATAATAATAATAATAATAATAATAATAATAATAAATTTTTATTTGTTGGTGCCTTTCAACCTCTCAAGGTCACCTTACAAAAAATAAATTTAAAACACACAGCATAATATAAAACATACAAATAGACAACAGAATATAATTAGAAAATAATGGATAAGTTCAGATATAATTATATATAATCAAACGAAGGATGAATGGAAAAATATACCGAGACATTCTTGATAAAAATCTGCTGTCATCTACCAGGATGATGAAGATGAAACGAGGGAGGACATTTCAACAAGACAATGATCCAAAACTTACAGCCAAGGAAACTCTCAATTGGTTTCAGAGATCCCCTCCTTGAACCGCCACCTTATTGTGGTGGAGGGGTTTGAGTACCCGAATGAACCTAGGAGCCATGTTGTCAGGGGCCTAGTGCTCCTGGTAGGGTCTCCCAAGGCAAACGGGTTCTAGGTGATGGGTCAGACTAAGAGCGGTTCAAGACCTTTATGGAAACAAAATCAAGGACCGTTATGTCGCCCGGACTGGAGTCACCGGGGCCCCACCGTCAGGCTGGGGTGGGCTTGCTTATAGCCCTCCAGCTCAGCCGCCATGTGCTGGAGTTTTCCCCGGTAAACAAGAGGGTTGTTTCCCTACGCCTTCGGGCCAGGGATAGGTGTCTCACTGTTGTTTCAGCTTATGGGCCAAACGGCAGTGTGGAGTATCCAACCTTCTTGGAGATGTTGAAAATTTCCTTGAAGAATCATAGATTGCATGAATCAAAGTCTAATCAAGTCATAATTCTATGTTTAGCCTAATTATAACTACAGAAGGTTAATCATTAAATCCTACTTTATTATTATTATTATTATTATTATTATTATTATTATTATTATTATTACATTACTCTAATTTACTTTAGTCGGTTAAAATAGTAGTCTTTACATAAGATTTAATTTAATTTACTATCTACTCAAATCATTTAAGCATTTAATAATAATTAGATTGATATCTACGTTAAGCAGTAATCATCTAATAATCATAACAGACAAGTTACTCAGATTAAGCACTGATTATTTTAAGTCTTTATTATCTTTACTTTATTATCCTCATCTTAAATCAATATCAAAGCAGTATAACCTTTAGATGACAGTTGAAATTTACTAACAATAGCTTATGGATAAAATCTAATAAGTTTAACAAGAAAAATGAAATAAATAGAGAGTCATAATCAGATAGTGAGTAGTTTATTAGACATTAACCATTGTTTTATGAGAATGCGAAGGTTCATTACAAAAACAGAGATTAGCAACTACCAGCTTATTCATCAGCCGAGATGTCAGCCAAGTGGGCAGTAGGAGAAGTTGGGGAGTAGGAATAGGATGGAGAAAATGGGGAGAATGAAGACGTAGAGGAGGGAGTAGAAGAAGGAAGGAGGTAGTTCAGCAGCTCATTGGTGGCAAGGCACCAGGGGGTGGATGAGATTCGCCCTGAGTACCTTAAGTCTCTGGATGTTGTGGGGCTGTCTTGGCTGACACGTCTCCCCCAACTATAGGGGGATCACACTCCTCAGCCTCCCAGGGAAAGTCTATTCCAGAGTACTGGAGAGGAGAGTCCAACCGTTAGTCGAACCTCGGATACAGGAGGAGCAATGTGGTTTTCGACCTAGTCATGGAACACTGGACCACCTCTAAACCCTCCACAGGGTACTCGAGGGTTTGTGGGAGTTTGCCCAACCAGTCCACATGTGTTTTGTGGACTTGGACAAGGCTTTCGACCATGTCCCTCATGGCATTCTGTGGGAGGTGCTCTGGGAGTACGGGGTCCGTGGCCCTCTGTTAAGGGCTGTTCAGTCTCTATATAACCAGAGCAGGAGCTTGGTTTGTATTGCCAGCTGTAAGTCAGATCTGTTCCCAGTGCATGTTGGAATCCGACAGGGCTGTCCTTTGTCACCGGTTCTGTTCATTGTTTTTATGGACAGAATTTCTAGGCGCAGCTAGGGTCTGCAGGGAGTCCGGTTTGGGGACCACAGGATTTCATTGCTGATTTTTGCAGATGATGTTGTCCTGTTGGCTCCTTCAAGCCTAGACTTACAGCATGCACTGGGGCATTTTGCAGCTGAGTGTGAAGCAGCTGGGATGAGGGTCAGCACCTCCAAATCTGAGGCCATGGTTCTCAACCGGAAAAAGGTGGCTTGCACCCTCCAGGTTGGAGGGGAGGTCCTTCCTCAAGTGGAGGAGTTTAAGTATCTTGGGGTCTTGTTCAGGAGTGAGGGAAGGATGGATCGTGAGATTGACAGACGGATCAGTGCAGAGGCAGCAGTAATGCGGTCTATGTACCGGTCTGTTGTGGTGAAGAAGGAGCTGAGCCGGAAGGCTATGTTCCAATCTATGTTCCTACTCTCACCTATGGTCATGAGCTCTGGGTCATGACCGAAAGGTAAGATCCCAGATACAAGCAGCCAAAATGAGCTTCCTCCATAGGGTGGCGGGGCGCTCCCTTAGAGATAGGGTAAGGAGCTCTGTCACCCGGGAGGAGCTCGGAGTAGAGCCGCTGCTCCTCCACATCGAAAGGGGGCAGTTGAGGTGGCTCGGGCATCTGTTTCGGATGCCTCCTGGACGTCTCCCTGGAGAGGTGATCCAGGCATGCCCCACCGGGAAGAGACCCCGGGGAAGACCCAGGACACGCTGGAGAGACTATGTCTCTCAGCTGACCTGGGAACGCCTCGGGGTCCCTCCGGAAGTGCTGGAGGAAGTGTCTGGGGAGAGGGAGGTCTGGGCATCCCTGCTTAGACTGCTGCCCCCGCGACCCAGCTCTGGATAAGCGGAAGACAATGAATAAATGAATGAATGGTTTCAGAGATAGAAAATAAAGCTGCTAGAATGGCTGAGCCAATCACCTGACCTGAATCCGATTGAAAATCTATGGAAAGAATTAAAGGTCAGAGTTCATAGAAGAGGCCCACAGAACTTTCAAGATTTTAAGACTATTTATGTGGAAGATTGGGCCAAAATCACACCTGAGCAATGCATGCAACTAGCTTCTCCATGCAGAAAGCATCTTGAAGCTGTCATTACCAACAATGGCTTTTGTACAAAGTATTACATACATTTCAGTAAGCATGTTTAATACTTTTCCCCTGTGTCATTTCACATTATTACACAGAACTTAATTTATGGACATCTATGGTTTGATTTCTTTGTATGTGCGGATTGCATGGGTTGTTACCAAAAATGACGTGTTTAATATTTATTTTACCCACTGTATAACAAATTAAGCTAATCACAGTGTCTATTAAATTTGACTTTTCATGCACTATGCTGATATTATACACACAAAAATACACACTTGTGTTTTTTTCCTCACCTGTGAAAAGAAACAGTAGAAACAGTTGAAACTCCATCACTGATTTGTTGTTGGACAACTTAATCTAAAAAAAGATTACTGACAGACAGCAACCATTAACAATGTTAACTGTAAGCATCACTTTAATATGTAAGAACACACAAAAAGCTTTTTCCAAATTAATATTTGCTTTCACTGTAATAAATGAGTGTACACATAATGCATATCTGCATTATGCATAACTGCTATAATTGGGATTTATATATTTATATGTTATATTATGTTTATGTTATAAAAAGTGCAAATATACATGAAGATGTACAGTGTCAGATTTAAATAGTTTGTACATGTAATGTTTGAATAGGTGTTTGTAAACAGGTCCATGTGTACAGAGTCCTGCAGAGAGTATAAAGTGTCTTATATACAATGAAAGAAGTGTGGGGTGAGCTGTAGATTTTAGAGTTCAGGAGTAGGTGGGGGAGGGGGGACATAATGGACAGAGTTCAGCATCCTGACAGCCTCATAGATGAAGCTGTTTGAAAGCCTTGTGGAACAAGCCTGGAGGCTCCAGTACCTTCTCCCTGAAGGCAGGAGGCTGAAGTGGAGGTTTGACGGGTGTGGACCATCTGCTGCGATGCCGATGGCTCTGCTAGTGAGGCAGGTGTGAAAGATATCCACAAGGGAGGGCAGAGAGACACAGATGATCTTACTGACTGCATTCACTATGCATTGCAGAGTCTTTCGACAGGAGGCGGTGCAGCCTCCAAACCACACAGTGATGCAGCTGGTGAGAATGCTCTCAATGGTGCCCCAGTAGAAGGAGCACATGATAGGAGGTGGGACTTGTGCTTTCCTCAGTTTGCGAAGGACATAGACGCGTGACTAAGCTTTATTGGCCAGCGATGTGGTGTTTGTCATCCAGGAGAGGTCCTCAGAGATATACACCCCTAGGAACTTGGTGCTGTTCATCCTCTCCACTGCGGCACCATTGATGGTTAGTGGTGGGTATTGTGGAGGTCCTCTTCTGAAGTCAATGACAATTTCTTTGTTCTTCCCCACATTGAGGAAGAGATTGTTGTCGTTACACCACTGGACCAGTTGGCTCACCTTGTTCCTGTAGTTGGCCTTGTTGCTGTTGGTGATGACAATGTGGTTGGTGCTATAACTGGGTACACAATCATGGGTCAACAGGGTGAAGAGCAGTGGGCTAAGCACACACTCTTATGGTGAACCTGTGCTCAGTATGACGGTCTTAGATGTTTTTCCACCAACCCGTACATTTTGTGGTCTCTCTGATAAGAAGTCCAGCAGTCAGTTACAGAGAGAGGAGTGGAGTCCTAGGTGTCTCAGTTTGTTTATTAGCTGCTAGGGGATGATTGTGTTAAAGGCTGAGCTAAAATCTAGGAATAACATATGCACATAAGAGTCTTTGGAGTCCAGGTGTGTAAGGGCTGGATGGAGAGAGGCTGTGACAGCATCTTCTGTGGACCTGTTTGTTCTGTACGCACACTGGAATGGGTCGTGGGAAAGAGGAAGAATGGATTTTATGTGCTTCATGACCAGTCACTCGAAGCACTTCATAATGATGGGGATCAGTCGTTATGGCTGGATGGGTGTGGCTTCTTTGGGACTGGAATTATTGTGGTGGCCTTGAAATACTTGGGAACAACTGCTTGACTCAGTGAGATGTTAAAGATGTCACTTAGTACATCCTTGAGTTCTTAAGCACAATTCTTTAGAACACGACCAGCCATGTCTGGTCTGGCTGCCTTGCGTGGGTTGATTCTCAGGAGGATATTTTTCACATTGACTGTGGTCAGACACACAGCCTGCTCATGTGAGAAAAGTGGGAACTTCTGTGTCTGTGTGTTGTTATAGGTCTCAAATCGGCCAAAGAATTCATTGAGGCTGGTAAGCAGAGATATGTCATTGTCACAGGACCGTGGTAGGGGTTTATAGTTTGTTAGAGTTCGGATGTCTCGCCAGGGACTCTGTGTGTCTCTGGAGCTGCTGAAATGTCAAGATATTTTATTGCTGTATTGTTGTTTTGCTTCCCTGATTCCCCATTACAAGCTGGCTCTTGCTGCTGCAAGGCCTGCAGTGTTACCAGCTCTAAAGGCTGCTTCCCGTGCCCTCATAAGCTTGTGCACTTCTGTCAGCCATGGTTTCTGGTAGGCCCGAATAGTGACGTTTTTTCTTTGTGTGACATTGGTGCACTTTGAGATGTATGCAGTAACAACCTCAGTATATTCCTATATGTCTGTGTGGTTGTTGTAAGTTGCTGCTTCTTTGAAGATGTCGAGTAAACGGATGTCTACCAGCGGAGAACAGTGTTTACAAACAACAGCAGTATTTTGGCACCAAGTATCGCTAATATAAACACAAAAACTCCCACCGCGAGTCTTTCATGCCTCATGCCTGGTAGCATGCTAGCCCAGCTAGCTGGATAGCGGAGTCCAGTATGTTGTCATTCAACCACGTCTCCTTAAAGATGAAAACACAGCATTCTCTCACCTCACGCTGCGCAGGCCTTAGAAGTTGTATGTGGTCTATTTTATTATCCAGTGATCTTACATTTGCCAAAATGAGAGATGGTATCATGGGTCTGTGTGGGCTAGCTGTTAGCCTAGCCCGGATGCCTCCATGTTAGCCTCGTTTCTGCTTCCTCTTGCAGCACTGAGGTGCCGCAGGCCTGAAGTTCCTCAGATTGTCCAATATATGGTTTGTTATCCTTGCTTCAATTTCCAAAAGGAAATTGCGATTGTATATTGCTTTGGACAGAGCATGACGCGAACTATGTGAACATAAATGTGAACGAAACACACTCGAAAATGCACAATTGAACACTGATGTGGGAGAGAGGGGCCGCTGCGTCTGTATGTACCACCATCTTGGACTTACTTGGTTGTCTCTCCTTACTGGTGTTACCTGATCTTAGTGCAGCTTTTGACACCATTGACCACACTATTCTACTTGATAGGCTAGAAAATGTTAATGGTGTTAAAGAAACAGCCCTCTCCTGGCTCAGGTCTTATTTGACTGATTGTTAACAATGTGTAGATCTAAATGGTGACTTATTAATGCATACTAAGGTGTTCCACAAGGTTCTGTCTGCTTTTCTCCTTATATATGCTACCCCTTGGTGCAATTATTCGTAAACATGGTATTAGCTTCCACTAATGCGGATGATACACAGCTGTATGTTTCAGCTAAGTCAGATGAGAGACACCAGCTTATTAAGCATAAAAAATGTGTAAAGGACATTAGATAGTGGATTGTCACTAACTTCCTCCTGATTAACTCTGACAGACAGAGGTGCTTGTACTAGGACCACATGCAGCTAGAAGTAAGATTTCTGATTACAGAGTAACTCTGGATGGTCTTTCTGTTTCATGTCGTCCAGCAGTAAAAGATTTTGGTGTGATTATTGACTGTGGTCTTTCATTTGCAGCTCATGTAGATAATATCACTAGGATAGCCTAGCCTATATTTGGGGGGGGGGGGGGGGGGGGGGGTTACTGTCATGGATGGCGTGGCTAAAGTTTATCTTTACCCCTCAGTGTGCTTGTGTAAGAGTTTGTTCATTTTTTTTTATAATAAAACCCTGTTTCATGGCTATCCTTGCACCTTGGGGCTGATTTCCCCTGCCTGGCACCCCATTATCCTGACAGAGATAGTGTGTAAATAGGTGTAACATAGTTCTGATAATTATGTGGTCTCAGTGTGTTATCTTTTTCTTACAAAGCCCAACAGTTATGGAACAGCCTTCCAATTAGTGTTCAGGATTCAGACACAGTCTCAGTATTTAAGTCCAGGACACATAAATACATTTCTTTAGTCAAAATTTCTATGTATATTTTTTCTTAGGTAAAGGAGCAGATCTGGAAGGTTCATGGGCATAGAGTGTTTGGTGAACTGGGATGTTTGGATGCTGTCGCCTTACCACTCTCACAAGTACCTCAGGTTTGCTGACTGTGAAGTGGACGCTTTATGTCCAAGGAAGCCTTCATGTCTGTGACCTTCTGGTTCACCCTTTTAGATATGATGTCATAGATAGTCTTGCCAGAGTCCCTGCCTGCACTACATTATCTTTAAACATTGTATGATCAAAAACATACCTAATATTTCTCTCTATCCCTGGTTGGAGTCTCGTGGCTTGGTGGTACTCACTGCTGCTATGGATGGATCTGCTTGGACTGCCTGTGACCCAGGGGACTGCTGTGGATGGAACCACTTGGAGACTATCATGCTATCTCTGAACTGCTGTTGCATCAATCAGCTTTCAGCAGGAAGGAATTAGTGCTAAATCTATAATGAATTCAGAAACTACACTGACCTAATAGTTCCTTAGAAGCTATTGGTTGCTGTTATAGAAAGGACAATATTTACATTTACATTGTTTACTGTCTAGTGTTACTTAATCTAGCCATGGGGGTCACAATCCAGTGACTTCTGTGCCGGTCCCAAGCCCGGATACGCTGGATGCGTCAGGAAAGGCATCCGGCGTAAAACATTGCCAAATTTAACCATGCAAATCATCAGTACTCTGAATTTCATACCGGATCGGTCGAGGCCCGGGTTAACAACGACAGCCATCGGCGCCGTTGACCTACAGGGCGCCGGTGGAAATTCGGCTACTGTTGGTCGAAGAAGTAGAGGAGGGCGGAGAATGCACAGACAGAGAGAGAAGAGGAAAGGTAAGAGTGTAGGACTGAGAATAGGAACTCTGAATGTTGGTACTATGACAGGGAAAGGTAGAGAGTTGGCTGATATGATGGAGAGAAGGAAGGTTGATATACTGTGTGTACAGGAGACCAGGTGGAAGGGTAGCAAGGCTCGTAGTATAGGAGCAGGATTCAAGCTGTTTTATTATGGTGTGGATAGCAAGAGAAATGGGTTAGGTGTGGTCCTGAAGGAGGAGTTTGTGAGGAATGTTCTGGAGGTGAAGAGAGTGTCAGACAGGGTGATGAGTCTGAAGTTAGAGATTGAAGGGGTGATCATGGCTCAGTGGTAGGTTTCTCGCCTATCATGTGGAAGGCCTGGGTTCAATTCCCAGCCACTGGATGCAGTGCTGGTTCCAAGCCCAGAAAAAATGGGAGGGTTGCGTCAGGAAGAGCATCTGGTGTAAAACATTTGCTAAGTTGTTGTGCAGACCAGTGTGGCGACCCCAAACAGAGAGCAGCCAAAAGCAACTCTCAGTCTTTGTGAGTGTCCCACTTTAGGTCCTGGTGCTTTTCTTCTCTTCTGCTTCAGGAAGATCTGACGCACATCAACTTCACTGATCTGAAGTGCAGGAGGGGCGGAGAGGTGGGTTGCTGGAGGTTTTAATGGTTGTGTAGAGAGATTTTCAGATGGGGCATGGGGTGTTAGACCGGCAGTTTCAAATCTGCAGTAAAACTTGTGCAGGTCTTCAGCAAGTTGTTGATTGGCCTCAGTGCTGGGGGATGGTGTCTTGTAGTTTGTGATGGTTTTCACTGAAGCAGGGTCGTTGGAAGAGAACTGGTTTTCCAGCTTTTTAGCATAGCTCCTCTTAACCACTCTAATCTCCTTATTCAGTGTGTTTCTGGCCTGATTGTACAAGACTCTGTTCCCATTCCTGAAGGCTCTTTGGCCTGATGAAGATGTCTGAGTTATATGATGTCACAGTCTCTGTGAGCTCATTCAGATTAGTGGCACCAGCTTCAAAAATACTCCAATCAGTGCATTCAAAACAGACATGTAAGTCCTGCTCTGTTTCACTGGTCCATCTCTTTACAGTCCTTACTACAGGTTTAGCAGATTTAAGTTTTGGCCTGTATATTGGGAGAAGATGAACCAGTCAGTGGTCAGAGAGTCCTAAAGCTGCTCTGAGGACAGAGCGATATGCATCCTTTATTGTGGTGTAGCAGTGGTCCAAAATATTTTTGTCTCTGTTGGGACACGAAATGTGTTGTTTGAATTTTGGCAGTTCATGTGAGAGGTTTGCTTTACTAATCTCCTCGAAAATGATAATAACAGAGTCCGGGTGTTGTTGCTCTGTGTGTGTGATCTGATCAGCCAGTTGTTGTAGAGCCGAGCTCACGTGCGCTTGCGGTGGAATGTAAACAATCACAAAAATGAAGGAGGAAAATTCGCGCGGCGAGTAGAACGGTTTACAGTTGATGAAGAACGCTTCCAAAGGGACAGCACATCTTCCACACTGTTACATCTGTAAACCACCTTTCGTTGATGTAGAAGCATGTCCCACTGCTACGCGATTTCCCTGCTGATTCTGTGACCCGATCCGCTCTGAACAGCTGGAAGCCCGGCAGATGAAGCATGCTGTCTGGAACGGCGTCATTCAGCCAGGATTCAGTAAAACACAGAGCAGCAGAGTTTGAAAAATCCTTATTTGTCCGGGAGAGGAGAAGTTGTTTGTCCATTTTGTTGGGTAGAGAGCGGAGATTCTCCAGATGGATGCTTGGCAGCACCATTCTAAAGCTGCGCTGTCTGAGCTTGACGAGCACGCCGGCTCACTTCCCTTGCTTTGCTTTTTGAAGTGTTTGAACAGCGCCACTGCTCCGCCAACTACAATGTCCAGCAAAACGTCCGAATAATTGAAAACTAGTAGAATATTGTGTGGTGTGTTCTGCCGAATGTCCAGCAGTTCATCCCTGGTAAAACTGATCAAATTTGAGAAACAAAAAACAGGAAAAACTAACAAAAACAGAACAAACACTGGAGAGCTGCACACTGAGGTGGCCATCTGCAGTAAGTTTATTAGAGACAAAACTGGCCCTAAACCTGATGGTTCTGTTACAGAAGCTCCTTTATCTCTTCCTGGATGGAAGGAGGTTGAACAGTTCAGGACTTGGATGGGATGAGGAAGTTCAGGATAGTGTGCAGAAGAAGAGGTTTTCCAAGAAGACGGGGGACATGGACAGGAATGACAAAAATAGTCAGGAATACAAGCAGTTACAGTGCAGATTGAAGAGGGAGGTGTCTAAGGCCAAGCAGAAGGCATATGGCGAGTTGTACACTAGGTTAGACACTAGAGAAGGAGAGAAGAACTTGTACAGATTAGCTAGGCAGAGGGATCGAGATAGGAAGGATGTGCAGCAAGTTAGAGTTATTAAGGATAGAGATGGAACGGTGCTCACAACTGAGGAGAGTGTACAGAGGAGATGGAAGGAATACTTTGAAGAGCTGATGAATGAGGAAAATAAGAGGGAAAAAAGATTAGAATGGGTGACCTCTGTGGAACAGAAAGTAGATAAGATTAGAAAGGATGAAGTCAGGAAGGCTTTGAAGAGGATGAAAAGTGGAAAGGCAGTTGGTCCTGATGGCATCCCAGTGGAGGTCTGGAAGTGTCTGAGAGAAGCAGCAGTGGAATTTTTAACTAGTTTGTTTAACAGGGTTTTAGAGAGTGAGAAGATACCTGAGGAATGGAGAAGTGTGTTAGTGCCGGTCTCTAAGAATAAGGGTGACATGCAGAGTTGCAGCAACTATAGGGGGATAAAGTTGATGAGCCATACAATGAAGTTATGGGAAAGAGTAGTGGAAGCTAGGTGAAATTTGTGAGCAGCAGTATGGCTTCTTGCCCTGAAAAAGCACAACTGATGCAATTTTTGCTCTGAGAATTTTGATGGAGAAGTATAGGGATGGTCAGAGGGAGTTGCACTGTGTATTTGTAGACTTGGAGAAAGCGTGGGTGAAGGGTGAAGGGTGAAGAGGTGAAGAAGGTACAGGAGTTTAAGTACTTGGGGTCGACAGTCTAGAGTAATGGAGAGTGTGGGAAAGAGGTAAAGAAGCGAGTGCAGGCAGGTTGGAATGGGTGGAGAAAGGTGTGGGGAGTTCTGTGTGATAGAAAAATATCAGCGAGAATCAAGGGGAAGGTGTACAAGACAGTGGTGAGAGCGGCCATGCTGTATGGTTTAGAGACAGTGTCACTGAGGAAGAGACAGGAGTCAGAGCTAGAGGTAGCAGAGCTGGAGATGTTGAGGTTCTTTTTGGGAGTTACAAGGTTGGACAAGATTAGGAACCAGTACATTAGAGGGACAGCTCATGTTGGAAGTTTGGGGGACAAAGTTAGGGAGGCCAGATTAAGATGGTTTGGACATGTTCAGAGGAGGGAGAGTGAGTATATTGGCAGGAGAATTTTGGACATGGAGCTGCCAGGCAGAAGGCAAAGAGGAAAGCCAAAGAGAAGGTATGTGGATGTAATAAAGGAGGATATGAAGCTAGTGGGTGCAAGTGTTGAAGATGCAGAAGATAGGGATAGGTGGAGAGAGATGATTCGCTGTGGCGACTCCTGAAGAGAAAAGCCAAAAGAAGAAGAATAAGAAGACAGTTATCAGTGTTAATAAATGCTGTTTGTTAGTTAATCAGATTTCTTATTTTATAGCCAGTTTTCCAGCAACATATGAGTGATGGAACCCTGTCTGTATACCTGCTTTTCACAGGTGAGAAAAAAATCTCTATGGTTAATATCAGCTTAGTGCATGCATTTACTACATCTGAAGACACTATACATTTTGATAATTACATTAGAAAAAAAACCCGATTAATTAAAAATGTGCTTGATTGAGTAACTGCTAATGAACCACATTTCAGACACAATTACTATTTACAGTTTCCATTTATTTTTTAAATTGTATTTAAATGTGGTCATTTGTTCAAAAATGGGCTGAAGTGAGCAGTAAGAGGAAAGGTGCAGGGGTCACACTGATTGTAAATAACAGATGATGTCCATGTTATTGTGAAGGAGCATTACTGTTGGCTGTTGGTTTACTTTCATATTATCTGTGGAGGAAATTCATGGATGCCATTGTGGATATTGTTTCCCATCAGTGATTGACACACAAATGGCATATGATACTGTACACTGTTATTTCTGGGGACTTTAATCATGTGTCACTCTCCAGCACATTACCAAAGTTCCACCAATTTGTCAACTTTGTAATGTGGGAAGGATTGTCCACAACCTGGTTCTACTGATACCTACCTACAGACCTAATGTCCTAAGACAGTCTGTGACAAAGATGACCATAAGGACATGATGGACGCCATAATGGACTACATCAGTTTATGCATGTCCACTATATTTGCAGTCAGGAAAGTGCGTTGTTTCCCTAAGAACAAGAAAGTTCCTTTATTTGATGAAATACTAAAAAATGCAGGATAAGGAACCTACAGAAAGAAGTTGGGATGCAGGCTTTAGCAGAACAACGCAAAGGAGGTGTATGCTGTGTTAAAGAAGCTGGTTTCAAGGCAAACATCAACCTGTGGGGGCAGTCCCCCCAATAGCTTATAAGCTGAATTTGTTTTTCATTAGATTCAGCAGGATATCTTTACAACCATCTCCTTCATTTTCTCTTTCCATCCTTTTCTCTTTCCACCTTTTCTGAAAAGGCTACAATAACCAAAACAACCAGACATAGCAAAAAGAAGCTTTTATTTACATAAATATAAACAAATAATGAAAAGTGCATTAACTTCAGGAGGTCAAAATAACAAACATAAGGAAGCTAACTTTTTATAGTTCAGCTAACTAAACTCAAAAGGAAAGAAACCAAAGTACAACAGATTAAACAAAGTCCCTGAACTAAGATAACCAGGAGAAAAAGTAATACAAAATATAAATGGCACCCACCTCCCGATTTAACCCTAAGACAAAAATAGGTCTCCTCCTTGAACTGTCACCTTATTGTGGTGGAGGGGTTTGAGTACCCAAATGAACCTAGGAGCCATGTTGTCAGGGGCCTAGTGCCCCTGGTAGGGTCTCCCAAGGCAAATGGGTTCTAGGTGATGGGTCAGACTAAGAGCGGTTCAAAACCCTTATGAAAAGAACATCAAGGTCGCCCAGATTGGCATCACTGGGGCCCCACCCTGGAACCAGGCCTGGGGTTGGGGCACGCAGGCGAGCACCTGGTGGCCGAGTCTTTGCCTGCAGGACTCAGCCGGGCACATCCTGAAGGAATGACGTAGGCCCACCTTCCTGTAGGCCCACCACCCGCAGGAAGGAGCACAAGAGTCTGGTGCAGTGTGTTTTGGGTAGCAGTCATGGGCGGGGGCCCCAACGACCCAAACCCTGGACAAAGAATCTAGCTTTTAGGACATGGAATGTCACATTTACATTTACGGCATTTGGCAGACGCTCTTATCCAGAGCGACGTACAAAAGTGCTTTACTTCTCAGTCACTGAATACACTAACACTGGTTCAATAAGACACAAACTTGGGATACCATTAGCCCAACACTGAGTTGGGTTTTTTTTTTTAAAAACTTTGCAACATAGTATATATACTGGAAAAAATAAGAGCTAGTTTAAGTACTTCAGGAAGAGGTAAGTCTTCAGTTGCCATTTGAAGACAGTCAGAGACTCAGCCGTATGGATACCTAGGGGAAGTTCATTCCACCACCTCGGTGCCAGAACAGAGAAGAGTCTAGATGTATACCTACCTTTTTCCCTGAGAGATGGTGGGACCAGTCGAGCAGTGCTAGTGGATCTGAGTAAGCGAGGTGCAGTGCGAGAAGTGACGAGAGCTTTGAGGTAAGATGGCGCTGATCCATTCTTGGCTTTGTAGGCAAGCATTAGTGTTTTGAATCTGATGCATGCAGCTACCGGAAGCCAGTGGAGGGAACGCAGCAGTGGGGTGGTGTGGGAGAACTTTGGCAGGTTGAAAACAAGTGGTGCAGCTGCATTTTGGATCATTTGCAGTGGGCGAATTGCGTTCAGAGGTAGACCTGCCAGAAGAGAGTTGCAGTAGTCCAATCTCGAGATGACCAGAGATTGAACAAGCACCTGAGAAGCCTGTGTGGATAGAAATGGCCAAATCATTCTGATGTTGTACAGAAGAAACCGACATGAGCATGTCACATTAGTGACATGGGAGGAAAAGGATAGTTGATTGTCCATGGTTACCCCAAGGTTGCGAGCAGAGGCTGTAGGGGAAATCATGGAGTTGCACAGAGATATTGCGAGGTGTTGGGCTGGGGATGGATCACCTGGGATGATCAGCAGCTTGGTTTTGCTGGGATTGAGTTTCAGCTGATGGGCAGTCATCCAAGATGAAATGTCCGCCAGACACGCTGAGATCCGAGCAGAAGCCGTGGTATCTGAGGGAGGGAAGGAGAAGATAAGTTGGGTGTCATCGGCATAGCAGTGGTATGAAAAGCCATGTGAGGATATAACTTTGCCAAGAGAGTGAGTATAGAGGGAAAAAAGGAGAGGACCAAGTACTGAGCCTTGCGGGACACCAGTAGAGAGTCTGCGTGAATCAGATGTCAATCCCTTCCATGTTATCTGATATGAGCGACCATCCAGGTAGGAAGCAAACCATTCCCATGCTGTTCCACAAATTCCAAGACTCCTGAGGGTGGACAAGAGAGTCTTGTGGTTTACTGTGTCAAATGCTGCAGACAGGTCGAGGAGGATGAGGACCGATGACAGTTTGGCTGATCTAGCAGCATGTAGTTTCTCAGTGGCTGCCAAAAGGGCAGTCTCTGTGGAATGTGCTGCTTTGAAGCCAGACTGGTTGGGGTCATGGAGGTTATTCTGCATGAGATAGTCTGACAGCTGATTACAAACAACGCGTTCAAGAATTTTTGAAAGGAATGAGAGAAGTGAAACCGGTCTGTAGTTGCTGATATCTGAGGGATCCAGAGCAGGTTTCTTCAGGATAGGGATTACCCTGGCTTTCTTAAAAGCAGTTGGAACATGACCAGACGTTAAGGATCCATTGAGGACTGTGGTGATGAAGGGTAGGAGGTCAGGTGAGATGGTCTGGAGCATAGATGAAGGGATTGGATCCAGTGGGCAGGTGGTAGGATTGCAGCACCGGGTAATTTTCAAAACCTCTTCTGATGCTACACTTGAGAGCTGCGTCAGTGAAGGAGTAGCGGAGTGCTGACTGTGTGATGTAGGTGAAGTTGGGAGAGACGTGAAGGTCTGGCAGATCCTCTCAATCTTCTCTGTGTAAAAAGTGGCAAAATCTTCAGCAGTCAGGGAGGATGGAGAAGGTGGAGCCGGAGGGTTGAGTAGTGACGAGAAGATGTTGTGGAGCTTTCAGGGATCTTGTGCAGAAGTTTCAAGCTTTTCCTTGTAGAAGGAGGTCTTGGCAGAAGTCACGTCCAAGGAGAATTTGGACAGGAGCGTGCGATAAGAGATGAGGTCTGTGTCAAGTTTAGATTTCTTCCACTTCCTCGCTGCTGATCATAGTTCTCTCCGATTGTTGCGAAGCACGTCTGACAACCAAGGAGCAGGAGAAGAATTCTTCCTGTGTATAGTAGACAAAGGGCAGAGAAGGTCCATGGTTGAGGAAAGGGAGGAAAGCAGAGTGTCAGTAGCTGAGTCCAGGGGAAGGGAGGAGAAGGATTCATGGTCAGGGAGAGATGAAAGAGTGCAGGAAGCTACGGAGGAAGGAGAGATAGAGGTGCTGGGAGTTATGTTTAGGCAGGATAGGGATACCAGGTGATGATTGGAGATATGAAGTGGGGTAGCAGACATGTCTGTAGCTGGGGAAGGATGAGTGAAGACTAGATCCAGGAGGTTTCCTTCCTTGTGTGTGGGAGGGCAGCTGTTGAAGGACAATGAAAATGAATTCAGAAGAGCCAGAAGGCCAGAAGAGTGAAGCTTCTCAGATGGGAGGTTGAAATCTCCAAGAACCGTCAGAGGGGTGCTGTCAGAAGGGAAGACACTGAGGAGTGTGTCCATTTCATCCAAGAAGTTACCTAGGGGACCAGGGGGGCGGTAGATGACAATTATGAAGAGGTTGATCAGAGAGGTAACTGAAACTGCATGGAATTCAAAAGAAGAGATGGTTAGATGAGACAAGGGGAGAAGTGAGGAACACCATCTCTGTGACAACAGCAGACCTGTACCACCACCCCTGCCTGATTCTCGTGGTGAGTGAGAGAAAGTATAGGCAGAGGATACAGCAGCCGGTGTAGCAGTGTTCTGTGGTGGTATCCAGGTCTCAGTTAGTGCCAGAAAATCAAAGGAATAGTGGGAGGCTAAAGCTGAGATGAAGTCAGCCTTCCTTACAGCAGACTGGCAGTTCCAGAGCCCACCTACCACCACTTTTTGAGACTGAGACAACAAGGGAGGGTAGATGAGGTTGCTGGAAACATGACCTCTGCTTCGTGGATGAGAATGTCTATGTCTGTAAGAGGTAACAACAGAAATCGGTTTGAGGCACCTGTCTGTGGTCTTGTCAAAGTATGAAAAGTGAGATTAAGGATGTAAGAGAACAAGAAAAAAAAGTGACAATATACTTACTATTTAAGTGAGTAACAGGTATTGACAAGGCAAACTGCAAACCGCTACAGACACAAGTGTCTGAACCTTCAATATAAATTAGTTAGCCCTGCCCACAATTCACACCTTAAGGGAGACTGAAACTATTCTTGATTAATCACCCGAGACAACTAGGAAGCAAAGATCAACAAGCTATACAATAACAGTTCAAATAACTACTCTAGAACCAACCACGTTAAACAAATAGTACACAAAAGTCGGAATCTTACCTTACCAGATGGGAACAGATTCAAATGAAGAGTTAAAGCACTCACTGGGGGGAAGGAGCCTGAGCTGGTGAGGGAGGTTAAGCGGTACTGGCTAGAGATAGTTGGGCTCGCCTCCACGCACAGCCTTGGCTCTGGAACCCAACTCCTTGAGAGAGGTTGGACCCTCTTCTACTCTGGAGTGCCCCATGGTGAGAGGCATCGGGCTGGGGTGGGCTTGCTTATAGCCCCCCAGCTCAGCCGCCATGTGTTGGAGTTTTCCCCGGTAAACGCGAGGTTTGTTTACCCTGTGCCTTCGGCTTATGGGCCGACCAGCAGTGTGGAGTACCCAACCTTCTTGGAGACCCTGCGAGGGGTGCTGGGAGGTGCTCTGACTGGGGACTCCATAGTTTTGCTGGGGGACTTCAACACCCGTGTGGGCAATGACAGTGATACCTGGAGGGGCATGATTGTGAGGAACAGACCCCTGATCAGAACTCAAGTGGTGTCCTGTTGCTGGACTTCTGTGCTAGTCACAGTTTGTCCATAACAAACACCATGTTTAAGCATAAGGGTGCCTATCAGTACATGTGGTATCAGGACACCCTAGCCCGGAGATCAATGATCGACCTTGTGGTCGTGTTTTTTGACCTTTGGCCGCATGTCTTGGACACTCTTCGGCCACATGTCTTGTGAAGAGAGGGGCAGAGCTGTCAACCGATCACCACCTGGTGGTGAGTTGGATCCGCTTACGGAGGAGGATGCCGGACAGATGTGGCAGACCCAAACGTATTGTGAGGGTCTGTTAGGAAGATCTTGCTGATCCCTCTGTTAGGGGGGGTCTTCAACTCCCTCCTCTGGGAGAGTTTCAACCAGACCCCGAGGGAGGTTGGGGACACTGAGTATGAATGGAGCATGTTCTCCTCATCCATTGTTGATGCAGCCATCCAGAGCTGTGGCCGTAAGGTCTCTGGTTCCGGTTGTGGCAGCAATTCCTGAACACAGTGGTGGATACTGGGAGCAAGGGATGCCGTCAAGCTGAAGAAAGAGTCCTATTGAGCCTGGTTGGCTCGGGGGACCCCGGAGGCAGCTGAGGCGTACCGCCAAGCCAAGCAAGCTGCAGCCCGGGTGGTCTTGGAAGCAAAAACTCGAGTCTGGGAGGAGTTTGGTGAAGCCATGGAGAAGGACTATCAGACGGCTTTGAGGAAATTCTGGCAGACCATTCAGTGCCTCAGAAGGGGTAAGCAGCTCTCTGCCAACACTGTTTACAGTGGAGGCGGACAGTTGCTAGCCTCGACTTGGGATATTGTTGGACGGTGGAAGGAATACTTTAAGTATCTCCTCAATCCCACTGACATGCCTTCCATAGAGGAACCAGAGGCTGAGGACTCAGAGGTAGATTCATTCATCACCCAAGCTGAGGTCACTGGTGGCAAGGTAATGGGGGCGGATGAGATTCAACCTGAGTACCTTAAGTCTCCCTTACAATTAGGGTAAGGAGCTCTGTCACCCAAGAGGAGCTCGAAGTAGAGCCACTGCTCCTCCACATCGAAAGGGAATAGTTGAAGTGGCTTGGGCATCCGTTTTGGATGCCTCCAGAACACCCTTGAGAAGGTGTTCCAGGGATGCCCCATCGGGAAGAGACCCCGGGGAAGACCGAGGACACGATAGAGAGACTATGTCTCTTGGCTGACCTGGGAATGCCTCGGGATCCCCCGGAAGAGCTAGAGGAAGTGGCTGGGGAGAGGGAAGTCTGGGCATCCCTGCCACCAACTCCTGGTCTGAAGGTAGTTGCAGTTTAAATACTCTCGCTCCACTTCCATCAACCAATCACAGCAGAGCTCTAATTATCCACATCAGGTGGGGACACTGGTTCTGCGGAGAGAGAGAGAAAGAGGGAAAGAAAACATCATGCACAACAAAGGAATCTTACGGCTCTGGACATAACAATCACCACTGGCCAGATGAAGAGAAAGCTGGCAACACTGAAACTTGGAAAAGCTGCAGGGTTTGATGGAATCAGTCCCAGGGTACTGAAGACCTGCAACAGCCATCTGTCTGGGACCTCATCTTTAACCTGCACCTTCAAAAAGAGTAGGTGCTAGAACTGTGGAAAACATCCTTCATACTACCTGAAGAATTATAGACCCATGGCCCTCTTATCATGTAATGATGATCCTGGAGAGACTAGTGCTGTTCCATCTTAGACCTCAGTCCAGCTCTTTTCTGCATCCTCTGCAGTTTTCCTACAAGCCACAGCATCTGAGAACCACAGGGAACCATGTTCTCCCCCTTTATCTTCACCCTGAACACAATGGATTCTTAGTACAGGTTGGATTCCTAACACATTCAGAAATTGTCTGATGATCCTTTGATATTTGAGTGCACCAGGGATGAACAGGAGGACAGGCACAAGGTCAACAACTTCAATGCAGTGATGCAGGAAGAACCATCTTCACCTCAGTGAAACCAAGACTGTACTACAGAAGTAATAGTTCAACTAGCACCATTATAATCATGGGTCAGAACACTGAGCTGGTTGATACTTGCAAACAGCTGAGCTGGAATATCAACACTAAGTCAGAGTACAGGAGAGGACTAAGGAGAATCAAATTTTTTGAGGGAGCTTAGATTAATTAATGATTATGGCAAGATGTTAGAGATCTTCTACTAGTCTGTAGTTGTCGTTGCAGCCTTCTTTGGGGTTTCCTACATTTACCTCCCCAGTCAAAAGAAATTTGTAGATTGAGTGTGACTAAGGGTGATTGTGCCCTGCAATAAATAGGCCTTGAGTGTTCCCCGAGTCTTCTGTGATAGGCTCCAGACTCTCTGTGACCCTTCGTATGATAAACAATACAGGAAATGGAAGGATGGATATATATATATTCACTCTATATAATATACTCACCCTTGGGTCCTCTGTGGGTGGCACCCATTTGTCTCTCACTTCCAGTGCAGTGCAGCCCGGGTGGTCTCGGAAGCAAAAACTCGGGTCTGGGAGGAGTTCGGTGAGGCCATGGAGAAGGACTATCAGACGGCTTTGAGGAAATTCTGGCAGACCATTCAGTGCCTCAGAGGGGTAAGCAGCTCTCTGCCAACACTGTTTACAGTGGAGGTGGACAGTTCAAAGAATAGTAGATTTGCAGGCCCTCCATCTCTGTTTCTGTCTGCCTGGGGTTTGCTACTGGGAGGGTTAAAGCTATTGTTTCACCATACAGTGGGGCAAAAAAGTATTTAGTCAGCCAACAATTGTGCAAGTTCTCCCACTTAAAAAGATGAGAGAGGCCTGTAATTTTCATCATAGGTACACTTCAACTATGAGAGACAGAATGAGAAAAAAAAATCCAGAAAATCACATTGTCTGATTTTTAAAGAATTTATTTGCAAATTATGGTGAAAAATAAGTATTTGGTCACCTACAAAAAAGCAAGATTTCTGGCTCTCACAGACCTGTAACTTCTTCTTTAAGAGGCTCCTCTGTCCTCCACTCGTTACCTGTATTAATGGCACCTGTTTTAACTCGTTATCAGTATAAAAGACACCTGTCCACAACCTCAAATAGTCAGACTCCAAACTCCACTATGGCCAAGACCAAAGAGCTGTCAAAGGACACCAGAAACAAAATTGTAGACCTGCACCAGGCTGGGAAGACTGAATCTGCAATAGGTAAGCAGCTTGGTGTGAAGAAATCAACTGTGGGAGCAATTATTAGAAAATGGAAGACATACAAGACCACTGATAATCTCCCTCGATCTGGGGCTCCATGCAAGATCTCACTCCGTGGGGTCAAAATGATCACAAGAACGGTGAGCAGAAATCCCAGAACCACATGGGGGGACCTAGTGAATGACCTGCAGAGAGCTGGGACCAAAGTAACAAAGGCTACCATCAGTAACACACTACGCCACCAGGGACTCAAATCCTGCAGTGCCAGACGTGTCCCCCTGCTTAAGCCAGTACATGTCTGGGCCCGTCTGAAGTTTGCTAGAGAGCATTTGGATGATTCAGAAGAGGATTGGGAGAATGTCATATGGTCAGATGCAACCAAAATAGAACTTTTTGGTAAAAACTCAACTTGTTGTGTTTAGAGGAGAAAGAATGCTGAGTTGCATCCAAAGAACACCATACCTACTGTGAAGCATGGGGGTGGAAACATCATGCTTTGGGGCTGTTTTTCTGCAAAGGGACCGGGACGACTGATCCGTGTAAAGGAAAGAATGAATGGGGCCATGTATCGTGAGATTTTGAGTAAAAACCTCCTTCCATCAGCAAGGGCATTGAAGATGAAACGTGGCTGGGTCTTTCAGCATGACAATGATCTCAAACACACCGCCCGGGCAACGAAGGAGTGGCTTCATAAGAAGCATTTCAAGGTCCTGGAGTGGCCTAGCCAGTCTCCAGATCTCAACCCCATAGAAAATCTTTGGAGGGAGTTGAAAATCCGTGTTGCCCAGCAACAGCCCCAAAACATCACTGCTCTAGAGGAGATTTGCATGGAGGAATGGGCCAAACTACCAGCAACAGTGTGTAAAAACCTTGTGGCGACTTACAGAAAACGTTTGACCTCTGTCATTGCCAACAAAGGGTATATAACAAAGTATTGATGAACTTTTGTTACTGACCAAATACTTATTTTCCACCATAACTTGCAAATAAATTCTTTAAAAATCAGACAATGTGATTTTCTGGATTTCTTTTTTCTCATTCTGTCTCTCATAGTTGAAGTGTACCTATGATGAAAATTACAGGCCTCTCTCATCTTTTTAAGTGGGTGAACTTGCACAATTGGTGGCTGACTAAACACTTTTTTGCCCCACTGTAGGTCATATCTTAAAAGGTACCCTCAGTGCCCGGTCAGCCAGTGATCTTACATGCCTTCTGTCCTCTGCCTCATGAGTCTTCATAACAGGCTACACCAACTGTGCTTTCTGTCTCTCTGGCCAGTGGTTTAAGTCCTATCAGCTCTTTTGGTCAAGTCATTTGGTGGCTGCAGTTGGGATAGATTGGGGTTGGTGTTCCCAGCAGTTGCCCATGCCAATTCACACAGCCCGGTGGGATTCTTTCTCATGTGGCAGCATGTTGTTATTGCCATTTCATTATCGTCAAACCAAGATGGAATGTTGACTTTTCTCAAAAGGAAGCATCTCTGGATAGGTATTTAATCATGTTCTATGAGAAGAGAATATCTCAGATTTGTCTCAGGAATACTTTGGTATAAAGTGGAGTCAATAATTGCCTCAATGACTGCAATAATTGTCTCAAGTATCCCAAACCTTCTGGATCCAAAACAAACCCAAATCATTATGCCTACGCTGTGTTTGCTTTGCATAATGACCAAACATCTCCATTTTGCTCTCATCAGTTCTTTTGCAAACATATGTTGTGCTCCTTTTTGGAAAGAAGAGACTCTGATTCTGCTGTAATGAGCATAAACATTTATCTAGCTTAAAGACACCTCTATGTCACATGATTTAGCTCTTAGGGTGTTTCTTTACATCCCTGCATTAAAATGGAGCTAACCTTGGACTGAATTTATGGGACTACATACTAAAATCTTTTGTGTTTTTTGTTTTCACTTGACGTTATTTGTTTGTGTCTAGGAGTTGGTGAGGATCACATGATTGTTATATACAGGCACTAATAAATAAAAACACAGAATCTAAAGAGGGAAAATTTCACAATACAAAGGGGCAAATAACAAGAACTAAACTTTAAAAACCCCTCCTTGAACCGCCACCTTATTGTGGTGGAGGGGTTTGAGTACCCGAATGAACCTAGGAGCCATGTTGTCAGGGGCCTTCATGGAGCCTGCTTTATCGTTTGTATTTTGTGTCACGCCTTTCCCATTGTTCTCGTTCCTTTTGTTCACCTGTTCCCTATTAGCCGTGATGTTTACCCCTATATATAGGGATCCCTGTGTACCTGTCCTTGTGGGTCATTGTTCTTTGTTTCATGTTTTAGGTTATGGTGCATTAGGTTTTGTTTATTAGTGTTATGTTTTAGCGTTAGGTTTGTCTTTCACATGTATTTGTGTTTATGTTAATAAAGCAGCGCTCCACTGAATCCTGCGTATGGGCCTTATTCCATGGCGTGCAGGAACGTGCATGCGCAATCACGGAGGTCCGGGTTCGAGCCCCGCACAGGGTGGGGGTGCCCAGACGTGACAGTAACACTGACACAACAATTCAGTTCCAATGCTTGGATTGGACTGTATGCTAACATCAACAGCTGGTACTGGACCTTCACAAATGAGTCAGTGGGAAATTTTACACACTGGTCATTAGGGCAACCTAACAATTTGTATAGAACTAAGATGTGCAGAATCATATATTTGGCAAAATGGTTGGATGGCCCATGTAACTGGCTGGCACCATTTCTGTGTGTTGATGGTGAGTAACAAAATTTTATTAATTCTGGAATACTTCCACTAACAATCTAATCTTGATTCAATTTGAAGTTGCTGTCACTGGTAATTATTGCAGCTCACACTGAGTTAAAGAATTCTCTAGTAGTTTTATGACATTTAGCTACTATGCAGAGCAAAAGTATTGGTATTTAAGTATATACTGTAAGTATTTGGAAACCCTTTTTATTTTATTTTATTTGAGGAAGGACCAAAAAATCCTGGAAACTGAATTCTATTTCTATCAAAATTCTAAAATATTTTATTTTATTTATTCATTGTCTGCCGCTTATCCGAACTACACTCAGGTCACAGGGAGCCTGTGCCTATCTCAGGCGTCATAGGGCATCAAGGCAGGATACACCCTGGACGGAGTGCCAACCCATCGCAGGGCACACACACACACACACACACATTCACTCACACAATACAGAGATGCCAATCAACCTACCATGCATGTCTTTGGACTGGGGGAGGAAACCGGAGCACCCAGAGGACATGCAAACTCCACACACACGGTGGAGGTGGGAATCGAACCCCCAACCCTGGAGGTGTGAGGCAAACGTGCTAGCCACTAAGCCACCATGCCCCCTTATTCTTTTTTTATTTAAACAAACAAAACAAAAAGCAATTCACAGAAAACACTAAGAAGAAAACAGGTTACATGAATACAAAACAGGATACCAGGAACAAAGAAGCACACAACTACAACAAGGACTCAGGAAAAATCAAACATAACTAGGGAAAGTGCTAATGACACATTAGGAACAGGTGTGCAGAGGTGGGAACTATGGGTTGGGTGGGGCAAACACACATTAAAACACAAAACAAACAAAAACACATGACACAGAACACACGCTTCCAGAAAGCCCCCTAGTGTCCCGGCAGAGAAATGCACGGTGGCCGAAAAGTGCAAAACAAATAACAAATCAGAAAACACAATAACAAATTTGAAAACACAACGGCAATTCAGACAAAATGGAAAAGATAGGTATATTTTGTGAATGGGTTTTTTTTACCACTGATTGGACGAGAGACATCTGTGACTCAAGATATACGGAAAGTACAGCAAGCTGCGTCAGTAGAAAGTAGATTCATGTGTATATGAATGTATAAAAATGTATTGCCCATACTGTGGATTAAAATTTGGCATTCTGCCAAATTTCTGCAGTTCATGTGGAAAAAATCTCAAGGTTTTAAAAGAGACACAGCAGAAAACAACTACTCCAGCATTAACGGATGTCAAAGGTATTATCCCAGGCTAAATATGCATAGTTATAATGTGTCTTCTATTTACAATAACTGTATATTGTATAACTGTATAAATATACCTACCTTTTCCTTTTTGTCTGAAATGTCGTTTCAAATATCTGCACCCATAATAATGGCCAAATGGACAGAGCAGCACGACAGTCTGGATAGCACAGAGAAGAGCTGTTATACTTGCGCCACCCAGTGGATAGCGCAGCGCGGACCAGTTTCAGCTGAGCAGCATGTGTCAACTTGGACCTCGCTGCTCGAACCACAAACCATATCTCACTGGGAAGTGCTGCGCGACTCTGATAGAAATAGTCCCCACCCACCATCAGTTCTACCCACAATTCTCCTCTGTAGTATAAAGTGCACATGGAAGCTGTTTTTTCATGGAGTTAGACCCAAATGCGAGATTCTAAGAAGCACTGTTTATTGACATATACACAGGACAGAGGGCAACTAACAGAATGCTAGACATAACGTGGCAAAGAAACAAAACAAAACTGAAACATAGATCTAAAACTTAACATAAGCTATGGCAAAACCAGGACCTAACCAAAACATAACAAAACCACGGAACAGATAAACAATGACCAACAAAGACAGGAACACACTGATCCCTATTTATAGGGCAAAACATCAAGGTTAATAGGTAACAGGTGAAACAACAGGAGAGATAACAATAGGAAGGGCATGGCACAAAATTCACACAAGCAGGCTTCCGAAATTCACCTGCCCTCGCCCTATACGGGCCTGTCCAGCTGTTCCTGACATAAACAGTAACCATTTAAACCATTGGAAAATGGACTTATTTTATATCTTTTACATCTTTAATATTCTTTACAACCATGGTGGACAGCTTTCCCAGTTGAGGGCAACTGGGATGTCATGGATTTCCATCGCAGACATTCTTGGTATCAGTTTGTCAACTCTTTTTCGGAGAAGAGATGTGTTTGCTCTTGAAGCTGGATGAAATAATCAGAGATATCACTGCACACACTGCAAATGCTGGTGAGAGACTGGTTCAAGGTAAGTTACATATTACTGCAGACCCAGAGGCTAACTGAAAGTTTGAAAACTGAAATGAACCCTTATACTTTTTAAATTATGATTCCTTTCAGATTAATGCAAATTTTCAGCATTAATCTGAAAGGAATCATAATTTAAAAAGTATAAGGGTTCATTTCAGTTTTTAATCTTTCAGAAGAAATAAAAGGTGTAGCCTTTTATTAAATACATATAAATTACATTGCAGAAATGTTTTTTATTATTTCATTTTTATTGTTTCTTTTCAAGGTAGTATTAGAGGAAAGGGATATAGAGTTCAAAGACCTAGGATCAGAGAGAAGATTATTGATCCAGATTATTGATATTATTGATCCAGCAGGAGCTCTGATTTGAATTAGACGTGTCATCAAAAGAAGAGTGTACAATGCCAGAGGATCAAGCCACTTATGGTATCTAAGTTTAATCTCTACAGAAACAATGTCTTAACACAGATCCTTACATACAAAATAAACTGATCTTTAAATTTGATTTTAAAATCAATGAGTCAAGGGTTGCTGTTAATTTGATAGTTTCCCTTTGCACTGTCTAATAAACTCCTATTTCTCACCCCCTAGGCATATAGACTCTAACCATAAACTGATTGCATGGAGGTATGTTCTTCATGGATGCATCGGTAGATTCAGTAGAACAGTTATTTATTTGAAATGTGCCTTGAACAGTCATGCTGAAACAGTACTGTCTTTTTTTCAGATTGGAGTCTCCCAATTTGGGTTGCCATTAAGAGTAAGGGGAGACAGGGGCCGTGAAAATGTATGTGTTGCACAGTACATAATAGATAGGCACAGATCGAGGAAGCGTTATTGTGGGAAGAAGTGTAACCAAAGGATCAAATGTCTCTGGGGAGAGGTGAAAAGGATTCTGTCAGACTTTTATAGGCAGCTTTTTCAGTACATGGAATATGTGGGCATTCTAAACTCAGATAATGAGATGCATTTATGGTACCTCAACTATATCTTCCTTCAGTTGACCATTGAGAATTCAACGGTCGTGTGATGAATTTATCAGCCAATGGAATTATCACAATATGAGAACAGAGGGTGGCATGAGTCCACTAGCATTGGGGAATTCTGTTATGATAACTGAGCCAAATATTGTCCTTAATGTCTCCGACATAGATGACTACAGTATTGACTTAATGAGAATATGACACAGATCGACACTGTACCAGAAAACACTTTTAGTGTAACCATTGCATATACTGATTACCTTCAAACATTATCGGATACCTTATTAGATGATGGGAATAATGAGATACAACACTACTTAACTGTTTTGGACTATTTGTCATCACAATACACATAGCAGACCTTATCCTTCAGACTTATGGTACATGGGTAGGCAAACAAGGTGAGTTTATTTATATAGCACATTTCATACACAAAGGTAATCCAAAGAGCTTTACATAGAAAAAACAATGAAAAACATAGGCCCGGTTTCACAGACAGAAGTTCTGTGCTTTTCTGTGCTTTCTTTATTTCAAATTCATGTGAAACTGCTTTGGAATAATGAACCATTGTGAAAAGTACTATATAAACAAAATTGAATTGAACTGGTTAAATTAAGAAGTTTAAGCATTTTTTATAAACATGCCTTAGAAAAAGACTTTACTGGTGTATATCCTGAGACAAGTCAATGGCACTGACATATTTTAAGATCTGTCAGTGCAAGTTATTTTCAGTTGAGACAGCTCAAACATGTGTCTTAGTCTAGGACTGGCCTCAAGCCTTGTCTGTGAAACCAGAGGATAATTTTTAAAAGGGATTTACCAACCTAAAGAACTCCCTTTGTGGACCACCAAAATCTTCAGCAGACTCTCCAACAAACTCAATACGTGGAGTTCGGTGCCATGCAAAGAAGCTCTTTGACAATGCTTGACAGGCACCGTGGAGAATTTTTGACCTCCTTGCAACAACAACAACAACAACATGTTCTTCCATGTCAGGATTTTCTTTCTGGAATGATTTCAGAATGTCAGCTAAATCTCCTGCACCCTAAATATAAGTTTAAATATAAGATACATCATAACATACAGTATTTTATAATATATTTTATAAGTTTATCATATTACTATTTTACATCTGTTAATTTAGACAAACATTTCATAAATAATGCAGTCACATTGACTGAAGTGCTTTTACTGGGAGAGCGCAAAATAACTGGCTCTTCTTCTTCTGTATCTGGCAGAGCCATGATATTTTCTCTTAAATAAAAGTAGAAAATACTATGTAATTACCAACCTTTCACAAAAATTAAAAGGATCAACATATTTAAGTCAGAAAATATAGTAAATGAGTACTGTGATAATGAAGAGTGTGGGAAATGTTTGACTGTTACACAAAGAAACTGTAAAGATTGCTATCCTTATTGTTGTATATTTCGTAAACGTTGCTAATTTAACTACATTTCCCAGAATGCACTGTTACGTTGTTTCCAGAAGTGTTCTGGTTGAGGTTGATATATGAGAAATTAAGTAAAGAGCGAAGTCATGTTAAATCAGTGTGTGTCATCTTATCTTTCATGTACGATTTAGTCTTCCGAAAGATACAACACTTATTATTTAATAATAACACAGTGATACAAGAACAACAACAAACCCGATCAGAACATCTGTGCCCGAGTGTTCATCAGTTGCTGGTTGGATTATCCTGTAATAGACCTAGAATAAAAACTAACAGCTAAGTAACAGGATAATTCTTGCACCATTTTGTAATTTGACAGAGCAAATATTCAATAGAAAGATCAATTTGTAAAATGTGACTGTGAGTGAAATCCAGGCAAAAGTCATATAAATTTAATAATAAATAAGATTTTGAGCATCAAAGTTGGCATAACTATAAAATGACAATAACAGGTATGTGTTTATTGCTATAAATGAAAGATAATATAATAGATTTTCAGATACAGTACTAAAACTTTCATTTATAATACTGAAATTGATTTTAAATAGTGAAAATGCCACTATTTTCTATTATTTTGCACAAAACAATTCTAGGAGTTGGCTTGCTAAACATTGACTTTAATCTTCAATATGGCATCTGTTGACAGTCTTACTCTGTGAATATTATAGATATCAAGGTGATATTTTCACAGAATGTTATTTACATTATGTAGGATGATTTTCTGTAGAAAACAGTAATTCACAAAAAAATAAGTCTTTATCTTTCACAGATAGGTGCACAAATTCTAATTCTACTGTATCAGCCTTACCTTTACATGCATTTCAGGAAACACTAGACAAAATCTATAATTCATTTAACATTTAACAAGAAAATTATTAACACTGTAAGGAAAGTGCATTTAAATTATGCCAGAATCTATAGTACTTACATCTGGAGTTCCTGCATTGATCCATTCATACAACACAGGATCATCATTGTCTTACAAATTATCATATACATTTTAGGCAATCTTTCCAAGAAAACCATAATTTTGTATAATTACTATTAAGTAATGATGGATGCAGAGTGGTACCATAGCAGGTATGTTGGCTGGTTATGATGGCTGGAAATGAGTTGGTACTATAGCTGGTATCTGGGCTGGTGATGATTGCTGGATATGATGTGGTGTTACAGTTGGTAACTGGGCTGGTGATGATGGCTGGAAATGAGATAACGCTACAGCTGGTGTTGGAACTCAGAGTCCCCTCTGAGTGGAAACTCTTCTGGGTGGTTCTGAAGTCTTCTTCAGTTACCTATATTTACCAAACACTGCTAATTTATAAGAAAGAAAATAATGAAACTTCTCCAGGCTTGGATGAGAAGAAGCAACCAGCTTTATTGGTACTCAAAATACATAGCTTCAGGCCCGATGCGGTCAAGTGCACCCCACTGTACAAAAACCCCTTTTATTTATACAGGCATCCTTACCCCTCCTATCGCTTGCTTGTCTGTGATTGTTTTGACAACAGACGATTTTTCTGCTGAATATGCCCCATAAAATCACTCCTCCTTCATTTGTACATAACCGCTGGCCTTGAGAATACTGTCGGAACTCAGAGTACCCTCTGAGTGGACACTCTTCTGGGTGGTTCTGAAGTCTTCTGCAATTACCTATATTTACCAAACACTTTGCTAAATTGTGAGAAAGAAAATAATGAAACTCCTTCAGGCTTGAATGAAAAGAAGCAAACCAGGTTTATTGGCACTCAAAAACACAGCTTCGAGCTTGATGCGGTCAAGTGCAAAGTCCCCCACATAAATGTCCCCTATATATAGGGGCCTCTTCACCCCTTCTTACACTTATTTGTCAGCGCTTGTTTTGACAATAGATGATTATTTTGCTGAATAGGCCCCATAAACTCAAACCCCCCTTCATTTGTCCATACCTGATGGCCTTAAGGACACCAATGGCCGGGCCTGTGGGTCATCACAATTACCAGGTCACTGTTACGGCCGGTGGTGTCCGGCTGGATATAACAGACCCAACGCGAAGCTTCCGTGAACAAAACGGGGTTTTATTAAACATAAAGCACGAGACATAAACATAGAAAACAGAAACCGCGACACCACATCGGCCTACATACAAACAAGGACTAGCAACTAATCGGGAAACATTGGGAACAGGTGATCAGGGGCAGGAACACACATTAGGCTAGGGCGGGGCTTAAACACACACATGGCCGAGGTAAACAAAAACAGACATAACATAACAACCCCTACTGAGAGCCCCCTAGTGGTTCACCCTCAGCCCTGCTACCCGTAACATCTCCCCCCTCTCAAAGGCGTGGCTCCCGACGCGCCAAACCCTAGCCCTCCCCCAAAAGTCCGGTCCAGCGATGGGTCCTGGGGAGGAGCTAGGAACGCAGAGAGGCCAGTAGGGGGAGCGAGAAGCAGGGTGAGGCACTTGGGGGGGGGGGGGGGGAGAAGCAAAAGCAAGGCGAGTGGGGGGAAGCGAGGACCAAGGCGAGGCAAGTGGGGGGAACAAGGATCAAGGCGAGGCACGTGGGGGGAGTGAGAAGCAGGAGCGAGACAAGTGGGGGGAGCAAAGGACCCGACAGCAAGGCCAAAGGGTCCAACGCGACGTCCACAGCCGAGCGGAGGCGCCGAACGACGTCCACAGCCGAGCAGCAGAGCCGAGTGGTGACCACAGCCGAGCAGCAGCTCCGAGCGACGTCCACGGCCGAGCACTCGCACCGAGCAACGTCCACCGACGAACGACGGTTCCGGGGCAATGATGTCCGTCTCGCTGGGGTCTGGAACTCCCCAAGGGGCGGGAGGGTGGGAGCAAGGTGTTGCCGGAACTCTCCTGCGCTGACGACGGGCAGGGTAGCGCCCCCCACGGAAGCTACATTGTGGGGCGACACCCCCCTCAGGAACATGGGCGGAGTGAGAGCCAGAAAACAAATTTGGAACAAACAAAACCAAAAAAAAAATTCGGGTCCGGGGCACTGGCTGGAACTCTCCTCTGCCGGCAAGAATTGGGGCAACGCCCCCCACGGAAGCTAAATTGTGGGGCGACGCCCCCCACCGGAACCTAGGCGGAGCGAGAGCCAGAAAAAAAAACCTGGAAACTCCGGCCCTTGGCCGGAACTCTCCTCCGCGGAATAAAAATGTCGCCGGCCAAAGGCCTCTCCGCCGAAGCCTGAGACGCTGCTTTGAGAGTGCTCGCCTCTTAAAATTCTTCATTCTCCCTTTTTTTATTCTACTGTCTAATAAACTACTCACTACTTGCTCATGAGTCTCTATTTATTTTACTCTTTCTTATTAAATTTTATCCATATGCTATTGTTAGTAAATTTCAACTGTCATCTAACGGTTATACTGCTTTGATATTGATTTAAGATGAGGATAATAAAGTAAGGATAATAAAGACTTAAAATAATCAGTGCTTAATCTGAGTAACTTGTTTGTTATGATTATTAGGTGATTACTGCTTAACATAGATATCAGTCTAATTATTATTAAATGCTTAAATGATTTGAGTAGATAGTAAATTAGATTTGATCTTATTTAAAGACTACTATTTTAACTGACTAAAGTAAATTAGAGTAATGTAATAATATTAATAATAATAATAATAAAATAGGATTTAATTATTAAATTTCTGTAGTTATAATTAGGCTAGACATAGAATTATGACTTGATTAGAAATTGATTTATGCACTGCATGATTCTTCAAGGTAATTTTCAACAATACCACCTGCTGGCCTTGAGGATACCAACTGCTGGTCTTTAAGTCAGGCCTAGGCCTGTCTATTATAGTTTGATTTTCATTTAACATGTTATAGTATTTGCAGAAATGGGGTATTACTGATTATACTTTAGGAACTTTTTTAGGAAATTTATTATATCCCATACATCGGTGTACTTGAGTGCTTGCTTTGTGAGGTTACTTGGCATTTACTTAGAGCACTAAGAATTTATGTGCTCTGTTTACATCTTAATTTTAGCTTAAGCCCATATGTATGTATATATGAATCTTTATTTTTATTTCTAAATTTACATTCGGTTGTTGGGCCCCCCCATGCATTGGTTGTCATATGTAGGGGTAGTCATGACTCCTATGATCAAAGTTACGTACATTTTATACTTAGCAGTCTGATGACTAAATCTATCTAGCAAGGACACTTGTTCAGGACTTGCTGAGCTTTTTTCCTTCCGCTAGAACCATGGTCCGGAGACGCGGACACGGCTTCACAGGCCTGAGGCCTCTCTGTGTGTTTTTTCTCTGTAGTGAATCCACTGTGATTCATGAAATAAACTACCTTTTTAATTATATTTTGATTATTTTCTCTTATATGCTATTCTACACTACCCTGCTATGGGATTAATATTGCCTTAGCTGCTAATTAGGCTATTAGGCATCATGGCGCCCACCATGGCTGATGTGTTTTCTATGTTCTCCCGATACAAACATAATTTTGTATGTGTATTAGTGTTGTTGAGCGTCTTAAATGCGGAATTCATGCATGCGACAGTGAGATACAACAGGGAAGAACTTCTGGACATTGGTAAAGTTCATCACAAACTTAAATATCACCTGTTGGACTATAACTTTCTACTACACCTGGACCCGACCAACACCCGCCGGCAAGACACACTCTATTGTGAATGCTATTCATCGACTACAGCTCGGCATTCAACACAGTTATTCCACACAGGCTCTCTGAAAAGCTTCTCACCCTCAGACTGACACCTTCTCTCTGTAACTGGGAGCTGAACTTCCTGACGGACAGACCCCATCAGTCAGAGTAGGAAACCGGACATCAGGCATCAGAACTGTGAGCACAGGGACCCCCCACATCCCCCAAGGATGTGTCCTAAGCCCACTGCTGTACACCCTCTTTACCTATGACTGCATGGCCTCCCAAACCAACACCAAGATGATAAAGTTTGCGGATGATACCACAGTCATCGGACTCATTACTGGTGAAGAGGAAACATCTTACAGAATGGAAGTATCAGGCCTGATAGCCTGGTGATTATTATTGATCCTAGGAGAAAGAGGAAGGAGCAGTACACCCCAATCTACATCGGTGAGACAGAGGTAGAGAGGGTGAAAACCTTCAAATTCCTCTGAACCTACATCAGTGCGGATGTCACCTGGTCTCACAACACCCAGCAGCTCCTGTGAAGATCCCAACAGCGACTGTACTTCTACTACTTAAGAAGGCTGAGGAAATTTGGCATGTCAACCGAGATCCTCAGCAACTTCTACAGATGAAGAAGTTGCTTTCGGCTGCTCCCTGTTCGGGGTCGCCACAGCGGACCAACTGGTCCGCACAACAACTTGGCAAATGTTTTACGCCGGATGCCCTTCCTGACGCAACCCTCCCATTTTTCCAGGCTTGGGACCGGCACTGCATCCAGTGGCTGGGGTTGGGGCATTGGCTGGAATCGAACCCGGGCCTTTCGCATGATAGGCGAGTAACCTACCACTGAGCCACCAATGCCCCTCAGCAACTTCTACAGATGTACAGTTGAAAGTGTTGTGATCACCAGCTCAATCACAGTGTGGCACGGAAGCTGCACTGTTCAGGACAGGAAAGCTCTCCAGTGTGTCATAAAAACTGCACAGTTCATCTGTGGAGCGGCCTTCCCATCACTCCAGGACATTTACAACACTGGGGTCATCAGGAGGGCCCATAACATCATCAGGGACAATACACACCCACAACACAACCTCTTCACATTTCTGCCGTCTGGGAGACGCTACAGGAGTGTGAGATCAAGAACAAAAAGACTCACAAACAGCTTCTATTTACAAGCCATTAGACTCCTGAACAACACTTAACACCACTACCTCACACCCCATCACCCCCACTGACTGCTGCTACACAACACACTGAGCACCTTATTTAAGTATTAATCTGCATATACTGTGTCTTTTTATTTTTTAATTGGATTTTTTTCATACATTTCTATTATTTATTTATTTTCTTTTTGTAAGGGAGACGTGCAAAGTAAGAATTTCATTCAATGGTCTAAATCATTGTGTTTTCACTGTGCATATGACAATAAACCTCTTGAATCTTGAATCTAACTGCTGATTATACTTCTTAGGGATAGATTAAGATGTGTGATTAATATGTAATCAAACGTATGTAAAGATTAAAGTAAAAATCAACTCTGGATTATGGATTAAACTAGTATTAGATTTGATTTAGCTTAACTGAGTAACTTTACAGATTAGCCATTAACTTTTACTTTAGTTTAAAGATTTAAAGATGAAGTAAATTAGATTTGGTTTAATGATTGAAGTTGATTGGCTTTGATTTACGAAACTGAGTACATTTTCAGAAGATTTTCAACACTGTGTAACCTGCTGTAAGCTACATTGCCATGCCACAGAGATGGGGACAGAGCATGCTACAGCATCAGACATCACTTTCGCTATTTTACACACCTCCACAATATTACCATTAGTGACTGACGAAGGTGTATATTATTAGGTCCTACATGGAAAACTACCTTCAAGAACCTATGCTTGCCTAAAACCCAGAACATACCTGTTATGTCCAGTGCCCTGGCTCCTGAAATACACCTAACCTGTGCTGCCGAAGCCCTTAAAGGTCTAGCTAATTTCACATGCCAGTCTCCTATAACCAGAGTACTTTCAGGTTTCTCAGAACGTGCTTTACTGAGGACAGCAAACCTGTTAGACATGTGAAGCAGAGAGGAGCAGTGCTTCCTTAGGTGAACCTTAGCGTTACCCTTGGTTTTGCGACTATGCCACCGAGGCCTCACCCATTCGAGTTGGGGGGTTACTAACTCCACCGAAGGCGAAGTTCACACTTTATGATTTTACAAAGTCACTGACAAATGCCCAAAATCAAGGCAAATTGGAGCTCGTGCACGTGGGTGACAATGATGCAGTATGAATTACCATGGATTACTGGATGCACACCTCTAAAACTAAAATCTTCTCCGTCAGAGAGCTAACTAAAATACAGGTGAAATTAACGCTAAAGACAGAGGAAGAATTGCTGAACATCCTGTAGTTCATATACTGGACAAGCTGAATGTTTACCATACTTAATGATGGAGCACCTTAGGGCTGTGTGCTGAGCCCCCTGCTGTTCACTCTGCTGACTCACGACTGTGTAGCAATGTACAGCTTGAAACACATCTATTTGCCGATGACACAACCTTGGTGAGCCTCATAAGCAAGAACGATAAGTCAGCCTATAGAGAGGAGGTGCAACAATTAACAGCCTGGTGTAAAGCCAACTACCTGTCTCTGAACAACAACAAAACTAAAGAGATTGTTGTAAACTTTAGGAGAGCACTGAGTGACCATTCTTCAGTTCAGCATTCAATACAATCATCCCTCAGCACATAATTGAGAAGCTGAGCCTGCTGGGCCTGAACACCTCCCTCTGCAATTGGATCTTGGATTTCCTGACTGGGAAACCTCAGTCAGTCTGGATGAGGAATAGCATCTTACAGGAATAGCAGGAAGGTGGACTTCAGCTCCACCTTTAACACTGTCATTCCCTCTAAGTTAACCACTAAACTTGGAGATCTTATCATCAATACCTCCCTTCGTAACTGGATCATGGACTTTCTGACCAACAGACCACAGCATGTTAGGTCAGGCCACATCTGCTCCACCACCATCACACTCAACACCGGCGTACCACAAGGCTGTGTGCTGAGCCCATTCTTCTACTCTGTCTTCACCCATGACTGCAGGCCTGTGTATGGATCCAACTCCATCATCAAGTTTGCAGATGACACCACGGTGAACGGCCTCATCAGTGACAAGGATGAGACAGCCTACAGGGTGGAGGTGCAACACCTGGTCGCATGATGTGCTGGCAATAACCTGCTCCTTAACACCAGCAAGACGAAGGAGCTCATCATTGACTTCAGGAGAGAGAAAGGAAGAACGCACGACCCCATCAACATCAACGGAATGGCTGTCAAGCGTGTATCCAGCTTCAACTTTCTGGGGACCCACATCTCAGAGGATCTGTCCTGGACCACCAATACCGCCAGTCTAGTCAAAAAGGCTCATCAGCACCTTTTTTACCTAAGCACACTTAAGAAGAATGACCTGTCTTCAACCATCCTGGTGAACTTTTAATGTTGCGCAATTGAGAGCATCCTGACCAACTACATCACAGTCTGGTATTGGAACTGCTCAATCGCAAACCGCAAGGCACTGCAACGAGACGTTAAAACTGCCCAACGCATCATAGGAACCTCACTTCCTGCAATTGAGGACATTCAGAAGAAGCGCTGTCTACGTCGGGCTCACAGCATTCTCAAAGACTCTTCCCACCCTGCCCACAGCCTTTTCAAACTTTTACCCTCCGGAAGGCGATTCAGGAGCCTCCAGACCAAATCCAGTAGACTAAGGAACAGCTTTTTTCCTACAGCTGTCTCCCTAGTGAACTCTGTCCCCCGTTGAACCACTTTGTCTTCCCTCACCACAACACTCTCCTCATCCCTCCTTCTGATTAACTGTATTACTTCATCTAACCATGTCACTTCCACGTAAGCAATGCATCTAGCACACATTCACATGCTATATATAACTGTTCATAGCCTCAGCCTATACATCATTTGCACATTCCATTTGTATTGTATGCACATGGCACTAACCTCCTGTATACAGTGGGGCAAAAAAGTATTTAGTCAGCCACCAATTGTGCAAGTTCTCCCACTTAAAAAGATGAGAGAGGCCTGTAATTTTCATCATAGGTACACTTCAACTATGAAAGACAGAATGAGAAAAAAAAATTCAGAAAATCACATTGTCTGATTTTTAAAGAATTTATTTGCAAGTTATGGTGGAAAATAAGTATTTGGTCAATAACAAAAGTTCATCTCAATACTTTGTTATATATCCTTTGTTGGCAATGACAGAGGTCAAACGTTTTCTGTAAGTCGCCACAAGGTTTTTACACACTGTTGCTGGTAGTTTGGCCCATTCCTCCATGCAGATCTCCTCTAGAGCAGTGATGTTTTGGGGCTGTTGCTGGGCAACATGGATTTTCAACTCCCTCCAAAGATTTTCTATGGGGTTGAGATCTGGAGACTGGCTAGGCCACTCCAGGACCTTGAAATGCTTCTTACGAAGCCACTCCTTCGTTGCCCGGGTGGTGTGTTTGGGATCATTGTCATGCTGAAAGACCCAGCCACGTTTCATCTTCAATGCCCTTGCTGATGGAAGGAGGTTTTTACTCAAAATCTCACGATACATGGCCCCATTCATTCTTTCCTTTACACGGATCGTCCTGGTCCCTTTGCAGAAAAACAGCCCCAAAGCATGATGTTTCCACCCCCATGCTTCACAGTAGGTATGGTGTTCTTTGGATGCAACTCAGCATTCTTTCTCCTCCAAACATGACAAGTTGAGTTTTTACCAAAAAGTTCTATTTTGGTTTCATCTGACCATATGACATTCTCCCAATCCTCTTCTGGATCATCCAAATGCTCTCTAGCAAACTTCAGATGGGCCCGGACATGTACTGGCTTAAGCAGGGGGACACGTCTGGCACTGCAGGATTTGAGTCCCTGGCGGCATAGTGTGTTGCTGATGGTAGCCTTTGTTACTTTGGTCCCAGCTCTCTGCAGGTCATTCACTAGGTCCCCCCATGTGGTTCTGGGATTTTTGCTCACCGTTCTTGTGATCATTTTGACCCCACGGGGTGAGATCTTGCGTGGAGCCCCAGATCGAGGGAGATTATCAGTGGTCTTGTATGTCTTCCATTTTCTAATAATTGCTCCCACAGTTGATTTCTTCACACCAAGCTGCTTACCTATTGCAGATTCAGTCTTCCCAGCCTGGTGGAGGTCTACAATTTTGTTTCTGGTGTCCTTTGACAGCTCTTTGGTCTTGGCCATAGTGGAGTTTGGAGTCTGACTGTTTGAGGTTGTGGACAGGTGTCTTTTATACTGATAACGAGTTCAAACAGGTGCCATTAATACAGGTAACGAGTGGAGGACAGAGGAGCCTCAGTTACAGGTCTGTGAGAGCCAGAAATCTTGCTTTTTTGTAGGTGACCAAATACTTATTTTCCACCACAATTTGCAAATAAATTCTTTAAAAATCAGACAATGTGATTTTCTGGATTTTTTTTCTCATTCTGTCTCTCATAGTTGAAGTGTACCTATGATGAAAATTACAGGCCTCTCTCATCTTTTTAAGTTGGAGAACTTGCACAATTGATGCCTGACTAAATACTTTTTTGCCCCACTGTATATGCTCATTACACATATGTATATTGTCAATTGTATATTATGTCCATAGCACACACATCTATATATCATGTTGATATATCATGTAGAAAATTGTATCCATAGCTTCTATCTGGACATCTGCCCTTATCTGCAAATATCGTATTACCTATACATAATTCATAGTATTCTGTATATCATGTCCATAGCACATATGCGTATCTGCATATGATGTTGATAATACTGTATTATCTGTATACAACTGTAACTTATTTACATAGTACTGCATCTGTTCATATGTACTTATCTGCACATATTAGTTTATCTACACTTCTGTATATAAAGCACTTGCTGCTTATCGCACTTCTGGTTAGATGCTAAACTGCATTTTATTGTCTTGTACTTGTACATGTGTAATGACAATAAAGTTGAATCTAATCTAATCTGCAGCAGCACCACTCTGAGCACTGGGGCCCATCAGGGTCGTGTCCCCAGCAGCATTTCTACTTCCTACAGACACTGAGGAAAGCCTGTCTTCCTCCCCCCATGCTGTCCATGTTCTACAGAGGAAGCATCAAGAGCATCCTGAGCAGCTGCATCACTACCTAGTATTGGGAAATGCAATGTCTCGGATCACAAGACTGAGGTCGCAAGATCATATTGTCTGTTTACAGTCAGTCTTCTATCTTGCACTGTTTGCACTAGGTTCAAGTCAAGTCAAGAAGCTTTATTGTCATTTCAACCACATATAGCTGAAGCAGTACATAGTGAAATGAAACAATGTTTCTCTAGGACCCTGGTGCTACATAGACATACAACATATAATTATGCGCCGGGAGTTTCCCCACATGATTTTTGGGCATGTGCACGCTTCGCCTCTTTGATGGCTCGGGACAGTTTGGCCCTTGCTGTTTTTAAGGCCATCTTGTCTACTGCTCTGAAGGCGGAGTCTCTAGACTTCTGCAGAGTATGCACTTTTGCAGTCATCCACAGGTTCTTGTTGGAGCATGTGATGATGGTCTTGGAGACTGGTCACATCATCAATGCACTTGCCGATGTAACTGGTCACTGATGCCATGTACTCCTCCAAGTTGATAGAGTCACCGTTGTTTACAGTCCCACTGAACATATGCCAGTCAATGCACTCAAAACAGTCCTGAAGAGCAGAGGTGACTCCTGCTGGCCAGGTTTTCACCTGTTTCAGAACCAGTTTAAAGTGTCTGACAAGGGGTCTGTATGCTGGAATTAGCATAACAGAGATGTGGTCTGAGTAGCCGAGGTGGGGGCAGGTCTTCACACGATACACACCAGGAATGTTTGTGTAAAGATCCAGCATGTTCGACCCTCTCACTGAAGTCCACATGTTGATGGAATTTTCGGAGAACAGTTTTGAGATTTGCATGGTTGACATCTCCAACGATAATAAACAGTCCATCAGGGTGAGTATTCTGCAGATTGCTAATAGCCTCATAGAGTTTACATAGAGCCTCCTTAGCATTAGCACTGGGGGGAATGTACACTCGAATGGACAACGAAAACACATCTTGAAAACAAAGACACAGCAGTCTCTGAACTCTCATTTGTGTGGTCCGCTGGAGTCGGATGTAGTCCAGTTTATTATCCAGTGAGCAACCATTGGACAGAGTAATGGATGGGAAAGCTGGCCGGCTAGGGTTTGTTTTTAGCCTAGCACAGACAACCGCCCACTTTATGTGCTTTCGCTTCCTTGAGCACTGCTTGCAACATGCTCTCTCCCGGCCACCAGCATAAGGTGACGCCAAGGACTAAAGGCCTGGTCTTTGCAGCAAGCCAGGGTCCCAAAGTTTTCAGAGTACATCATCATGCAGGTTGATAATTGCATGATTTCTTTACTGTAATAATGTCTGCCAGTCGTATACATGAACACCTGTGTCTTTGGTGTCCATGCATGTTGATATACGGGCTAAAACTCACTAATAGCCCATTTTGGATCTGGAGTGGCTGCTGTGTGCTACTGCCGCACTGCCATCTTGAATTGACAATCCAAGATGGCGGTGTGGTTGCACATGTTGCACTTTATGTAGCTAGGACTAGCACAGAAGCTGATTATGCCATCCAATTATGTACTTTAGTTGCACAGAGTGGGTTGAATGATACCCTGGAAAGACCCAGGTTATAGCAGAGGAACATCAGAGACACATGCTCCAACATCTATGCCTATATTGCAGACAACAGGGACACTGCTGTGCTAACTGCACTAAAAGCTTCTACTGTGAATTCTACTTCTTGCTCTTAAAGCTTTTGTTTTCGTGCTCAAGGGAATTTTGCTCAGTTTCAGCCCCGGTGGACTCTAGCTCCACAATAAACCTCATTGAACACCAAATTGTTCAGGAGCTGGACATTCCTATTGTGCCATGTACCATGAAAGTTAAGATCACAGCCATTGATAATCAACAAATTGGGTATGGCTATATTACCCATCAGACCATCTCACTGGAGCTCCAAATCAGAATATTTCATAGAGAGACTGTTAAATTATTTATCAACTCCTCTCCAATCAACTTCATAATTTTGGGATACCCATGGCTATATCTCAATGACTTCCTTCCTGGGCCCAAAAGGAAGTAATTTGTTGGTCTTCATGTTGTCACAAACATTGTTTAAAAACAAACCATGCCTGTACCATGTCGCACTACCTCTGTGGAAACTCCAGGAAATTTGTGAGGCCTTTACGATTCCCACTGAGTATTATGATTTGAATTATGACCTTACCAGGTCAAGAAAGTATGATCATATAAACCCAATATTATCATCCCTGCACTGGCTACCTGTTAAGTTTAGAATTGATTATAAACTAGCACTACTTACGTACAAGACTCTAAATGGTTCAGCTCCCACATATCTAGCCAGTCTTCTAACACATTACAATCCATCACACTCCTTAAGATCTCGAAACTCTGGACTTCTGGTAGTTCCCAGAATATCAAAGTCTACAAAAGGGGGTAGAGCTTTTCTGTATTTAGCTCCTAAACTTTGGAACAGTCTTCCTGACAGTGTTCAGGGCTCAGACACAGTCTCCCAGTTCAAGCGTAGACTAAAGACATATCTCTTTAGCCAGGCATACACCTAATAAATCCCATAACTTTGTACTCCAATACATCTGATTAAATGCACATCATCATCTAGTGCCTGCTAATATTATGAATAGCAGCTACGCTAATTCCTTTCCATTTGTTTCCCTTCTTCTACCCACCCCCGAGACACACAGAGATTTTGCCAGCTCCTGTGGCATCCAGAGATGGATCAGCTCCAGCTGGGTTCTGATTTCTGAGGACTGGAGTATTCAAAGCAGCATTGCCAACCCTATGTGGACATTTTACACATAACTTTCTACACATGCTGTATCTGCATCACACAACTAATGCAGAAAGGACATTTTTCATATCACACTCTCCGGTGTCACCCAGATGAGGATGGGTACCACCATCCATCCTGGAATCCCAGGCCATGAAGGACTACATTGAGGAAGTCCTAGCCACTGGATTTATTTGACCTTCTACCTCCACTGCAGTGGCAGGCTTCTTTTTTTGTGAAAAAGAAGGATAGCAGCCTACATCCTTGTATAGACTACTGCTAGTTCCCTCAACACCGGAGCAGCTCAGAGAAGCCAAGCTGTTCACCAAACTCAGCCTGAGAAGTGCCTACTACCTCAATCAAGTCAGAGAGGGAGATGAGGGAGCTTCGGACCAAGGCTGCATGTCAATATTAGTCTTACTTGATCTTAGTGCTGCATTCGACACTATAGATCATAACATTCTCGTAAATCACTTACAAAATCACATGGGACAGGCATTAAAATGGTTTAGATCCTACCTGTCTGATCGATACCATTTTATAGATTTAAATGGATAACTGTCCAGTGTAATGGCAGTGAAATATGGGGTCCCACAAGGATCAGTTTTAGGACCTCTGCTTTTGTCAATATACATGCTTCCCTTAGGCAACATCATTAGAAGGCATGATGTTAGTTTCCACTGTTATGCTGACGATACCCAGTTATATATCTCATCAAAAACAGATGAAATATCTAAATTGTCTAGATTAACAGAGTGTGTTAAAGATATTAAAGATTGGATGACTGATAATTTTCTATAAGACAGAGATATTACTGATTGGTCCAAAACCAGTACACAAAAATTTTTCACAATTCAACTTGTACTTAGAAGGATGTTCTATTACTAATAGCTCAACAGTGAAAGACCTGGGCATAATATTAGACAGCAACTTGTCCTTTGAAAAACATATTTCTAACAGTACAAAAACAACCTTCTTTCTCCTCGGAAATATTGCCAAGCTTAGGAACATTTTATCTGTATCTGATGCAGAAAAGCTAGTTCATGAATTCATGACCTCCAGACTGGACTATTGTAATGCATTACTAGGTGGTTGTCCTGCATCTTCAATAAACAAGCTACAGTTAGTCCAGAATGCAGCCGCCAGAGTCTTTACCAGGTCAAGAAAATATGATCATATAACCCCAATATTATCATCCCTGCACTGGCTACCTGGTAAGTTTAGAATTGATTAAAAACTAGCACTACTTACGTACAAGACTCTAAATGGTTTACCTCCCATGTATCTAGCCAGTCTTCTAACACATTACAATCCATCACGCTCCTTAAGATCTCAAAACTCCGGACTTCTGGTAATTCCCACAATATCAAAGTCTACAAAAGGGGGTAGAGCTTTTTCAAATTTATCTCCTAAACTTTGGAATAGTGACAATTCCTGACAGTGTTGTTTGTTGTTTTTTATGTTCTGTAAAGCTGCTTTGAGACAATGCTCTTTGTTAAAAGTGCTATACAAATAAAATTGAATTGGATTGAATTGAATTGAATGAGTGGAAGATGGCATTTATCACTACAAGGGGTCACTATAAATACCTGGTGATGCTGAAACTGGGTTGACCAAGGCACCAGCAATCTTTCAATCATTTAACAAATAAACAAGGGCAACGTTCAAGAGTACTTTGAAGTGTACACCACGATTTTTGTCATCACTGATTGCTTTTCCAAAGCCTGCCAACTCGTGTTGCTCAAGGGTATGCCATGGAAACAGCTACGGGTTTCAACCCCCCATCACACATTCCAGCAGTGGATGACTGGTTCTGACACAGCAGAAATGTTTGGGCAGGTGTTCATGTTTGGCTACAGAGGAAGCTTAGACACTAATACATACGGGCTGATCGATGCCACCGCCCACAACCTGATTACCAACCAGGCCAAAAAGTGTGGTTATTGACCAACAACCTGAAGCTTTGGCTCCCATGCAAGAAACTCAACCCACATTACATTAGTCTATTTAAGGTTTTATGACAGGTAAACCCATTCACATACCGGCTTGAACTTCCACCATCTTATATAATCATCATTCCATGTGTCTCTACTTAAACCTGCTCACAAAATCCCAGACCAAATTGCCCCAATCACTGTTCCTCTGTCCCCAATGGACATTGAAGACTCTCCGGCATACCTTCAATTCAATTCAATTTTTTTCAATTCAATTTTATTTGTATAGCGCTTTTAACAAAGAGCATTGTCTCAAAGCAGCTTTACAGAACATAAAAAAAAAAAAAAACAATAAACATACAAACAAACAGTCCTAGATGTTAGACAAAATTTTCCCTAGTGAGCGAGCCTGAGGTGACTCAGGCGACTGTGGCAAGGAAAAACTCCCTCAGATGGTATTAGGAAGAAACCTTGAGAGGAACCAGACTCAAAAGGGAACCCATCCTCATCTGGGTGACACACGGAGAGTGTGATATGAACAATGTCCTTTCTGCATTAGTTGTGTGATGCAGATACAGCATGTGTAGAATGTTATGTGTAAAATGTCCACATAGGGTTACTGTACTGCACTGTACTTCATGAAGATTCTCAAGTAAAGTCAAGAAGCTTTTATTGTCATTTCAACCATATATAGCTGATGCAGTACATAGTGAAATGAGACGTTTCTTCAGGACCCTGGTGGTACATAAAACAACATAACAACATATAGCTACAAAACAAAACAACAACACAGAGCAAAGGACAGAAGCTAAGAACAGACTGTTATCCTAGCTACATAAAGTGCAACGTATGCAACCCGGTGCAAACAGTGCAAGACAAAAGATAATGCAAACAGACAACTTAAAAACAACACAAAACAGTACAGGACACATAGTGCCAAAAAATAGAGGAATTGTAAACAAGTGCTTTCTTATTACATATATTCAAGATTCAAGAGGATTATTGTCATATGCACAGTGAAAACACAACAATTTAGACCATACAATGAAATTCTTACTTTGCACGTCTCCCTTACAAAAAGAATAAAAATAAATAATAGAAATGGATGAAAAAAATCCAATAAAAAAATAAAAAGTAGTATATACAGATTAAAACTTAAATAAGGTGTTCAGTGTGTTGTGTGGCAGCAGTCAGTGGGGGTGATGGGGTGTGAGGTAGTGGTGTTAAGTGTTGTCCAGGAGTCTAATGGCTTGTGAATAGAAGCTGTTTGTGAGCTTCTATATATGCTTGTGAACATATATGTATCTCGACTCTAGGCAAAGAGGGGGACACCAGTAGCTAATGGACTGAGAGGGCTACAGCCCAGAGGAGAGATCATAGGTGGACAAGCGAGACATCCTTGACCCAGCACTAATCCAGGAATTCCATGATATCCTGCCCCCAGACCTAGGGAACACCCTAGTAGGAGAACACCAGGAGGTGTTCATAGAGGGGGGTTCTGTAACATCTTCAATCACGCCTTCCCATCTTTACCACCAGAGGGAACTCTCACCCAAATATTGACACTTCTGGGTCACACAGTTCACTTTCTGTTTTTTAGCCATTTAAGCCATGCTCATGCTAAGCTAGGTGTGAAGTATTGCCAGTTCTCCTGCATTACCAAGCCTTGTTGCATTGTTCTTATTTGCTTTCCTATTTGCTTTTTTGTTTTTCCAGTTTTGCTCTATTTAGATTTCTGTATTGGATTTTTCTGACACGTTAATTGCTGTTTTTTGGTTATTTGAACCATGCCTGTTTCCGGTTTTTGCCTTGGCCTCATATATTGGATTTTTGCTATTGTTCTCCATTAAAATCTTCACATGGATACTTCTACTCCTGTTTCAGCATTTGCATCACACTTTGACTGAATATGAGCTGAATATTAGGACGATCCAAAGTGGGTTTACCCCTCCTTACTCCTTTTAAGTCAGTAAACAAAAAGCTTTTATCACCTAATCAAGGAAAAATCTAAGTAAATCCCATTATGGCCCATCTTGAATCCAGTGACCTGACACACCAGTCTACACACCAGTCTACACATCTCTCATGTTTTCTTCCTGTAGCTTCATCTCAAACTTCCTCTTGTAGCCATCTTTCTTGTCCCTTAGTTCCATTCTCGTCTCTAGTCCTAAAGGATCTTTTGTTCTTTTTCAATAGTTTCTTCAGGTTACTGCTGATCCAGGGCCTGTTATTGGGGAAGCAGTATACTGTCTTCACAGGTATGCCAAAAACCCAGAAAATAATGTAGTTAAGAATGTCCAGCAAAGGAAAAGGGACCCTTCGATTTCATGTAGTATCACACACATGCTGTGGAAAGAAATGACCAGTAGGGGGAGTCGTTTTTCATTTGAACAAACACAGCTTGCTAGTAGAAATAGTAGTAGTGCCAGGACATATACTTTAGCAGCAGATTTTCTTTTTTCCAAAGAAAACCATGCTGTTGCTTGTACTAAAGCAGATGAACTGCTTATGCTTGAGCAGTGGATCTGTGAACCTCTCAGAACCGTTCTGCAACAAACAACAGAGCACATTAAATGTCATTGAACATAGGTTTGTGTAAATGCAACAAAGCAGAGCTGAATAAAAGTATCATTTTATTTGTGCTAGAGTAATGCACATTCTTTTTACTATATTCACACACACACACACTCACATACACATACACATAGTGTGTATATATATATATATATATATATATATATATATATATATATATATATATATATACATATATATATATATATATATATATATATATATATATATATATATATATATATACAAGGAAGCAAGAATGGTTTTACAGGTGGAGGCCACTGACATTTTTTGCCTACTCATCTTTTCTGCCTGCTTTTCACTAGTTTTGAATTTGGCTAGGGTCAGTGTCACTACTGGTAGCATGAGGCGATACCTGGACCCTACAGAGGTTGCACAGGCAGTCCAACTCCTCCAGGATTACACATCACTATGTGCCATTGCCAGTAGGTTTGCTGTATCTCCCAGCACAGTCTCAAGAGCATGGAGGAGATGCTTTTCACAAATGAGAGCAGGTTGACCCTGAGCAGATGTGACAGATATGAAAGAGTCTGGAGAAGCCATGGAGAACATTATGCTGCCTGTAACATTGTTCAGCATGACCGGTTTAGTGGTGGGTCAGTGATGGTCTGGGGAGGCATATCCATGGAAGGACACACAGACCTCTATAGGCTAGACAATGGCCCTGATTGCCATTGGGTATTGGGATGAAATCCTTGGACCTATTGTCAGACCCTATGCTAGTGCAGTGGATCCTTGGTTCCTCCTGATGCACAACACGGCCTCATGTGGTGAGAGTATGCAGGCAGTTCCAGGAGTATGTAGGGATTGACACCAATAAATGGTCCCCACGCTCGCCTGACCGAAATCCAATAGAACAAGTCTGGGACATTATGTTTCCCATAATAAAGCCACCAGGTTGCACCTCAGAATGTCCAGGAGCTCAGTGATGCCCTGATCCAGATCTGGGAGGCAATCAGGACGCCATCTGTTGTCTCATTAGGAGCATGCCCTGATGTTGTCAGGCATGCATACAAGCACATGAGGGCCATACAAACTACTGTGTACCATTTTGAATTGCTGCAATAACATTTCAGCAGAATGTACTAGCCTGCTGCATCATTTTTTTACTTTGATTTTCGGGGGGTCTTTGAATTCAGTGCTCTGTAGGTTGATCATTTTCATTTCCATAAAAAGATGTAGAATCCTTTCTTTCCTAACACATTACCCAGTCCATATCAGTATAGATATCCAGCATGATATTTTTCCACATTGAGATCCGATGTGTTTTCAAAGTGTTCCTTTAATTTTTTTGAGCAATGAATATATATATAATATATATGTATATATAAGATGAGAAGACAGGGGATTTTATTAATAAATAACAAAAACAACAGACAGATGGAAACACTAGCTAGGCAACTAAAACAGCTAACAAACAAACTAACAAACACAAAAAACAAACAGCGGAAACCAGGAGGCAAAACCAGGTAACAAAAGACAAGGACTCAGCAAAACACAATCACAAGACAATAGGGAAGGTACAGTATTAATTGAAACATAAGGAACAGGTGTGCAGAGGCGGGGAAAGGGAGGAAGAATCGGATGGGGCGAGCACATGTCCAAACACAACATAAAACAGAAGCACATGGGAACATAAAGCAACCCTGCCAGACCACCCTCTGATGTTCTCGCAGGGGACTGTCCAGCACTCTATGACAGTAACGTCCCCAAGGCGAAGCTCCCGACGAGCCAATCTGGAACTATGCTCCAAAGGCCTGAAGGACCATGATCCCAGCAAGAACTAGGGAGGAGCGGGGAGTGCATACCCTCAGGACATTACAAGTGCCTTGTGATGCCCTTCAGTCTAATGAATGATCCTGCAACAAAAGGCCCTCCGAGAAACAATGAACCATTATGCTTTTATCTACCTTAATGACATCTTACTTTTCAGCAGCTCCCTAAAGGAATGTGATACATGTTCCCTGGGTCCTTCAGCTACTCCTTCAGAATGGCATATTCGTTAAGCATGAGAAGTCTTTTTCTTTGCCTTTTCTTAGCCATTGTGTTTTGTGAAGGACTGAGTGAAGACTCAGGCAGTCACGAATTGACCTCAGCCCATCTCACTCCAGGCAGTTCAGCAGTTCCTAGGCTTTACAAATTTCTTTTAGCACTTTGTTAAGAATTTCAGTACTCTGGCCAGCTCACTGCCCTGACCAAGAAAGCTGAGGCACAGGAGGCATTTGAGGTCCTAAAGGGGAGGCTGTCTTTGGCCCTTATATTTCAGATGCCTGACCCAGAAGCCAATGTTGTGGTGTAGGTCAACACTTTTAACATTGTGTTGGGGGCTGTACTATTACAATGGTCAGGGCCTAAAAAGGAGCTGTACCCCTATGCATATTACTAGCACCAGTCAACTGCACCAGAGAAAAACTGTGACATAGGGGACCATGAGCTTCTGGCAGCTAGGTTGGCCTTGGAGGAGTGAAGGTATTGGCTGGAGGGAGCCAAGCATCTTTTCCTCATTCTCACAGATCACAAGAACCTGACCTATATCCAGCAGGCCTAAATTCGGAACAGGCCAAGTGGTCCCTGTACTTTGCCCCATTTGATTTCATTCTGTCCTTTAAACAAGGCTTAAAGAACCTCAAGCCAGATGCACTCTTATGCCAGTGGGACCCCCCAGCAGAAGACCCCCACCCCCAGCCCATATTTCCTCAATCTCTCAAAATAATCATAAATCTGAGTTAGCACTCCAGAAGGAGCCAGATCCAGGTGATGGACCACCAGGCTCTATGTTCCATTATCTTTATGACCACAGGTTCTCTCCTGGGGCCACACCTAACTATTTGCTGGGCACCCTGGTGTGGTCAGAACCATGGAGTTCTTGCGGCATCTGTTTTGGTGGTCCACCATGGATATAGATACTCGGATCTATGTCGCAGCCTGACATACCTGTGCGAAAAACAAGAAGCCTTAAGCCCATCCACAGGGCTGTTTGCCAAGTAGGAGGAAGAGCTAGAGGGCCTAGCAGTGGAACAAATGGTGGGCTGGTGTCACAGGGTCTGGCAGCAGGTCAGTACAGCCCTGCAGGTGACTACCCAGAGGAGCACCCAGACAGCTGCAAACTTAGGAACATCAGGAGCAGTTCCAAGGGAATGGGGTACTGTAATTTGGGGTGCCATCGCGGGTCTGTGCCATGAATCAGAGTAAATACTTTCCCTGTATTTCTCCAATACCACTAGAGGATTTAGAGAAGTTTTATTGAGGTTCAGGCCTCGAGTTGTCTTCTCTTCTAGTTTCTCAATGAGCTTTCAAATTAAAAAATGCCCCCCCATCTTTGCGGCTTGTATTTCTGGCCGGCAATTCATCTTACTTAGTGATTCGTCTCCGTCATCCCACAGAGAGCTTGGCTAGAGCAGCTCGACGGTTTGTTGCTCCATTTCTATGTGGTACAGCTTTTGCAAGCAGATAGCATAGTGGGTAGCGCATTGGGTTTTATTGGTTTACATCCCACTCTTGCTACTTTTATAAGACGAGATAACATAAAACAAAACTTTATTTATCCTGAAGGAAATTCCTTTGCCATATTATTATTATTATTATTATTATTATTATTATTATTATTATTATTATTATTATTATAGTCAGAGGGACAGCTCATGTTGGACATTTGGGGGACAAAGTTAGGGAGGCCAGATTAAGATGATTTGGACATGTTCAGAGGAGGGAGAGTGAGTATATTGGTAGGAGAATATTGGACATGGAGCTGCCAGGCAGGAGGCAAAGAGGAAGGCCAAAGAGGAGGTATATGGAGGTAATAAATGAGGATATGAAGCTAGTGGGTGCAAGTGTTGAGGATGCGGAAGATAGGGATAGGTGGAGAGAGATGAAGGGGAAAAGCCAAAAGAAGAAGAAGAAGATTCTTCTTCTTCTTCTTCTTCTTATTATTATTATTATTATTATTGAGGTCGCTTCTTAGCTATTTGTGTTCTTCATTGTCTGCTCCAGATTATGAGATAACTCTTTTCTACTCCAAGCCCATCACTGTATCACATCCATTTTGTTTGACAAACTCACATTACCCATGATAATCCTAGGGGCCAATGTTTTGAATTTCCTTATCTTTGCCCTTAACCTGATCCCAACTCTGCACCATCTCTTCCACTCAGCTCGAATAAGAAGCCTCAATCTGGGCAATAATTCATGATTATGTGATGACTCCGTGATGACTCAGTAATGACTTGGTTGCTGGGGGTAAACAAATGACTCCAAACACAAAGCATACATCACAACATGGCAGAGAACAAATCTGAGAAACTTTCTACATTATACTGTTAATGGATAATTATGTATCTCAACCATATTTCAATCGCTTCACTACACTTTTAGGGGAAGATAACATATCACTACCATATCACTACATTTTCATTTCACTGTTCCCCTTCCCTCCAAATAAAATTTAACCAAAAAAGTAAGGAATATGGAATAATAATATCCTTTGGACTGATGGGACTAAGGTGGAAATGTTTGGTCATCATACACAGTGCCATGTTTGGCAAAAACCAAACAAAGCATATCACAACCTCACTCATGCAGAATGTTGCGAGTTGATCAAAAATGGTAAGAAAAGTGTAAAATCTCCAATGCAGGGTAATAGAGATTGAAAGAGCTTATAAACAGTGAATAAAGTCATTACTTTCAAGCAAAAGAATGCAAACTTTGGATTGTTTGCTAGTCTGATCAGTAATTTGTCTAGAAACTTTGCATGGATGCTGAATTGTGGTGCTGCATGTCGTAGACCAAGCCTGATGTAAAAGGGTAGTCTTCAACTTTAGTATTTAAAAGAATCAGTGAACTATTGAACTGCAAAACATTTCAGATTTCGGTTCATTATATATCATCATAAGAATGATCCAGACAGATGCTAAAGATTGTTGAAATCATGTAATAAATATAAAAATACATGAGGTTGAAAATATCATTAACCAGCACCTGACGATAAGAACTAATAGTTTAATGGTAGATTCTACCAAATTGGACCTTTATTTGTTTGGATACCTGCACAGGAACATTTCTTCACTCCATTTAACTTATGTTCAGAAAACACAGTAATTTCCAAGAGCAGTGGCTAAAAACATTTTTATAAAAGTATTTATTTAATGTTCAGAAAAATGAAGATGGCAAATGTGAACAGATCTACTGATTTGTTTCCTCTGTTCTTGGTTCAGTTCTATGATTTCTACAAAGCTTTGTAAAAGGTTTGTCTGAGGCTGACTTGACCAGTCAAGTGACAGAAGAGGACTGTTTCATCCATGCACTTCCCTATGAACTCTGGAAGGTGGTCAGCAGCCACAGCCTCAAGAGTGCCATTAAACAGTTAATTAACCTTTTCCCCTCATTCTAAATCTAATTATCTAAAAAATTAAACTAAACTAAACTAAACTAAACTAAACTAAACTAAACTAAATACTGCTCTCTGTAATTGGATACTAAACACAAACTTTACTTGTATTTTTAGATGCAGGCCCCAGTTGCCTTCCCATCTGCCTGGGTTGGATCTATTTTGAATTTCTGGCAATTTCCATCCACTTTGAGTGTCAGTAATCTTGTTTAGGGTAGGTAAATATGCAGAAGTAATTTGCATAAAACATCTAGCCTGATGGAACACAAATAGCCTGCTCAGTCTATAAGATTCTACAAAAAGCTTGCATAAGGACAGTGAGGTGTGTTCCTGCTGCATGACTGATCATCTACCTCCTTCAAATTTCAGGTACTTTATTCAGTATTCTACTCTGAAACTTTAGTTATAAACAGTTAACAAGGGGAGTTTGTGATAATTACTATTATGTTTATAGTAAAAAGAAACAAAAAAACTGGCAACTCTAATCGTCACAGCATAACTTTAAATAAATGGTGACAATATTTAATTTAATCAAATTTTATTTGTTTTTTTTATTTATAGATAAATTTATACATTTATAAATTTTTTATTTGTAAACATGGACATTGTAACAATAGGCCTCATTTCAATAAGAATTGTGTAAATATGAATTTATGAGCTTGTGAGCAACTTATATAGCACAGTGGAATATGTGGAATGTGGAACTATCCACAGCAATCTCTGTTAATATGGGGCTATCCTCAGCAGGAGTGAATGATTTGCAGGTGACAAGAACTCCAAACAACATTATGGCAGATATTTATCTAAGTATAATATGATTTCTTAAAACCTATAGATATCACAATTAAATATTTTAATACTGAATTATGATTAAGTGCAGCAGCTAACCCTAATCCTATCCCTAAACCTAGTCATTTTACAGTTTAGGACTGTCACCCATCCAACTGTAATCTTCCAAATATAAATCCTAATAATTAACATATTTAATATGGCATTTATTTTTGCTTATAATTATACTCTATTCATTTTCTTATGTTTAAATTCAACCAAAACACATACTCAAACCAGTTATTCCCAGTCTATTGATTTGATTGGATGTTCTGAAATGACTCTGAAATGATAAATTGAAGCAGAATCCTTGCTCTTAAATTCCACCAAACTATTTTGCTTCCTGTTGCTGAAGAAAGTCTAGCTCTATCCATGAAGAGTGACAGAATTTTTCTGAATTATTGCAGAAAATATCCCTTAGGTCCACTGCCAATCACAGGTCAATGTAAGCAACAGTAATGAACTTTATTTGACAATAAAATTAAACTTGGGAAAGCAGCAAAAATTGTTATTAATAATTAGCACAGATACTTTTAATGATCTGAAAAACATAAGTCTAGATTTTTAACCAACAGAATTGAAATATTGTGGAAAAAATACTGAAATTGATTATGAAGTGCTGAAGGAGTCTTGTGCAGTTGTATGTCCCATGAACTTTGACCCATAATACCATGTTCAAGTAACTTATGTGAGCATCCATTTGTTTTATTTTTAGGTTTTCATTAAACATAAAATTTTATTGGCACACAGTCATGCACTTTTTACAACTGTCTGTGTTATAAAAAAGAGTCAAGATAAAAGTATTCAAATTAAAAAGTAAAGTAAAGTAAGATAAAGTAAACATTACAATAAACTGTAACAAAAGTAAAAAAAATAAACAGACAAAATACAGAAAAATATAGCATATGATTACTAATATAGTGATATAAATGATATTAATTTAGTATTGCTGTTTATGAATAAAGTAAAAATGTGTGCAGCCTTAGCGCATTTTTGTAAAGTGTGCTGTGGAGCAAGTTCTTGAGATGAGATGGGTGTTATAAGATAAGTCCAGAAAAAACAAAGCTCTAGGTGTTGTCCTGGTTGATGGCCTACTGGAAGAAGCTCCTCCTCATTCTCTCTTTGTTCTTCAAGGATTGAAGGTGCTTCCCTGACCACAACATAGAAAAGAGTCCATTGTATGGGTGGCTGAGGTCCATCACTATCTTCTTAGCCTTGATCTAGCCGAAGATAAACTGCAGGTCAGTTAGCTCTGCGTGGATGTACACTCAGCTGAACGCACCACCCTCTGGAGAGCTCACCTGTCCTGCTTGGTGCTGTTCTCAAACCAGGCTGTGATGCTTACTGTCAGTATGCTCTCGGTGGTGCAGGTGCAGAAGGTCTTTAGCACTTGAGAGGGCAGTTTAAAATTTCTCCACTGGGGTCCCACTGATCATAAGTGGTTGGTAGTTCCTCTTTTGCTTTGTGCTAAAATCCACTATTAACTCCTTTATATTGTTGATGTTCAAAAAGGTTGTTTTTCTGGCACCATATCTCAAGGTTTTTAATCTTCTCTAGGTAGGCCAACTCATCATTTCGTAGATCAGGCCCACCACATCAGTGTTGTCAGCAAACCTGACAATGGTGATAGAGTTGGAAGTGGCCACAAATTTATAGGTTCACAGTGAGTACAGCAGGAGCTTAGAACACAACCCTGGGGGTTCCAATGCTGAGGGAAGTTGGAGATCCACTTATAAAGACAAGTCCCAGGACCTCCAACTTGGTGCGTGGTTAAATGCTGAATTGTCTTTTTGACATACACTGATCAGGCATAACATTATGACCACCTGCCTAATATTGTGTTGGTCACCCTTTTGCTGCCAAAACAGCCCTGATCCAGCAAAGCATGGACTCCACTAGATCTCTGAAGGTGTGCAGTGGGATCTGGCACCAAGATGTTAGCAGCAGATCCTTTAAGTCCTGTAAGTTGTGACGTGGGGCCTCCATGGATCGGACTAGTTTGTCCAGGTCAACACCTCAAATTGGTTGTTGTGGTCAGCAAACCATTCCTGAAGCATTTCTGCTTTGTGGCATGGAGCATTATCCTGCTGAAAGAGGACACAGCCATCAGGGAATAGCGTTTCCATGAAAGGGTGTACATGGTCTGCAACAATGGTAGGTGCTACATGTCACAGTAACATCCACATGGACGTCAGGACCCAAGGTTTCCCAGCAGAACATTGACCAAAGCAGGACACTGCCTCCGCCGTCTTGCCTTCTTCTCATAGTGCATCCTGGTGCCAAGTGTTCCCCAGGTAAGAGACGCACACACACACCCGGCCATCCACGTGATGTAAAAGAAAATGTGATTCATCAGACCAGACCACCTTCTTCCAGGTGGCGTTTTTGGCGATACATAGGGGTCAGCATGGGCACCCTGACTGGGCTGTGGCTTTGCAGCCCCATACACAACAAACTGTGATGCACTGTGTATTCTGACACCTTTCTATCAGAACCAGCATTAACTTCTTCAGCAATTTGAGCAACAGTAGCTCGTCTGTTGGATCGGACCACACGGGCCAGCCTTTGCTCCCCACGTGCATCAATGAGCCTTGACCGCCCATGACCCTGTCGCCGGTTCACCACTGTTCCTTCCTTGGACCACTTTTGATAGATACTGACCACTGCAGACCGGGAACACCCCACAAGAGCTGCAGTTTTGGAGATGCTCTGTTAAACTCGCTCAAATCCTTAGACTTGCCTATTTTTTCTGCTTCTAACACATCAACTTTGAGGACAAAATGTTCAACTGCTGCCTAATATATCCCACCCACTAACAGGTGCCATGATGAGGAGATCATCAGTGTTATTCAATTCACCTGTCAGTGGTCATAAAGTTTTGCCTGATTAGTGTAAGTCCTCTTTCTGCTGTGTAGATGGCTCAGGGCTGTATAAACAGAGTGGGTGATGGCATCGGTTGAGACGGTATGCAAATTGTAAAAAAAAAAAAAAAAAGAGATGGTATGCAAATTGTAGTGGGATTAGGGTGTAAGGTAATGGAGAGATGATGAAGTGTCTTACCAGTCTTTCAAAACAATTTACCACAACTGAGGTCAAGGCTACTGTATGACAATTGTTGAGTCAGGTGTCCTGGGGTTTCTACAAGAAAGGGCCAATAATTGACTTTTTAAAACATGTAAGGATGACAAACTGTTCAAGGGAAAGATTAGAGACCTTGGTGAACACGTGAAAAAAGAAAATGTTTAAAGCAGTGAAAAGGGCAGAAAATAAACAAAAAACAAACAAAAGCTTGGTCGGAGCAGCTAACCTCACAGGCACCATCTTAGACATCTTGGTGCAATTATTGACATTTGTGGTTAGCTCCTGTAACACTTCCCAGGTTTGGGCAGGAAAAGAGAAAACTGGTGGCAGGCTTAGAACAACTTAAAAGGTGCTTTATTCTTTTTCTTTTATTTTCAGTTTTCAGCAGTTTTATTTTCTAATAAAATAAAAAATAAAAAAAGTTTTAATTTTTATTTGTGCTGGTTGCCTTTAGGCACTCGTCTCACTCTTTTTTAATCCTCATCACAGATCACTGCAACAAAGAACACTCATTAGTCTAATTCCCTGCAGGTGTACAATCTTTACCATTCACCTTCTCCCACTGCCTAACTCAATCCATGGAGCTCATAGAATAAGGTTAGCTAATATATAACAATATATTTTATCTATTGTTCTAACAACTATAATAAGTCTCATCACAATAGTACTGTTCTTCTATTCAGTACTGACCCCTCACCTGGAGGTCCAACAGGCTTCTTAGAAAGATATCCTCTTAGGTGAATAGTTGGTCTTATAAATAATAAACTGTTCAGTGGCTCAAATAGTACTTAAAGGGATGTGCTGGACATCATAATTGACGTTCTTCAGATTGACCCTTGTTGTGCCTTGTGATGTCAATCCACAGATACTAAGGTTTGAGTCAGAAAGTCATTGGTCAGAATAGTCATCCCATATAGACTGTTACCCTGGAACCATATGGGTGTCCATGTATTATTATGTACATAAACATATGTGCATTATTCTGTGTACACTTATTATTACAATCTTCTTCTTCTTCTTTCGGCTTTTCCCTTCAGGGGTCGCCACAGCGAATCATCTCTCTCCACCTATCCCTATCTTCTGCATCCTCAACCCTTGCACCCACTAGCTTCATATCCTCATTTATTACATCCATATACCTCCTCTTTGGCCTTCCTCTTTGCCTCCTGCCTGGCAGCCCCATGTCCAACATTCTCCTACCAATATACTCACTGTCCCTCCTCTGAACATGTCCAAACCATCTTAATCTGGCCTCCCTAACTTTGTCCCCCAAACGTCCAACATGAGCTGTCCATCTGATGTACTCATTCCTAATCCTGTCCAATCTTGTCACTCCCAAAGAGAACCTCAACATCTTCAGCTCTGCTACCTCTAGCTCTGACTCCTGTCTCTTCCTCAGTGACACTGTCTCTAAACCATACAGCATGGCCGGTCTCACCACTGTCCTGTACACCTTCCCCTTGATTCTCGCTGATATTTTCTGATCACACAGAACTCCCGACACCTTTCTCCACCCATTCCAACCTGCCTGCACTCGCTTCTTTACCTCTTTCCCACACTCTCCATTACTCTGGACTGTTGACCCCAAGTACTTAAACTCCTGTACCTTCTTCACCTCTTCACCCTGTAACCTTACTGTTCCACTTCCCTCCCTTTCATTCACACACATGTACTCAGTCTTACTACGACTGACCTTCATTCCTCTTCTCTCCAGCGCAAACCTCCACCTCTCCAGGTTTTCCTCCACCTGCTCCCTGCTCTCACTACAGATCACAATGTCATCTGCAAACATCATTGTCCAAGGAGACTCCTGTCTGACCTCCTCTGACAACTGGTCCATCACCATAGCAAACAGGAAGGGGCTCAGAGCCGATCCCTGATGCAGTCCCACCTCCACATTGAACTCCTCTGTCTGACCTACAGCACACCTCACCACTGTTCTGCTCCTCTCATACATGTCCTGCACCACTCTGACATACTTCTCCGCTACTCCTGACTTCCTCATACAGTACCACAGCTCTTCTCTTGGCACCCTGTCATACGCTTTCTCCAAGTCTACAAACACACAGTGCAACTCCTTCTGACCATCCCTATACTTCTCCATCAAAATCCTCAGAGCAAAAATTGCATCCGTTGTGCTCTTTCTGGGCATGAAGCCATACTGCTGCTCACAAATTTCCACTACCTTCCTTAACCTAGCTTCCACTACTCTTTCCCATACCTTCATTGTATGGCTCATCAACTTTATCCCCCTATAGTTACTGCAACTCTGCACGTCACCCTTATTCTTAAAGATCGGCACTAACACACTTCTTCTCCATTCCTCAGGCATCCTCTCACTCTCTAAAGCCCTGTTGAACAAATTAGCTAAAAATTCCACTGCTGCCTCTCCCAGACACTTCCAGACCTCCACCGGAATGTCATCAGGACCAACTGCCTTCCCACTTTTCATCCTCTTCAAAGCCTTCCTGACTTCATCCTTTCTAATCTTATCTACTTTCTGTTCCACAGAGTTCACCCCTTCTACTCTTTTTTCCCTCTCATTTTCCTCATTCATCAGCTCCTCAAAGTATTCCTTCCATCTCCTCTGTACACTCTCCTCACTTGTGAGCACCCTTCCATCTCTATCCTTAATAACTCTAACTTGCTGCATATCCTTCCCATCTCGATCCCTCTGCCTAGCTAACCTGTACAAGTCCTTCTCTCCTTCTCTAGTGTCTAACCTAGTGTACAACTCTTCATATGCCTTCTGCTTGGCCTTAGACACCTCCCTCTTCACTCTGCGCTGTAACTCCTTGTATTCCTGTCTATTCTCTTCAGTCCTGTCCATGTCCCACTTCTTCTTGGCTAACCTCTTCCTCTGGATACTATCCTGAACTTCCTCATTCCACCACCAAGTCTCCTTATCTTCTTTCCTCCTTCCAGATGACACACCCAGCACCTTTCTCCCTGTCTCCCTGATCACTTCTGCTGTAGTTTCCCAGTCATCTGGCAGCACTACCTGACCACCCAGAGCCTGCCTCAACTTCTGTCTAAATTCCTCACAACATTCCTCCTTTTTCAGCTTCCACCACTTGGTTTTCTTCTCTATCTTTGACCTCTTCGTCTTACAGACCATCAAAGTCATCCTACACACCACCATCCTATGCTGTCTGGCTACACTCTCTCCCACTACCACTTTACAGTCACTAATCTCTTTCAGATTGCCTCTTCTACATAGGATGTAGTCTACCTGTGTTCTCCTACCTCCACTCTTGTAAGTCACTCTATGCTCCTCCCTCTTCTGAAAATAAGTGTTAACCACACCCATGTCCATCCTCTTAGCAAAGTCCACTACCATCTGTCCTTCAAGGTTCCTTTCCTTAACTCCAAACTTGCCCATCACCTCCTCATCACCTGTGTTCCCCTCGCCAACATGTCCATTAAAATCCGCTCCTATCACTACTCTCTCACCCGTGGGAATACTCTCCATCACCTCATCTAATTCACTCCAGAATCTCTCTTTCTCCTCTAACTCACAGCCTACCTGTGGGGCATAACCACTAACAACATTCAACATCACCCCTTCAATCTCTAACTTCAGACTCATCACCCTGTCTGACACTCTCTTCACCTCCAGGACATTCCTCACAAACTCCTCCTTCAGGACCACACCTACCCCATTTCTCTTACTATCCACACCATAATAAAACAGCTTGAATCCTGCTCCTATACTACGAGCCTTGCTACCCTTCCACCTGGTCTCCTGTACACACAGTATATCCACCTTCCTTCTCTCCATCATATCAGCCAGCTCTCTACCTTTCCCTGTCATAGTACCAACATTCAGAGTTCCTATTCTCAGTCCTACACTCTTACCTTTCCTCTTCTCTCTCTGTCTGCGCACTCTCCTCCCTCCTTTACTTCTTCGACCAACAGTAGCCCAATTTCCACCGGCGCCCTGTAGGTCAACGGCGCCGATGGCGGTCGTTGTTAACCCGGGCCTCGACCGATCCGGTATGAAATTCGTACTGACGATTCGCATGGTTAAATTTGGCAATGTTTTACGCCGGATGCCCTTCCTGACGCAACCCTCTCTATTTATCCGGGCTTGGGACCGGCACAGAAGTCACTGGACTGTGACCCCCATGGCTAGATTACACTTATTATTACAATGAAAGCAAATATTAATCTGGAAAAAGCTTTTTGTGTGTTCTTGCAGTGATGCTCACAGTTAACATTGTTAATAGTTGCTGTCTTTCAATTAGATGTTAATCTTTTTTTTAGATTAAGTTTTCCAGCAACATATTAGTGATGGAGCTCCATCTGTTTCTACTCCTGCTTTTCACAGGTAAGAAAAACCCCCACACGTGTGTGTGTGTGTGTGTGTGTGTGTATGTGTGTTTGTATGTATAATATTAGCATAGTGCATGTAAAGACTATAAAGACACTCTGATTAGCTCAATTTGTTACACAGTATAGTTATATAAATATGCTAAATCAAACATTGCATAAATATGTTTTAAACATATAAACATTTTTCCCACCCTGGCATGTACACCACTTCTCCCCTACTCATCTCACTACCGTTCACCACCCCTCATCCCACAGTCTCACCCCACATCCCACAGTCTCACCCCACATCCCACAGTCTCACCCCTCATCCCACAGTCTCACCCCTCATCCCACAGTCTCACCCCACATCCCACAGTCTCACCCCACATCCCACAGTCTCACCCCTCATCCCACAGTCTCACCCCACATCCCACAGTCTCACCCCTCATCCCACAGTCTCACCCCACATCCCACAGTCTCACCCCTCATCCCACAGTCTCACCCCTCATCCCACAGTCTCACCCCTCATCCCACAGTCTCACCCCACAGTCTCACCCCACATCCCACAGTCTCACCCCACATCCCACAGTCTCACCCCTCATCCCACAGTCTCACCCCACATCCCACAGTCTCACCCCACATCCCACAGTCTCACCCCACATCCCACAGTCTCACCCCTCATCCCACAGTCTCACCCCACATCCCACAGTCTCACCCCACATCCCACAGTCTCACCCCTCATCCCACAGTCTCACACCTTTTCCCAGATTATTCCCACTTCCATCCACCTATCAATCTCTATCAGCCAAGTGAGTACTACATTCATGGCAGGTTGATTGGCAAATTTTCCAATGTGAAAATATTTGTTTGCCTACATATTGAAATCTCTTGTGTCTTTTGTTGTCCCTTGATATTATTTGTTTGATTCTAGAAGGTGGTGCGGATCATACAATTGTTATAACTGGACTAAAAAAAAATTCTAATCACATTTTTATTTTAGTTTTTTAAAATGTTCATTGCAGTGGATTATGGGTCAGAACAGCAGAAAAAAATCTCATGAAACTGGATTTGTTTGTTTTTTATTTTGTTGCTTGTATAAAAAGTGAAAACAGAAAAGATAAAATACAAAAAAAGACACAAGTTTACCTTTAAACTCCTCCTCCACAGGAGTCCTTCCCCTCGTCCTGTCTTTCTCTCGTAAGTACTATCTGATCAAGCAGGGAAAATCATGGAGCGATGCTCAGGCTTACTGCCAAGCAAAATACACTGACCTGGCTATCATTGAAAGTAATGAAGAGATGGCCAAGCTTCAAAGTGTAGCACAGACACAACTATTCTATCCCTATGCTTGGATTGGAATGTACACTAACATCAACAAGTGGCAATGGACCTTCAAAAATGAGTCACTGGGAATTTTTACATCCTGGGCAGGGGGGGAACCTAACAACTTGTACGGCTCGGAGGTGTGTGTCTTCACGTATTATGGACAATGGTTTGACGCACCATGTGATTGGTTGTTACATTTTTTGTGTTATGATGGTAAGTAACAATATTTTATTATACATAAGTTAATTCGAGAACACTACCACTAATCATTTTTATTTAAATATAACTTAAATATTAAAATGAAAGTGTTACAACTTTGGTAAAGGAATGACAATTTATTTAAGATTCTGGTCATTCTCTTGTCCATTAATTATTAAACAACAAAGAGTGAAGTTTGCTCTCTAATGAAAAAAAATCACCAGAAATGTATATTCACATACTAATGTCTAAAATATCTAAAAACTGCTATTGAAAAAATGGTTTTGTTGATGTACCAGAACAAAGTGGCAGTAGTTTAATAAAGAAAAAACTAAATTTTACACAAATCCATTTTTCTTTAAACAAAAAAATCACCAAATTGGTGTACATGACGTTAGAAAATGACATAAATACCAAAAAAAATATGATTCCACTCGGGAAACTCAGCAGACCGCAAGCATATACTATCTAGTGATAAAACCTGCTACTACACTGATATCAAGTACCACATTCGAATTCCAAACATTTTTGGGAACCTTCTTGTCCAGTGCATACAGTATATCCACATCAAATTTACACATATAATGCCTTTTGACTTTGTAACTGTAGTTCATAAGCATAAACACACATTTAAAAAATGGGGGGATAGTACAGTACAAAATATAGTACAAAAATGTTTATTACAAATGGGATCAGCAATTCCATGAGGAAAATCTGACCTTTTGTACAAAGCAGGTAACATGATCAACATCGCACAGTTGCTAACATTTAAATAGGGATGTAGAGCAGAACTGTAAACATTAAATATTAAAGATTTCAAACATTCTTTGTTTTAAATATTCTTCTATTTATTTCTAATAAAATAAACTCACAGACTTGGAGATAATTGTATAAAGCTTACATTAAAATCAACCAGGTTCTAGCTGCTGGGTGAAAATGATGTACCTGGTGTCATTATAAAAGACACCATTAGAGTTGCTATTGCCATTACTAGTCAGGTAGCCAGCTTAGCTTCCACCAATGAGCTGTGTACCCACCTCTGTACATCTGTAGTTTCATAATGGAGCTGACATGAGCTGTTGTTTAAATGTATCAGAATGGCCTGCAAAAAGAGCATTCAACTTTTTACACAATAAAATTTGCCTTCTTTTCATGGTCTTTGTAATGAGGTTAAAGGGACATTAATATTTTAGGCAATTCTAGTGTTGGTAAAGAAACATAATAAAAATGTATTGTTCTATATGCTATAGATTATTTAAGTAATTAAAAATTCTACATTCAGAGGGCTTTAAAAATATCTACCTTGGGCAGAACACATACTTCCTCCATTGAGAAACTCAATGTTAACATTTTTAATCAGCTGATTTTCTTTCAGTTCAGGGGAATAGTATAACTTTATAATGACTAACTTGAATATTCACATGTGTACATTCTAATCATGTGTTTTTCTCACAGACAGGGAGAATGCCACTGAGAGGTACGTTTTAATTGCACAGTATAAGACGTGGGATGACGCTAAGAGTTACTGTATGCAGTATCACACAGACCTGGCCAGTGCGAGAAACTCAACAGAAAACTCAATTGTACAGTTATATTGGACTTGGACTTGGATTGGCCTCAGGAGAGACCCCTGGTTTTGGACAGACCAGACCACTAATGTGTCTGTCATTAAGTGGTGGTCTGGATCTGCTGAGGATTACTCAATGAACAAAAGTTGTGTCTATTTATATGGTGTTCTGGCTGATGTAGAAAAATGCTCAATCTTACTGCCTTTCTTCTGTTACAGTGAGTTAAAATTAAATTCTCATATTTAGACCAAATTAGATTTTTGAATGTAGTGTTAATTTTGTATATTTGTTTCTATGTGCATCTGCTTTTCCCTGCCTCCAGTATTCCCAACACAGCAGAAGATCATAAGAATGGAGGTCAAGTCCAGTCAGGATGTGATGGATCCTGCAATAATGGCACCCTATCGAGGAGAAGGTGGATTTCATCTTCACTCAACATACAAGAGATTCTCTATCCTGCATGATTCAGTAACTAAAGTCATGTTCTGTTCTTCAGCTCAAGCAAAAATCTGAAAAAATTATGGAATGGCTGAAAACATCACTGTGACATGGAGAAAGCAACCAGATGGAGTGGTGTTTCACAAGGAGGAGGAAAATATTACTGCAGTTGTGAACAACACTATCACGGATACCTAAATCTTTATGACTGTCTTGAATCCCATACTTTTTGTAGTGCCCCAATCACTTTTAGCTTGGGGACAGAGTGCGTATGTCATATTTTAGTCATCTTAAGTAGTACTTTATGCTGGTGTGAGGTTTTGCAGGAGAGGATTACACTGGAAGTCTTCTTTATTTAAAGCTAAAAGTAGCTAGAATGCAAACACCAGTAACAGCAATATTATTAGTAGAAGAGACAGTTCACTCGCCAACCTTTTTGGCAATGTCCTTATAGATACTTCCAGTTATCATATACTGATGATATACTCATTTACTGATGATACATTTGGCATGTAAATAGAAAGCCTGACATCTGGGCATAGTATTCGGATATTTGTTAGCGCTTTGAGTTTGGTATTTTCAGATGATTTGAGGAAAAACCTGAAAGCACTGGCAGCACTGATGGACCTTATTTCATAGAATTAGTGCTTTTTACATGTGCTGCTATTGGAAATAAGACTGAAGGTTTCACCATCATCTTCAAGTGTCAAATGCTGCTATGCATCAAAATAGTAGTCATTTATTTAACCAACAAGTTCTTTGTTGCTGTGAATGTCAATGGACAATGAAATGTGGCTTGTAAATAAAGAAATAGTTTTTCTTTCATTTTTCAAATAAATAAAAAAAAGCTTTTCTTTGAAATAATTCTGCCCTTAATGATTATTTAATCTTGATAAAGATGCTGCTACTTTTATTGCTTACTTATATGATAAAAACCTTTTTCTTGTAATATAGTTGTTAATCATTATGAAGACTTTCAGTAAAACATTCAGACAACAGGAAAACAGTCCAAGACTCCATCTTCTGTAGGCAATTTTGGGTCTGTGATCCATCCAAAAACATTAAAGCTAGATGTTATACTTTTGATATGTATGCTCAACCAATGCTTCATGGTGAGATTAAAGAAAAACTGTAGCCATATATACAACAGAGGACTTTGAACACTAGAAGAAGGACAATAAGATGGTCAAAGATGGCACCAGAGAGTTTCACAATTCTTATGTGACTAGCCTTCAGAGAGATTAGTTTATGATTAAAAAAAGTTCACCTATCCCCCAAGATCCTGACCAAATATTACCGCTGCATTATTGACGAGCTCCATCACAGTGTGGTATGGCAGCTCCACAGTGTGTGAAAGGAAATCACTGGAAAGGATTGTGAAAACTGACCAACGCATCATCTGCACCCAACTACCTGCCACTGAGTCTCTTCACCACAGTAGATGTCTGTGCAGAGCACATAGAATCATCAAAGACGCCTCCCACCTGTCACAGACACGCCAGGCTCCAACGAGAATCTATCACAGCGTACTCTCTCACCAGAATTCTAATCACACACACCTGCACTTAATCACCATCCCAATAACCACACCACATAAAAGACTCACACACACTCCATTCACCGTCCGGTCTCGTTGAAGATAGAAGGACTCACTCGCGAAGCCGAGACGTTTTCGCCGCCACGCTATTCCGCGTTTCTCCATATCCCGTGTCTCCCCGTGTGTGTCTGTGTGTTCGACTCCTGTCTCCAGATCTGCTCCAACTCCAGTCGTCTCACCCCGGTTCTCCTCAGCATCCAACCAAGGGCAGTATCTCTCTCTCTCTCCCTTTCTTCTCTTTATCATATCCATCAGTTTCAGTTTGCTGCTTGAGCCAAATAAAAACCACGAACTGTATCTCTCTGTCTCTGTGCCTTCTGTCCCGTAACACAACCCTAGTCACAAACTATTTAACCTTGTTGAAAATTTCCTTGAAGAATCATACTTTTGTATAAATCAAATTCTAATCAATTCATAATCCTACTTCTAGCTAACTATAATTACAAAAATAAATCTAATCTATTTCAATTATTAAATCTTCTCTTAAATCTTTTGTTACTCTAATTTACTTTAATCATTTAATTTAGTAATCTTTAAATAAATTTAATCTAATTTACTATCTACTCTAAGCATTTAATTATAATTTAATTATAATTTGGTCAGCCACCAATTGTGCAAGTTCTCCCACTTAAAAAGATGAGAGAGGCCTGTAATTTTCATCATAGGTACACTTCAACTATGAGCTATGACTATCTGCATGGAGGAATGGGCCAAACTACCAGCAACAGTGTGTAAAAATCTTGTGGAGACTTACAGAAAACGTTTGACCTCTGTCATTGCCAACAAAGGGTATATAACAAAGTATTGAGATGAACTTTTGTTATTGACCAAATACTTATTTTCCACCATAACTTGCAAATAAATTCTTTAAAAATCAGACAATGTGATTTTCTAGATTTTTTTTTCTCATTCTGTCTCTCATAGTTGAAGTGTACCTATGATGAAAATTACAGGCCTCTCTCATCATTTTAAGTGGGAGAACTCGCACAATTGGTGGCTGACTAAATACTTTTTTGCCCCACTGTATCTATCTATCTATCTATTTAACAAAGAGTATTCAACTAAAATAAATTACAGTCTAGTTACATAAGAATTACCCAAGCCTGAAGAGTGATTAACAGGTTAACAACTAAAAGACTAACAACATGTTAACAACCGGTTAATGGCTATAAATAAGACAATTTTAAGTGTTCGTTTTGTTTCACAGCAGTGGTTCATGTTACCAATTTACCAACTCAACAGGATTTAATGCAGGGAGACTAGATACATACATCTTTATCCATTCATTTGTAAAATTCACTCACTAATCAAACTAGAGAGATCTGTAAGAACTCACTTTTTTTTAACTAATGTCTCTCACCCCAGCTAGTTTATTGTACTATGAGCTTAAATTATATCAGTGCATATCATTGGATAAACTACAATAAATGATCTGCTACAGAAGCTGTGCAGGTTCATCTTTAAAAAGCTAGAATTACTGAACTATGTCCAGTTTTATTTTCATACACTGTAAAACTTCAACATTTACAGTACATGCTGTAATTACCAAATACAGTATTGTGATGGTTCTGACGAGTGAACAGAGGAAACTGGAGGCTCTTAATCACTTACCCCACTCAGCTCTGCTTTTATTTAATTTTCACTTTTCAGCGTTTTATTCAGTGTTTACACACTCACACACACGGCTCTCAGCTCTCTCCCTGTCGCAGCTCACTGCAAACAGAGAAAAATCATTAGTCAATCAATTAATCACAGGTGTGAACATTAACCACTTACCCCCCTCTTGGCTATCCCTACTGCCCAACTCAGGCCGGGGAGTCACGCAGCCTGCAGCTGACTCCAGCTCCCGAAAACCTAGTAGCCTGACTCTGTCCACTGGACCAGGTATTTGCGCTCCCTTTTTAGTGAGATCAGCTGGTGATGTCCGAATAATTAGTCACAAACTTGTCCCAGCCAGCCAGCTCCAGGAACGGTCTCACTTCCTTTTTGGCCGTAGGTCTCAGGCAGGCTGCAATTGCTGCAGTCTTATTGATTTGGGGATGCACCTGACCGTGGCCCGAGTGGAAGTCCAAATACCGTAATTCCACCTGTCCGATCGTGCACTTGTTTTGATTGTTGTGAGTCCCACCTGTCTCAGTGATCTCAAGACAGCCCTCAGATTCTGCATGTGCTGCTGCAAATCATTACTCTAAATAATGACGAAGTAAATACACTGTATGAGTCAAAAGGGCAAATATCCCTTTGTTAAATTCAGTGTTGAAAAAAAGTGAGCCACACTTGACCGATTGAGCAGTTCATCAACGCAAGTCACTGGGTCAGCTGTGTACCACAACATCTGGGGGTCTCATTAACCTATGAGGTTAGCATAACCTTGGAGAAGCTGGGGTGGGGAATTTGCTGTGCACCGCGTCTATCCATTCATATCCATTCCATTACCGACATCCTCGACTTGTCGTGTAACGTCAAAGTGCCCTTGCCACTTGGCGAGTAATTTAGAGCTCAATGTGGGTATTAAAATGAGCACTTTTTTCCTGGTGCAGGGTTCCCCTTCTTGTGCCTGTAGAAAAATTCTTCAGTAATAAATGCCTTAGTGTGTGGAGCTTTGTGCTCAGATCAAGAACATATTGAATTTCGTTTTTACTAGTAGTAGTCAAAACTTGTAGATTTTCCCTTCACAGTGCCTAGGACCCAAGAGGCTTGTACCAGCATAATCATTCAAACGGGGAAAATCCTTTGGAGGCTTAGTTAGTGATCCAAATTGATGATGAACCACTGTGATATCAACTACTGTAGCTACTAGCAGCCCCACTTACCTAAAAGCCAGGGTTGGCCAGATTTGCACCATGGGACTAGGGGACTGGGTACAGCTTAATTACCCCACAAAACCACCTACAATTTCTTTATAGAAGAACCTTTAAGGAAGGCAGTGAACATAGTCTGCAGTGCAGGTTGTCCACTAGCAAGCAGGGTCCCTGCTTGTGTTTCAGATCATTTCAGACCCTTTTTTCTGCTGACGTCACGATTACGTCACAGTGCTAACAGGAGTTTTTGAAGTTTTATGGCATACATGCTGCCAATGCCAAACAAAAATAACTGATGACAGCTGTGGTCAAACTCAACAAAATGAGCAGACTGGACAGAAACAATAATCAAAAATGCTCGCGTTTGCAGCACACACTTCATATCAGATAAGGTCAAAGAGACTATTGTATTTTGTTTGTTGGTATGGTTTATGGGGGGCATGGTGGCTTAGTGGTTAGCACGTTTGCCTCACACCTCCAGGGTTGGGGGTTCGATTCCCACCTCCGCCGTGTGTGTGGAGTTTGCATGTTCTCCCCATGCCTAGGGGGTTTCCTCCCCCAGTCCAAAGACATGCATTATAGGTTGATTGGCATCTCTAAATTATCTCTATTGTCCATAGTGTGTGAAAGAGAGTGTGTGTGTGTAAGCCCTGCAATGGGTTGGCACTCCGTCCAGGGTGTATCCTGCCTTGATGCCCAATGACACCTGAGATAGGCACAGGCCCCCCGTGACCCGAGAATAGTTCGGATAAGCGGTAGACAATGAATGGTTTATGGTTTGGTTTCATGTCTAAATATTTCTAATGCCCACCTCATCAGAAACTGGGGAACAAGTTAAATGATTTCTCATGTAAAGCTAACAACCTAAGACTAAACAAAGGAAACTGTTCGTGTCATCTCCCTTTCTACAGATGCCAGAAGTGAAACAGTGTAACAGTGAACAGACCCATGTTATGTGTCAGGTGTGTGTTCAAGTGTTTGCATTTGCTTACATTTGCCACTGTAGTAGCCAACCAAATGATAGCTCGCAAGTTAGGTAGTAATTTAGGCTGACATTAGCTTCAATTACATCTTCGTTACATCTTCGTCCCCTCTGTGTTTTCTTATAAACAGCAGAGTGACAGGCCTTTGGAAAAGCTAGAAAGTTAGGTGAAACTGAGTTTTTAAATGTGGCTCGGTGAGTGGTACCATAGGCTTTAATTCATGTGTAATTCGTTGTTCACTAAAATATCTGTTTTGCCCTACCTTTATAAGGCTGGAAATTCAAAAGAAAAGACTGACAGTGGAGCAAGAGGCTCCTTGTCATGGTAAAAACATTGAAATGATGTTTTATGCACTATAAAAAAAAATTGTCATACATTTTGAATTATTAAAAGTTTTGGTCAATTGTCTTTGTCTTGTCTTCCAGCTGATGATCCAATGACACCTGAGGAACCAGTGGAATAAGCTGAGCCTATGGTCCCTCAAGCAGTATACAACAGTGTCAGTGAGAAGTATGACAAACTCAACACTGAATATGTCAACTTGAGAAAAGACTTTTACCAACTCAAAGAGGAGAATGAAAGACTCAAAGCAGAGCTTCAACAATCACGCTTTTCATTTTCCACAGTCCAAAACAATGCTGCACACTTTCTGTTTCTCACTGGTCTAACTTCAGTCATCTTCAGTTTGTTAATGTCAAAAATAAAAGACAGCATGCAGAAGCTAAGTGAATGTCTCATGCTGGAAGATCATTTATTAGTGGTCCTTAAGAAACTGAGATTGGAGCTCAGTAACCCAGATATAGCATATAGGTTCAATCTGAAAGCAAAGTGTTAAATATTTTGAGATTCTGGTTGCTTGTATTAGCAAATATATTGAAATCTGTTATTAAATGGCCAACTAAGGGTGCTGTCCTTAAAAAATATGCCCAAAAGTTTCAAGCAACATTTCAAGACAGAAGATATTCATAGAGAGACCTACTAACTTAACTGCCAGAGCTTAAACCTGGTCCAGCTACAAGCATAACAACACTGTTAAGTACCTGGTGGGAATAACACCTGCAGGGGCAGTTTCATTTGTCTGCAGGCTGGGGTGGGAGAGTGTCAGATAAGCATATAACACTTAAATCAGGATTTTTGCACCTTTTGGAGCCAAAAGATGAAATCTTACCAGACAGGGGATTTTTGATCAGGGATGATTGCTGCGTTTGGTGCCACTTTGCATATACCTAGTTTCACTAATGGAAAGAGTCAGCTACCTGCTTGTGGAGTACATTTATCCAGACAATTGTCCCATGTGAGAATACACATAAAGAGAGTTATAAGCAGATGGAAAAGTTTCCAAATTTTGCATTATGTCTTCCCGTTTTCCAAGTTAGCCTCTTGGATGACACAGTGTGTCCAATACGTAATACCTTACCAATTTGTGTAACTCTTTCGTGCCCAGAAAAGAAAGAGTGTGTTGTGTGAAATAATGTCTGTGTGCATGTGTGTATTTGTGTGTAAAACAATTATCTGACGATTTATATGCTTTTCACTCTGCTCACATTGTATATACATTGTTGTGATTGACTGTGACTAGAATAATCAAATACAGAAAGTTAAAAAATTAATTTGCAGTGTCTGGAATTTTTATTTGCAAAAATCTTTTTTTTCTAATTTTTATCTTGCTTCAAAATTAAACTGTACAAGCAGTTCTTTTTACTTACTTAGATTGAAACATATATACATCTTCATGGCAAAATGTTAAGACCCAGGTGAGTCAGGTGTGTTTATCGACAGCGACTGCAGTGCCAGTTCTGTGGCTTCCTCTTGACTTGTTCACAACTATAATGAAAGAAGTGTTTGCCCATCATACAGACAATCATGTTTCCAAACTCTGGCTTTTCATATGTGTTGCAAAATACTTGTGGTTGAAGGGCAGGATCTTGGCTGCAGGTTAGAAGTTCTGGCAAAATAAAAGATACATTACTTTGCTTCAGGTAAATCCTTCTGCAAGAGCTCTTTGTCTCTTGGGATGTGATTTACAACCAGCTCCCGAGTTGTCCATGCCACAAAATCACAGTACTGGACATTGCAGACAAACATGTAGAGTTGAACCTGGTGGTAGTACTGGTGTGTGTTCTTTAATTGGAATGTTTGGTCAAGGCAGAAATCCTCAGTGAATGTGACACCCTGTAGGCCTACCCAGTATTTATATGGGCATTTGATTTCTAGGATCCCTTCACCAGAGCAGGAACACACAACTTTCCCATCTGGAGATACGCCGAGGTGTGGTTCATCAGGTCGTATCACAAAAACCTTCCAAAAATCTTTACATTTTGATGGGTTTTGTTGACCTATTTGGAGTAGCACTCCCTAGCAATTTTCTCCTTCTCTCTTCCCCATAAAACTGCTGCAATCTGTATGTTGGTGTCGTGGTAGCACACGATTTTGTCCAAGGTGGTTTTTTGCAGATGGTCATCTTTACATACACTATAAAATGGTGTGATAATAAAATGTTGTGATAATCCTGCCTGCCCTGTGTGCCAGTCTTGGGACTCTGCCTTCAGTTTTGTGGTGGCCTCAAGTCTCTCACATGGTCAGGGTGGATGTTTCTTTTCATGTTGAGATCACATTCCTCACATTTCTCTCTGATGTCCAGGTGTGTCTGATGTCTGAGCATGGGGTCATACAAGCCTGTTAGTAGCTCTGGCAACTCTGGAGGATGCTCTAGTTCAGACTCAGATGCTGTGTTAGTGTCAATGTTTTCTATGCTGGTAAGAACAGCAGTGTCAGGGGCAATCAAATACAGTTCTTAGATGTCTCCATCTGCGAGTTCTAGAGGATGACGTAAAACAATATTTAACACATTTTTTTAGATGACTGGCATCTTATGAATATACAGTGCATTCGGTTTATAGTAGTACACAGGAGTAGTAGAATAAGTGTTCAGAACCTTTACTTGAGTAAAATAACACACTGAAAATACTCCACTACAAATAAAATCCTGAATTCAAAACCTTACTTTTAAGTATGTAAGTATTATCAGTAAAATATAGTTACTGTACCTAAAGTAATAGTATTCACTGTGCAGTGAAGCTACTAAGCTTGATCTACTCTGGTACATGCCTCTAGCACTGCTACTGAACCTCCTGACATTGGAACTGACGCTGCCAGCTGTCTTTTAGGCCTCTGGAAGTTGATCTCCCTAACTCTTGCTGGTTTGACCTCTCTCTTCGTCTGCTTAAGGCATTCTCCTGTTGTGCCTACTGGCTGCTCGGTCCTCCCCATCCTAACATACAGCTCAACCTTAAATAGTATTGCGGTTGCATGCAACAAGACCCTTAACTGCGATGTCAGATGTAGAGCAAAGTACAGCCAAGTCATAACGTGTTCGTCTCATAGCACAGCTAACACACCAACATCGCTAACATAACAACTATTAACAAAAGTGTTATATTAATTGTGGTTTCAAATATGACTTTAGCTACTTACCCAGCAATGCAGGTGCAGTTCGCCTTCAAGATGTAATCGTTTCATTTGTTTACACTGACCCCAGCCTGGTACATAGTTGTCTTCTGACCTTGGCGCTGGGCAGGACTTCAGATGTCACTACACAAAACTCATCAGTTAAATCTTTGTATTTTAAGTCCTGCACGTGTCCACTCAGCACATAGATATAGGCTTCTAATGATTTATACACCTTCAGTTTTTTTTTACTCTACACGCTCAGTTTTTCTATCAGATAGATGTAGATGTCAGGCCACTCAACCGGAGGTCCAATCTAGTTCCGTCCATTAAAGTAAATTTTTTCAAATATCATTCTCGGTCCTGGACAGTGAGTGACCTAACATAGTCAGACAAATTAGGATATTGACCAGTCATTGTTTAAAAACAAACTAACTTGATAAACTTGTTAACTACCGCTTGTAAAGTGGTCAGGGAAATCTTTCTGCCTTCACCTAAGCCACGCCCACAAAAAACATCACTATGTTTACTAACAGAAAAAGGGTCTATATGAAAAGCTCAGGTGAATTAATTTGCCCACTCAGGGGCCAAGACAATATTGAGACAACCTTGTCATGGTGAGAGAGAGGGAGAGAGCGAGAGAGAGAGAGAGAGAGAGAGAGAGAGAGAGAGAGAGATGGATAGCTTTTAGAGTGACAGATGTTATATTCTGTGAAATGTTGATTATCTTAAGACATAGAATAACCAATATGTCTTATTTCAAGAAGGAAGCAAAATAATCAACCAATAAAATCACTGGATCATTTAAAGCTTAAAATCAGCAGCACCTTCTAAGAATAACCTGAACATCATTCCATTTGAAAAGATGCATACTGCTGCGCTGCGTCATCTCTCTCTTAGCCTTTGCTGTCACTGAGTGCTTGAATGGCATTATGTAAAGTGCTCAGGACTCTAATGCATATTCTAAGTATGCTGACTGGGATAATCCAGTACACAAAGCCAGAGTCCCGGGCTGCAGCCAAAAGCAGTACACAAACCTGCAGTTTAAACTAGGGCTCAATATTTTTTTTATTTTTTTTTTCGCTTTAGCTTTCCTTGTATGATTTGGTACTTACCAACACCTGTAATGATTTTAATGTTTAAAAAGGAAAATAAACATCCTTTGTATTTGGAATTGCAAAATAGACCTGTGTCATGGCATTTGCGTGGTTTAGCATGATTCAAATCACAATGAAAATCATACTGAAGTCTTTTACATTTTTTTGGAAAGTGTAGAAGACTTTATTTTTGTCACGTGTACATTACAGCAAAGTGAAATTCTATCTTCACGTATCCCAGCTTTGGAAGTTGAGGTCAGAGTGCAGGGTCAGCCATGATACAGCTCCCTGGAGCAGTGAGGGTTAAGGGCCTTGCTCAGGGGCCCAAAAGTGGTAGCTTGGCAGTTCTTCGAATCAGTGTATTTATTTTAAAAATTATGCGTTTCCTGGTAGTTACCATGCTAACCTAAGGCTAAGCTATTCCAGCTGATTGCTATGATGTTTGCTACATATTTTCTAGTAAATTTCCAAGTGGTTGCAAGACAGTAGCTGGACAGCTGCTATTTTATTAGTAGGTGAAGCAAAGCCACTGTAATTATTTTCAATATATTTAAATTCATTCATTCATTCATTCATTCATTGTCTACCGCTTATTCGATCTATTCTCGGGTCACGGGGACTCAATCTCAGGCGTCACTGGGCATCAAGGCAGGATACACCCTGGACAGAGTGCCAACCCATCACAGGGAGCACACACACTCTCATTCACTCACGCAATCACACACACTACGGACAATTTAGAGATGCCAATCAACCTACAATACATGACTTTGGACCAGGGGAGGAAACCCCCGAGGTGCAGGGTGAACATGCAAACTCCACACACACAGCATAGGCGGGAATCAAACCCCAACCCTGGAGGTGTGAGGCAAACGTGCTAACCACCAAGCCACCGTGCCCCTTATATTTAAATTAAGAAAGGCTAAAAAAGCAGGAGCAGTATAATATTTAATCATATTCATATGGATGATCTACACCTTCACCTAATTTCATATCTGTATGTCAAATACTGTGACCCATGAAACTGGTACACATATTCAAACAACAACAATAATAATAAGCTTAATAATAATAATAATTATTATTATTATTAATAATAATGAGAAGATGACAAAGAACAGTATGCTGGCTCTGTCAAGCCAAGATAGTTATAAATAAGTATAAATGAAATAGTGTTTGTTTTTTGTAGTGTGTAGTGTGAGTGTTGTGAGCAGGCTGAAGGTGGCGGTGTGGCCTGACTGATGGAGCTTGAAGGTGGATGAAGGTGGATGAAGGTGGAGGCGCTGGAGGAACCTAGCGGCCTGGAGCTGAAATGATGCGCGTACTCCTCCGCTCGGCTGCGGGCTGCTGGCCTCCATTCCTCCCTCATCATCCTCCACACACGCGGGGGAGTTTCTCCAAAGCCGTTTTTCACAGAAAAATGTTGCATTACCTGACGGAGGAGAGAGGCCGCACGAACTCACCAGAATACCGGATTTATTTTAGTAAGTTATCGCAGGTTAGCCGTTAGCCGTTAGCCGCGTCCACAACGCAAAAGCTAGCTATGCTAGATCATTTATTTGGGAGGTTTACACTAAGGCTGTGTGTGGACGCTACACAAGACAAACGTTCGAAATAAACATGTCTTTTATTTATCTCTTAATATTTCAAAAAATGATCCTCGCATTTATGGTGTAAAGTTTTTTTTTTTTTGGTTCGTTTCCTTTTTTTAGCACTTCACCGCGCTAGCTTCTTCGAGATTCAGTTTCGCGCATGCGCATTAGCGTGTCTCGCCTCAAGCAGTGAGCTAATTCGGCATTGAACGTGAATGAGATCATTTACATAGACAAAGAAGTCTTACGGAAAGTAGCACGACTGCTGAAATAAAGCTAAATAAATAAAAATAATTCGATGAAAGTAAGAACATTTGAACAATCGGAGGTAAACTTTATAAACAAGTTAACCATTAGGATTGTTATGCGTGTTAATGGAAGCTGAAAAAGGATAGATCATGCTCTATTGATATGTATGGAGATATTTTTGTAAACGCTGCTTTCTCCCGTCTAAATAAAAGTCCAAAAATGATGTAAAAACACACACATAAACACACCACACAAGTGACAGTACATCTAAACAATTCAGATGTTATGTAACAGATCTGAAGAGCATTAAATGTATTGAGCTGAAGAGAAATGTAAGGGGGGGGGAAGGCCAAAGGTTCCTGTTGAGGGTTCCTGAGGTGGAACTATTCAGCTCAATTTAATTTATTTGTATAGCGCTTTTAATAATGAACATTGTCTCAAAGCAGCTTTACAGAAGTATAGAAACAGAAAAGGGGGAAAATGATAAAGTTTAAAGTTAAGTTACTATTTTATCCCTAATGAGCAAGCCTGAGGTGACGGTGGCAAGGGAAAAACTCCCTGAGATGATCTGAGGAAGAAATCTTGAGAGGAACCAGACTCAGAAGGGAACCCATCCTCATCCGCTTAAGGTTCCTGATGAGGGTTCCTGAAGTGGAACTACTGCTTAAGGTTCCACTCTACTGTTCTGTCTCCTGATATTAATTAATCTGTGAACACACAGTCAAATAAAAAAAATGGCATCCTGATCAGCAGCTGTGATAAATGGAGATAATCTTCATCACATGCAGAACACACAACCGTCACATGCAGCTGTACACTGTGATGTGTGTGTGTGTGTGTGTGTGTGTGTGTGTGTGTGTGTGTGTGTGTTTTTAAAAATGCAGAGGAAATTTTCTTTTGAAAAATATCCGTAGACGTATTGTTGGGCTCTCAGTCCTGCTTCTGTAGGTCTCCTGTACATTATTCTTTGCATCCTTCCCAACCCTCATGCTCTTACCTTTTTATATTTAATTCTTGTTTCTGAACAGAAACCTCACATGGGAAATATATTTCTCCGTTCCATGACATCCCGCTCTACGCTCCTGATCTGCAGGTTGGTTGTGATTAACTGTGATATAAAATGTACTAATTACAGTACCAGATGTCTGAAATATGTATAATGTTGTAGCACAGTACTGTTGAATTCTAACTGTGATAGGTGTTTCTATATCAGCAGCTCTGACAGAAGTGCAGCTGTAAGTCGCACGTTAATATTAATGTGTTGGAAAAATGATGTGGCCCTCACAGAAAAAAGTTTGGGGGCCCCTGGTTTAAATGATTGTTGAACAAAACAAATGGATAACTTGGTTAAGTTTTCTGTAATACTTTTAACACGTGTGGAAGGAGTCTCCAGTGTCAGTGCTGTGAGAGGTAAAGCTGGAACTTTCCACATCATCTGGAGAGAGGAGTTTGAGTTTCTGCAGTTCCTTCTGAAAGGGAAAAATTTGTGTTTATATTCCAGGACAAGGATGTACCAGTGAAGAAACAGAAATGCTCTGACAGTGAGGTGATTATTCTCTTTTCTGAAACTCTGCTTAGAATAAAACTGTACACAGTGTTAAACTGGTGGCTATAAGCATCTATTCCATCATATTTTTATGTATTATTGGTTGCGTTTACTATTAAAATGTTTCATTATTTTGTTAACCTTGTTACAGATTCTCTTCAATATGGTGGTGGAGGTTCCTCGCTGGTCCAATGCCAAGATGGAGGTGTGTGTGGTTGGACTTTAAATCAGACAAAAGCAGAAATTACTGACTGAGTCGTAAATGTTTTGTTTAGCTATGTAAATTATGCGTCTCCTCATCTGAAATGTAAAGATAATTTTCATCTAAAATCACACAGACACACGGCTGTAATCGTTCTGTAGTGTAGATATTTCATGAGGTTGCAGTTTAAACACTCGGTGGTTGCAGATAGCCACAAAGGAAGCGCTAAACCCCATTAAACAGGACGTGAAGAAAGGGAAACTGCGATATGTGGCCAACGTTTTCCCACATAAAGGCTACATCTGGAACTACGGCGCACTGCCGCAGGTGTGTTTACGTCACTGCACAGGAGCAGTACAGACTTACGGATTTATTTTTAAAGCTCATAAAGTTTTTGATTTTTTTTTTCCGGGATGGAGCAGACCTGGGAGGATCCCAATCACACAGATAAAGACACCAGCTGCTGTGGAGACAACGACCCTATAGACGTCTGCGACATCGGCACCAAGGTGAGATATGTGAACAACAATAACAGTCTTTCATAGATAATTAAAATGCAACAAAAAACGTTCAAATCACCTCACGACTGTTACAACTATTTAATGTAGTAAATAGCACAGTGCTACCTGAATAAATGGTGTTTATTATTATTAGCATTAGCTGCAGTTTACTGTGTTTAAAAAATCATGATAAACAACTTAAATGTCTAGTACATTTTCATACAAAATCGTTCGGTGATAAACCCTCCAAATCATTGAGTTCAGGTGTTCCAATCCCTTCCATGGCCACAGGTGTGTGAAATCCAGCACCTAGGCATGCAGACTGCTTCTACACACATTTGTGTAAGAAGTCCATTCGTGAAATTTCCTCACTACTAAATATTCCACGGTCAACTGTTAGAGGTATTATAACAAAGTGGAAGCGACGGAGAACAACAGCAACTCAGTCCACGAAGTGGTAGTCCACATAAAATCACAGAGTGCGGTCAGCGCATGCTGAGGCGCACAGTTCACAGAAGTCACCAACTTTCTGTCAATAGCTACAGACCTTCAAACTTCATGTGGCCTTCAGATTAGCTCGAGAACAATGTGTAGAGAGCTTCGTGGAACGCGTTTTCATGGCTGAGCAGCAGCATCCGAGGCTTTACCAAGTGCAATGCAAAGTGTCAGATTCAGTGGTGTAAACCTCTGATGGTCCACTGCACCAGTGTAAGGTCTGACAATGGCTTTCATCTTGGTATCACACAGCAGTGAGGGTACAGTTGGCTAGCATGAGGAGATCTGAGTGACAGTCCAAAGATATTAATCACCACCCTATCACTGACCCACCTCCAAACCGGTCATGCTCGATGATGTTTCAGGCAGCATAACGTCCTGACCAGCTATCCTTGTGTAAGGGCTCCCAGAAACCTCCTACATGTTCTTGAACCTGTCCTGGGAGACGCACCAAATCTCCTTGTAATAAGATGTTTAGATGTAAGTAGTCCGGACGAACTGGACTACCTGTGCTACCTGATTGGGTTACAGGTACTGCCTACAAGTAGTGACCTTAAAAATCTTAACAAAACTAGAGACATTTGAGCAGTGCATATAGCTAACTAACAGCTCTGAGGCATCGAGGCCTGGACTCCATAAGACCTCTGAAGGTGTGCTGTGATATCTGGCACCAAGACGTTAGCAGCAAGTCCTGTAAGTTGTGAGGTGGGGCTTCCGTGCATCGGACCTGTCCGGCACATCCTGGAGAGGCTTGAACAGATTGAGTTTGGGGGAACTTTTTGACCAGTCAACACCTGGATCACTTGGTCATGTTCCTCAAACTGAATGCAGGACAGTAGTGTTCCATGTTAGAGGTGCAGCAACAGCCCCTCCATCAACGATAATCACTTCACCTGTCAGTGATTGTAATGTTTTGACTTCCTAGTTAACCTAGTTAAACATTCACTGGTAGATTTTATTCCAAGTTAATAAATTAAAAACGTTTCAGTCACAGAAAAAGAAGTCTCAAATTTGAAAGCATGTGAAATGGGTGAGAAGGGGGCAGGGCTTCCAGGTGGTGTCAGCTGACTAATTATAGGTAGTTAGCTTTACTTTGGGATATATTGTACAGCTAGATATCTCGCTTTGTTTTGGTGCATTTCTGAACAATAACAGTTGGCTCCGTCTAAAGACATTTTTTATCCTGGAGCCAATTTTATCTCCGCCTGGAGATAATTATTTTTGTTTTAGGACATTTTCTACACTAAAGTTTGCTGATTGTCAGTTTCTAGCACTATCTATCTAGCTTGTTTTGGGTTGTGTATACTGATGTCAGTTTTTCCTTAGGACATTTTTCAGCATTAGAAAGCTAGCTTTGAGGGTTTTCTCCAACGCTAGCCTACTTTTGTTTGGAAATATTCTATGATGTTAGCCAGATTGTATTTTTTAGGGATAAATATTTTCACCCAGTTGTCCAGTTAATATTTTTGTGTGTTGATGGCGAGTTTATGTAATTCAAAATGAATTATTATGTTTCAAAAGAGAGATTTCGTAGCAGTAAGATATGGAGCAAAATTTTGAAGTGTTTGATTTTTTTTCTAAAGTTTAGTAATATATTTAAAAGAAAATATCACGTTTTAAAGTGTTCAGTAGTTTGTAAGGTGTCTACTCAAGCAAATTCTGGAAACACTTCCAGTTCTGAAAGGTGTGTTTTTTGTGTGTCTTTCAGGTGTGCTCCTCTGGTCAGGTGATCCAGGTGAAGGTTCTCGGGATTCTGGCTCTGATTGATGAAGGAGAGACAGATTGGAAAGTCATCGCCATCAACACTGACGATCCTGATGCTAATCAACTTCACAGTTAGTCAAAGCTCATCTAGTGTAATGATCTCACTGAGGAGATGGAGAGATTATTTAATTTACTGATTTATTTTCAGGTATCGAGGATGTTCGTGTGAACAGACCCGGACACCTGGAGGCGACGGTGGATTGGTTTAGAAAATATAAAATTCCTGACGGGAAACCGGAGAACCAGTTCGCCTTTAATGCACAGTTCAAGGACAAGGTAGGTTAAGGTGCAAAGGAAATAATTGCATAACCAAACACCCACAAGTGTTTTATTCCTCTTATACCACAGCAATTTGTCATCAGTTACAGTAATATTAATTAAAGAACGTCACTCTCTACTTTTTATCTGTTTATAGTTTATTCTATTTGAAACGAATTAGTTCCTCTCGTCACTTTCATTATAGCAGCTACAAACTGTGGTTCCCTCACCGGACTCTCTTTATTCTCTCTTTTTGAGTTAATATGACAAAAATATACACCAGTCAGCTATAACACTCTGAGCAGTGAGAGGTGAAGTGAATAATAATTAATAATAATGATCTCCTCATCATGGCACCTGTTAGTGGGTGGGATATATTAGGCAGCAAGTGAACATTTTGTCCTCAAAGTTGATGTGTTAGAAGCAGGAAAAATGGACAAGCGTAAGGATTTGAGCGAGTTTGATGAAGGGCCAAATTGTAATGGCTAGACCACTGGATCAGAACATCTCCAAAACTGCAGCTCTTGTGGGGTGTTCCCGGTCTGCAGTGGTCAGTATCTATCAAAAGTGGTCCAAGGAAGGAACAGTGGTGACCCGGAGACAGGGTCATGGGCGGCCGAGGCTCATTGATGCATGTGGGGGGTGAAGGCTGGCCCGTGTGGTCCGATCCAACAGACGAGCTACTGTTGCTCAAACTGCTGTGACTGAGTGGTAACACTGGAGACTCCTTCCACATGAATAAACATCTCTTTATAGAAAAACTTCACCAGGTCAATGATTCAACAAGTTTTTTCCCCTTCACTTTATTAAAAGTGGAGAATCTGCTGTAGGATCCTTAATTTGATCCTTTTCCATCATTTTATGAATGTTAGATAACATTTATGTAAGTATTTCAGTATTTAACATGAAATCATTCAACTGAAAGCAGTAAAGAAGACTGTTTATTTAAAAAATAAATAAATTAAACAGATTTTAACACTTCATGCATCTTTTGCTCCAAAACATTTAATTTGAGTTATTAATATCGGTAACTTTACCAAGAATATTTAAAATTAACATTTCGTACACAAACGATAAAACAGAGCGATACAAAATTTTGAATAGATCTTATTAATGAAGTTTAAATGTTGTGTGTTTCAGGACTTTGCAGTAGAGGTGATTAAATCCACACACAGCTGCTGGAAAGCTCTGGTACAGAAACAGACGAAATGTGGCGAGATCGTGTGGTGAGTCTCATCACCACCACACCACTGGAGGATTTATGGGATGAAATGATGACTTGTGTAAATATTTACTGTGTGTGTTTACTCAGTCAGAACTCCTCTGTGTGCGGGAGCCCGTTTCAGTGCAGTGACGCCGACGCCGCTGCCGTCGTGAGAGCTGTGAGTAGTTATTACCTCTCTAAGCAGAGGTTATAGAGAGCGAGTGTGTGTGCTGCTGTAACTCCCATTATGACTGTCAGTGTGAATGTACATTCTTTGGATACAAATGTTTTGTTCTTTTGAAAGTTTAAATTTTATTTATTATCTGTTGTTGTTTTTAAGGGTGCTTTCACACCTGCCTCATTTAGTTCGGTTGAATCGTACCAGAGTTCGTTTCCCCTTTTGGTGCGGTTCGTTTGGTCAGGTGTGAAAGCAGCAATCGCACTCGGGTGCGCACCAAAAGCGGACCAAACAAGCGTACCGAGACCTGCTTGAAGAGGTGGTCTCGGTACGCTTTCAAACGAACTCTGGAGCGGTTCGTTTGTGGTGAGAACGTGATCCGACCTCGAACAGACCCAACTGCAAAAAGTACTGATCATTTTTGGACTAAACCAGCTGCCGTAGTCAGCTGCGCTGTGCATTATGGGATGAGGAAGTGTTTGTTGACAGTTTGCACTTTAGTTCAGAAAAATTAATGCACGCCTCCGCTTGAAGTGACGAGCGATGCGCGCTCGCCGTTTGCAGTGCATTAGAACGTTGTTTTCAAGCCGCATCCGCGCTTCATTATAGAAATGTATTGTTTGCATATTGTGGTGTTTACAAACAATGTAATAGATTATGGCCAGGGACAAAACCGGCCCGCGCAGTCGTCTCTCCATAGGTGTGTTGTCTCCGGGGTTGTTTGCTGGCTTTTCCTCTTATGTTGGAATTTTTCCGCACGTAAATTCTGACCAATCGAAAAGCAGTTTAGGAAATACGCCATGGCCAATGAGTGATGTGGATGTTGTCATGTGACTGCATTTTGGTTCGTTTCAACTGGTTCGGACCAAAGCAATCAGTGTGGTGTGAAAAGGAACCAAAAAAGCTGAAAAATGCTACAATGTAGAATTGTTTGCCCTTGGTTCGGACCAAATGAACCGAACTAGAGATGTGAAAGCACCCTAAAAATTCATAAATGGAAATAGTGAATAAGAATACAGACATTTTAATACATTAACACTGCTCTGAACTTTTTATTTACTCTCTAACACACACACACACACACACACAACTCTTATACATATAACTGTGTGAGGGATTGTGTATTGCAGGCTCCAGAGTATGGAGAGGCTTTGCCAATTCCTGCAGAAGGTTTTTTTTTTTATTTATTTATTTATTTATCTATTTATTTATTTATTGTGGTGTTATTCTTCCAGAAAACATGTAAATAATCTTAAATGTTTCTCACACAGTGGATAAATGGCATTTCCTGTCCCAGTGACCCAGAAAGGTTTCGGCTCCGTCCCAAATCTCACTGAAAACACTGACGCACATGTGCTACTGTTTATACAGGCACACAAATCAGCTGCACTTCATTAGTGATTTATTATTATTCAATCTCTTTAATTATCAATACACTTCAGCAATTAATAGCTCATTTTTACTGCTTTACAACTTGCATTTGGTGTGTAAATATCGTTTAAAATGGCCATTACTGAGAACAGAGTAAGAATCACAGAAACCGGCGTTAGTGATTGGTGTGTGTGAGAATTTACTTTATTCTAAGTTGTTTTTTTCCCCCAAAAGTACATGACACAAAAAGAATATTTATTTTTCATACACAACATATGTATTAAAAGGGTGTAATGGGTGTAATCTTTTATTATACTTATTATTATTATTTTTTTTTACTAAATAAATTCATTATAAATGTGCTCTTTACTGTTACTTCACTTATTTTTATTTTTAAACATATGATTGTTGACCAAAAAGGTGGATAAAAAGGTAAGTACCATGCTTATAGATTTTGATGAAATTCGATTAAGTAAATGAAAAACAGCACAATATTTGAAATGCATGAAATAAATATAAATTTTATTAAAAACACCCACATCTTGGCAATCAGGAATGATATAATAAACAGCTTTCAAATAAACTGCATTCAGTACTTCAGTACATTACATTACTTACAGTATTCATCCATTATTTTGACGCATACCAAACTTTTGAGAAACAAGAAAACAGGATAGAGACAGAAATGTTGTTTTTTTTTTTTTTTAAAAACAAAATCAACCCATTTAGTGTCTACGTTAAAAAACAAAACAAACAAACGGAAAACCCACCAACACATGCTAGCGTAGCACGCACTCCACGAACCAGAAAGTCTGAAAGTCCTTCAAGTAAAGTCGACTCCACGCAAAACATGTATGTCTTCAAGTATGGCTATGCTTTTCACCCGCTAATCAATCACCTAATTAACATTATTTTATTTTATCCTTTTATTCTTCTCTTCTATGAACCTGCTAATCAGGCTGCATTCTGTACACTCTGAAAAATCTAAGATTTATTTACAAAACATTTCATTTGTCTACAGAATCATCAGGCGCTGCAGATTTCTCTATCAGAGTCTAATGTTTGTCCATCTGGAAAAAAAAATATTTAAAGGTTCTATGTAGAACCCTGATTTGAATGGTGTGTTGTGTAAAATATTCAACGCACTATGGTTACCGTGGATACGACCTCTACATGTCATCCACTCGGGCATAGGGACTCTACTTAGGGAGCGTTATATTGTTAATTAACCGTCAAAGTTTTGGCTGTTATTGTGATATGAGGTCTAATGAGATCTGTGTGGTGTTTAACCCTTTCAGCCATATTTGTGGTGCCTAATTCAGGAACATTTAATGAGTTATACAAGGTTCTGTTATTTTTTGTGGTCATGTCTCGTTTGTGCTGCAGGAACACTATATTGCCAAAAGTTTTGGGACGTCTGCCTTTACATGCACATGAATGTAATATGGAGTTGTCTCGCCCTTTGCAGCTATAACAGCTTCAACTCTTCTGGGAAGGCTTTCCACAAGGTTTAGGAGTGTGTTTATGGGAATTTTTTGACCGTTCCTCTAGAAGTGTATTAGTAACGTCAGACACTGATGTTGGACGAGAAGGCCTGGCTCTCAGTCTCCGCTCTAATTCATCCCAAAGGTGTTCTATGGGGTTGAGGTCATGAATGCAGCTCATTGCATCCTGACCTTTATTAGCTTTAACATTTTGTATTTATGATCATTTCCTTGCTTTAGCTGAATAACTCACACTGTTTTCTCTCAGGTTGCTGAAAGGGTTAAATCTGCCTACTGCTATTGGTTACGTCTACTGTGTTAGGAAGTAGCTGGATTTAAAATAAGCAATAATTCAAAAAGCGTTTCTGCTTTTTGCATTGAAGACACATCGTATATACAACTATGTTAATTTGTTTACAGTAACCTTGTTTAATTTTCATTTAAATAAATGATTTGAATTTATAATTTTCTGAAAAATAATTGAAGTGCTTTCAGAAAATTATTCTTGCCTGGTCACATTTAACTTGGAGAGAGGGATTAAAATAAACGTTTAGTGGTTATAAATAAATTTATAACTTTTTACCTATACACATGCACTGAGGATGTGCGTCTGATTTTTTTATTTTTATTTTTTTAGGTGAATTTCAGAAAAAAAAGCATATTTGACGAAGCCATACTTTCCCTTTAGTCAACTCAGTGCATATTATTGTACTTCTAAAAACTATCCAAGAAAACATAAGTACAAAAATGCAAATTTATTATTTTTTTTAAAAAGGCGTGTTTGTGTGTGTTTGAGCTATATACATGGGATTCAGGATGCAAAAATTAATCCCTGAACGAAAGGAGATGACAAAGTGATGTGTGACATTAGCAGAAATATCCCTGATTTTTTTTTAATTTTATATAGAAATTTTGAAGCTTGAAGTTCAAGTAACACTTTGTAGTAGATCAAGTGTGACGAAAGCAAATGAGCAAAGTGTTGCGCTGACCTAAATGTTTGTGAAATTCGTAGTTTGAAATACAAATAAAATTAAGAAAAAATGGGAAAAAGAAAATGAAGACACCTTGGTATAGTAAATCCTATTGCCAAAAATGTTTTGAGGTATATGACAAATAGGTTCTGTACATCATTCATAAACCTTCTCACCACGCATAGAGATTCTCACATTATACGTTTTTAGTAGCACCAAGTAGCACCATTTTACGAATAACCCACAAGAAATTTGACTCTCTTTTACAGTACTAAAATCTAAAATCATTTTAGGAAAAAAAAGAGAGAAATTAATTTACTGTACAAATCTCACCTTTTTTTATGATACAACTAGATTACAGTAATTAAAAGATCCCCTTTACAGCAAGCCAGCTGCCTTGGAAACTGAAAATGACCAAAAGGTGGCACTACACCCTGTTCAGTAAGGATACGATGAAACTGCTAAAGACATAAACAATCCCAAACCCGATGCATATGTTTCTAAAACTCATTGCAGACATGTAGCAGGATTCTTTCGCCTATTCCTGTGCTTTGTCTTGGAAAAAAAAATTCACGGTTATGAAAATTCATGTTGATAATGGCTCAATATACAGTAAATATAAAACACATATAGTGTACTGTGAAACCGTAAAAGCACCAGGTGAATATGCACTTGTAAAAATAATAATAATATTAATAATCGTAATTTTGCAGGATTTGATCGATTTCCAAAACTGAATAAAATCCTGAAAATAATTCTCAGAGGGTGAACCAATCATACCCTCATAATTAAAAGTGCTTTAAAAAACACTAGCAAAAAGGTTCCTGTAATTGCTACCAATCATGAAAATAATTGCTTGGTACATGAGAGGTAAAGTACTTTTTTTAAACTCAAAGTGTATGTTTAACATTATCTTCACTTAGCACCGTTAACATGATTAGTCACCAAATCAGTGTTTTACACCAGAATTTTACCTTTAGGTTTCCTAAAACTGTAAAATTAAAGCCATTAAAGATATTTCCAGTAATGGACATCCAGATGTTGTGAAGCACCAAAGAAGAAGAACAGTGCGAGTAACAATGCAATAAATAAATATTTTTCAACCAGTAAAGCTAAACCTTTTTACCTCTTGTTGATCTATTGTACATTTCGCATGTTCCCATAGTGTGGATCTGTCTCTGCTTGCCTCACAGAAGCTTCTTTAGGTCTCTGGGTTTAATACGGCCAGTGGCACTGAGGTCTGAAAAGCAATGTTTTAGCACCTTGTCACAATTCCGACACTTTTTTTGTTCCCCTGCTGGAGGATGGTGTAAACCTAAGCTGATCCCTACAGGAAGTGGCTGTAAGGCCCAGTGACCTTAGTAAAGGCATAGGGAGTTGAGCTGACATAAGTGTTGGTTGTGAAGGACAGTGACTTTTCAGCCAGCATCTGGACAAAACGTTTGTATGGTGGCTCAGAAGGTTCTGGGTGTTCTTTCTTGACCCTCTTGCCACCACTCTTGACTGGTGTTCCATCTGTGCCATGCTTCTCAGCATCCTCCTCTTTCTCACGGGCTTTTTCGGCCATCTTGGCCTCCCATAATGCTAGCCCATGCTTAGCCTCATTCAGGTTCTTGTGCTGGTAGAAAACCAGTGAGATTCGGGTAGGGTGGGTGCGATCAGGCTTCTTGAGCGGTGTGGTAGCATGTAACTCACGCTTTGCACACTCAATGAGAATTGAGCCATGGCTGGGTGCCACTGCTACACCACCAATCTCTGGATCCAGAAAGTTGTGCTCGTTGTCCGACCATGCATCCTCCTCTTCCTCTTGATTTGCGGCCATTGCGATTCCTGGCTCTTGTTTGATAAAAGAGGATGGGATGTTTCCATTAGGCAGACTCATACCTGGAGGTTGGGTGGGGTTCATGCCTTCCCTGCCTACAGAAGGAAGCACCTGAGGGAAGCTGTTTGCCCCATGGAGGTTCATCTCTGGCTTTTGCATATTTAGTGGGTCCATATTTTGGGGGAACAAATGATGATTCTGGGCCTAGGTAGGGATTAGGGTATCTGCTCAACTGACTAGATTTATTTGCAGCTGCATAGTCCAGGCTTGGATGAGCTAAAGGAGGTCTGGAGATAGCATCTAGAAACTGGGCATTGGGTCCCCCATTTGAGCTGTATCCTGGATAGTGTCCTATGGGGTGCATGTTTGGTCTCATGTTACAATTGCCATATCCATTGATGGGCAGGACCGGCTCCCCATAGCGTTGTGGGTAATTCATGCCATACCGCTGCTGAGGGTTGAATTGTTGTTCAGGGTACAGAGATGGTCTTTGCTGTCTGTGCATGTCCAGGTGCTTTGGAGTGGAATAGTAAGGGTGGTAGTTGTCCAAGGGAATACTCCCGTTACACTGGTAACTTGAATAGAGGTTGTTGGGAGTTAGTGCTCCAGGGTAAGGGCTTGGTGGGTTTGACCCATTCATGTAGGAATTGGTGACTGGTAAAGGGGAATGATAAGGGCTGGCTGATCTGGGGGACTGAGGAAACATATTAGGTGGTTTAGAAGTGCTCTGGAAGGATTCTGGTGTGTTGGGGTATCTTGGGTAGTTAGCAGAAGATGTTGAGCTGGAGAAAGGCAGAGAAGTGCTGGGTTGTGACTGTTGATTCTGCTGGTGAGGCTGGTTTTGGGCAGCTACAGGGTTATGACCTGGCAGGTGGGGGGCACTCATGTGACTCAGATGTGCACCTGTTATAAACACAAGGGTTTTCATAAAACTTTATGATCTATCTATCATCCGTATAATAGTTTGCAATGTATTGACATGCTCAAACTTACTGTCCATGCTTTTAAACTAAATCAATCCATTTTGAGTACAATATTTAAAAAATCATTCAATTCATTAAATTTATTTGTATAGTGCTTTTAACAATGAACATTGTCTCAAAGCAGCTTTACAGAAGTATAGAAAATTAGAAAAAAATTTAGATTAAAGTAAAAAAAAACAAACATATAGGCTTTTTATTGTACCTGCTGCAGATGTGTTATGGCCCACATTGTCACAAGAGCTTTGTTTCTGTTGCTTTGATTGCTGGTTGCTGTCTACCTTGGAATTGGATGTGCTGAGGCTAGAGGTTTTGTTAGCTCCACCTCTTTTGCCTTCTAGTTTCCTCTGCCGACAGGACTTGACTGGCTCTGCTAGCATACGGACCTGCCGTCGGAATGTGCTAAGCACCTGGATGGCTCCAGTCCTTGTTTTTTCCAGTTGGGCCTCAGCACTGCCAAACTCATCAGTGGATGCAGGCTTGTACAGTGGTAACACATGAAGTTGTTCATCTTCAGGAATCTTTCCAATCTCACGATTGTCCTCTCGTGTTAGTGTACAGACCTAACATGGCAAGAAAAAGAACACTGAGACTACAGATTGAGGAAATGAAGTTCAGTGACATTCTCCGTATTGAATTCAATTTAATCCAAAAATACTCATTAAACATTAAAGGTCAGCAGTGAATATTAAACATTATGCTTTACACCATGTTCCAAATTATTATGCAAATTGTGTTTAAGTGTCATAAAGGTAAAGTTTTTTGTTTTCCAGTAAAAATCATGGATGGTATTGTGTCTCAGGGCTCTTTGGGTCAGTGAAATCAATCTCAGACACCTGTGCCAATTAGTGTGCCAGGTAAGATTAAATGAAAAACTACTTAAGAAGGACGTTCCACATTATTAAGCAGACCACCATTTTCAAGCAATATGGGAAAGAAAAAGGATCTCTAGTGCCGAAAAGCATGACATAGTTGAATACCTTGGACAAGGTATGAAAACCTTAGATATTTCACGAAAACTTAAGCGTGATCATCGTACTATTAAGAGATTTGTAGCAGATTCAGAGCACACACGGATTCGTGCAGATAAAGGCACAATGAGGAAGGTTTCTGCCAGACAAATACATCGGATTAAGAGAGCCTCTGTTAAAATGCCATTACAAAGTAGCAAACAGGTATTTGAAGCTGCTGGTGCCTCTGGAGTCCCGCGAACATCAAGGTATAGGATCCTCCAGAGGCTCGCAGTTATGCATAAACCTTCTATTTGGCCACCCTTAACCAATGGTCACAAGCGGAAACGGGTCCAGTGGGCCCAGAAATACATGAAGACTGATTTTCAAACAGTCTTGTTCACTGATGAGTGCTGTGCAACCCTGGATGGTCCAGATGGATGGAGTGGTGGATGGTTGGTGGATGGCCACCATGTCCCAACAAGGCTGCGACGTCAGCAAGGAGGTGGCGGAGTCATGTTTTGGGCCAGAATCATGGGGAGAGAGCTGGTCGGTCCCTGAAGGTGTGAAAATGACTTCTGTAAAGTATGTGGAGTTTCTGCCTGACCACTTACTTCCATGGTACAAAAAGAAGAACAGTGCTTTCCGTAGCAAAATCATCTTCATGCATGACAATGCACCATCTCATGCTGCAAGGAATACCGCTGCATCATTGGCTGCTATGGGCATAAAAGAAGAGAAACTCATGGTGTGGCCCCCATCCTCCCCTGACCTCAACCCTATTGAGAACCTTTGGAGCATCCTCAAGCGAAACATCTATGAGGGCGGGAGCTCTGGGAGGCTATTCTGATATCCTGCATAGAAATTCAAGCAGAAACTCTCCACAAACTCACAAGTTCAATGGATGCAAGAATTGTGAAGCTCCTATCAAATAAGGGGTCCTATGTTAAAATGTAACTTGACCTGTTAAGATGTTTTGATTGAAGTAGCTTTTGATTTCAGTAATATGCTAATGCTTCTAATTGAAAAATAAACAAATGACCATTTTCAGTTCTTTACAACAATAACATGGTTTGAAACTCTGTTGTGCATAATAATATGGAACAGTGCATTTTAAGTTTTTATTTTTGAAAAAATACTGTTATCATTGGGAGGTTTGTTCAATAAAATTCGAATTGTACTCTAAAGGTTGATGACTTGAAAATTATGACTGTCATTTATATTGACTATTTGGCAAAATCAGAGAAAAATATAATTTGCATAATAATTTGGAACGCAGTTTAGATATTTCTCAGAATCCACTCAACTTACCACAGTACTACCTCCTGCCATGTTGTGGAGATCTCTGTGGGCATGGGCACAGAAGTCTAGACAAGCTGTAACTCCAGAAAATGGACGGCCTTCTTTGAGACCCAGACGGCAGTCTGGAGCTCTGTGTTCATGCTCCACCTGAGAAAAATACAAATAAATAAATAAATCGGAATTCATTGTTCATTATTTCTCTCAGAAAAAATGGTCTGTGGCTCTTGGTTCTGTTTCGAAACATAAAGCTACTGTTGTGGAACCTTAAAATCTAGTAGCACCAGGACATGAAAGGAGACTTGATTAATCCTATTGTTTACATCACAGCATTTCTTTTGATGGAATAATAATTAGATATTGGTAAAAAGTGGTATGAGAATTTTAAAAAAGTGCATTGGGACCCACTGCATCATTGTGCCATGTTGTGACGTACCTGATTGCTATAAGCGTCAGGTGCCATTTTCTTATACAGTGGAGCTATGAAAGTAGCAAGGCCCTGAAAATTACTCTCCAGATTTTCTTCCTGTTAAATAATAAAATCATTCCTGTTAATTCCACAAATACTTAAAAATATTAGATATTACTATTTGCCTCTGATTGTCTGAAAAGATTCATCATACCTCTTTGGGATCATCACCAAGCAATTTGAATTTTCTTGGAATTTTACTCCTGGCAAACTTGCAGCCATTGTAGTACATACTCCAGGAGCATCCAAAGGAGAAGGAAGCACCACAGGCATCAGGGTTTCGACCCTGACATGCACACGTTCTCCTGATAAAGATGTAGAGTGCAACAGATTAAGCTAAGAAAAAGTCTAAAAATTATTGCGTTATATAATAAGTGATAAGTTGATGTTCTATTAGATATAAATACTATGGTGAAAATCATCTGAATTATTGACAGAATCTGAAGAAGAGCTCCTTGGGATTCCAGAACTGATTGTATGAGGTTCATTAAACTAGATCTTTAGGAAGAAGAGAACAGTGACCACTAGTCAAATGTTAAATTGCCCTTACTCTTCATTGTGTGCACATCTGCGATTAGTCAGGGCACCATGCTTCATCAGTGTATCACCAAGTTCCATGTAGAGACGGTCAGCCATGGTCGTTGGTATTCCCTCCCATATCACAATTACTATGACAATGCATGATGTTTCACAAGTGTGACCAGCCCGCTCTCGTACCACTACCAGGAGCTTCTCGTCCGCATTGGCTCGACGTATTACCTACAGGGCACAAGTACATAGAAAATAGTGTGCTAGTTCTTTTGGAATGTTGCAGTGGTTATACAACTTACACTCAAGACACCCAACTTACCCATTTAGCAATAGGGCAACCCTGTGTGCTCTTGCCCTCCTTGCCTGTATATACCACTTTCTCAATCCTAATAGCGCGGCCACTCATGCCAGACCTTTAAAATATACAAGTTTTAATATATTTGCAAAAATACAGGTAGCTAGATAACATGCCATGTTGGTGAAGAATTTGAAGAGGATGTCTCACCTCTTCTCCATCTTTTCTCTGATTCCCTTGATATTTGGAGCTGCTCCCAGATGAGTGTAATATGGGCCTTCATCCTTTTCACTGATTTGCTCTGAGTGAACAGAACAAAAGATTGAATATAAATAGAATGAGTATTGACAGTTGATTATTTTTTCCATTTTTAATCAGATGGCAACTCTAATGACTGCTGATAGATAGATAGATAGATAGATAGATAGATAGATAGATAGATAGATTAGATAGATAGATAGATCTAAACATAAAATGGACAAATCTGTACATATGTGTGCTGCTTTAAACAAACTAAGCCTTACCAACGCAATGACATGGAGGAATCTCATATTGTGTTTTAAGGGGTGTATCCAACAGGTTTTTGATGGGAGTATCTAGCAATTTCATGGGTGAATCCAGAAAACACTGCAGCCCTGGCTCTTTTTTGGGAGTAGAAGCAGGAGGTTTACACTGATCCCCCTTAATTCCTTCAATATTGGTAGATAACACTGCCACACCTCCAGCCACCTCCACCTTCACCTTGTTAGGGGACTTGATGGATAGAGTCCTCCTCTCAAACACAGGGGAAGGCTGGTACTGTTGTAACTGCTGCTCCATGGTGGCCAGGATGCTCTTATGCTGGCTCTGTGAGCAGGTTGAATATGGCCTTTCCTGTTTTACTCTTTCCAGCATGCTTGCAGTCAGGACTTGATCCTGATGCTGCATTTGTGGGGGTGGCATTCGGATTGGGTCCTCAAATCTTGGGTCATTCTCATGTTTAACAAGCTGCAGGTCAGGTCTAATCTTGTTGGGGCTCTGCGGGCAGCTTGGCCTTTCCTGCTTTTGTAGGAGATGCATTCGCAGGGCTGCATGCCTCTGGAAGTCCCCTTGTGGACCCGGGCTTGGTAGGGGTCCTCTCTGGAATTGCAAACAGGATTCCCGTGATTCAGTTTTGGGAAACATCTGGGCTGGCATCTGTCTACCATGGGTACCATCTGGTAGCTGAAGTTGCAATTGTGCATGTAGTGAGTGCTGAAAGTCCATGTTTCCGGGCAGTGTATGTTTGACAAGCTGCATGGAATGTTGGGCACTTGGAGATGGGGTATAACGTCTCTGGGGCTGCTTTTGCATCTCTGCTGCTCCATCAAATCTAAACATGGATGATATGTCATTAGGTGAAGGCTGTGAGTTGCGCTGATCGGGAAAAGGGAGGCTCAGTTGTGCAGATGGATTGGATCCGTTCTGCACTTTACCTGTTGTTTTAGGTTTCCTGTACGGAGATATTTCTGCCTGTGTGTAGCCTTCCATAGTGTGTCTGTGTGGGAGTTTGGAATTTACCTGACCCTGAGCGAGGTTCTGTAACACCATTTTGAGACCCTGTGGATCATGATGCATGATGGTGCTGGCTTGCTGCTGGTGGGCTTCATATTGCTGGTGGGGCTGCGAAGGTAGCCGATGCACAAAGTCGGGAGGTAGTACCTGCCCTAGGTTTTGATCATTTTTGCATAATTGCTCTTGTTGCACTGGGGGGAAAAACTGATCATTTGTATGCTGTTGGGGCTGGACATTATTGATCTGCATGTTGGGCTGTGTGTGCATATCAGAGAGAGTTTTAGGTGTTTGACTCTCGCACTCTGTGGTAGCATTAGGGTGAGGTTGTGCAGGAAGCTTATAGCCATTTTCCATGTGACCATCTTGCTGTTGGGGGAAGCTGGCCTGCATCTGAAAGCTATGGGAGGTGTCAGGATTTAGCAGATCACCCTGGATCAGTCTGGCTGTGTTCTCATTTGAAGGAAGGCCCTTCCACATGTGTGCCTGGTTGGCTTGGTGCTGTGAATTTGGAGTAGAGTTCAAATTGATCCAGCCCATCTGAGTGTCAGAAGCCACATTCCCTCCTTGGTCTGGGAGAGGTGATTTGTGTTCCAGCTCATTACACTGATGTTTTGGAGGTGCCTTAACTTCCACAGGAGGAGGAGCAGAGACTCCATTGCCTTGCAGGTTGCCATCAGCTGAGCAGGAAACATCTGACTGGTGCTGTTGTATCCCATGTTGTAAGTGCTGCTGACCTGTAACAGTGCTGGGCTCCTGATCAGTGGCCGAGTCTTTGAATGAAGCTAATGTGCGAGCAGCTTCAGCCTGTACTGGCATTGGGTAAGACATGCTTAAACTCACTGGGTTGCTGGCAAAACTGTCTGTGCCATTTTGAGTTTGTGAACCATCACTGATGCTCACTGTTGAGGCAATTCTTGGCCCTTTTCCCAAATCACATTGCGGTTGATTTTCCAAAGCTTGGAGGTCAGTGAGACGGTAAGGCAGAGGTTGATGCTGCTCTTCTGCACCAAAATTTCCAGAGTACCCATTCACCATGAACTCTGGATCATAGCCATTGCTGCCATGCACTTCTGATGGTGTCCTGGCAAGTGGCTCAGAGGCAGGCATTTGAGCCAAAATAGAACAACCTGAGGTAACTGAAGGTGAAGAGATAGCCTGCTCATGAAGATTGCTGGTGTCTTGTGTTGTGGACATATGGTTTGGGTAATACTGAGACTGAGTTTTCTCAAAGAGGTCACCAACAGGACCTTCCTCTGAAGGTGGAGTTACAGCAGCACCATTGGTCATTGGCACCTGCTTGTTCCTTGATAATGAGAAGATGTCCCCATTGGGATAATTTTCTCTGTCTGGTACAGGCTTGCTCAGGCCAGGGATTGTGTCTAAACATCCTTCTGTGTCTGTCTCTTTCTGCTCCCATGGACTTGCTGTCTCTGAATTAACACAGAGCTTTTTGGGCTGGGGAAGGGCCACTAATGACTCTTCGTTTAGTGCGTGCTTCACCTCACCATTTATCTTATACAGGCCCTGATCATACATGGTGACTGGGCTAGAACAGTTGTCCCGGTGTCGTTTCATTGGCTTGAAATTGCTCCAACTGGTATCCCCATTAAGTTGCTGTGGGCTAGTGTCAGGTGACTGGTTTCCATTCTGCAGCTTTGCAGGTACCTGGTGGAGGGCACTAAGCTGCGTGTGTATCAGACTTTCTTCCGTCTCATGCCTGGCTTGTTCTGTTTCCATCTGGCCTGCTCTGAGTCCATTCAAAAGTCTCTGCTTCCTGCAAAAAGAAAACATACATGAGGATCAGCTCATTTGTCATCAGCTAATCCATGCACTTGTGTACTGCATAAGGAGATATTTCACCTCCAGGATCATGCTGCAGTGCACAAAACAATACAAGCTACACAGTTTCATCACACCCCTGTAGTGTGTTTATCAGTGAAGGGTGTGTCATGATTTTTTTATTGGCTGATTGTGTAACCAGCAGGTTTAGACTTGCCAGTACAGTAGAAACAATTTCACACACACATACACTGATAACACAACACACTGCCCTCTGATAATCCCAGTGCTTTTCACTTGATGTACATGAACAAACTGCTTCTATGCCTTTAGACATGTGCTTATTATGCAAGCTTCATGATGTTCAAATCTCTCTCTCTCTCTCTCTCTCTCTCTCTCTCTCTCTCTCTCTCTCCTGAGAGAGGGCAATTCAAAGAACCTCGTAAAAGCATTTAAATGGTCTCCGAAGTAAAAATAAAAGGCTTAGACCACATTCTTGGCATACTCAGCATTTTCAGAAAAACCCAAAATAACCATCTGATCAGGAAGTCATGTTAGAACAGATGCTGGATTTTTTTTTTTTTTGAGAATATAAAAAAATCATGTGGTTTGGGACAGTGCACTTTGATGCCCCCAGAATGTTATGCTACTTAATAATTTGCCTGCTAATTACTGCTAAGTTTATGAGACCAACCTAAGCAGAGCAGAATTTTATTTGTTGTTTAATGTTGTTATAATATACGGGAACAGAAGTCAGGAAAATACGGGTTTTGGAATAATGAGAATTCAGTGGCATATGAATTATACTAAACTATATTTCTATACTTTATTTCTTTGATTTAAGTCTCAACTGTATGATGCAAAATAAAGTCCAGTCACTTTATCTCAATCATTATAGATGATAGAAACTATAAGTTAATGCACATTAACAATAACTTCATTCTGTTAGCCTTGCTAGTTAGTGTCTATGGACATGTGACTTTGTGTAGTAGCAGTAAGCTTGATATATTACTAGCACACACAAAACACCTATTTATGTCTTTAAAAGCAGAGGCACTGCAGAAATCCCTAAAACACAAAGATTTAATGCAAATGTATATTTTACACTTTTTATTTGCTTTTAGCCTGCAAAATTATACATAATATAATGTTGCTGTTTTTTTAAAACAAAATATTTTTATCAGCCAGAAAACATCAAACTGATGACAAAATAATAATCTTCTTCTTCTTTCGGCTTTTCCCTTCAGGGGTCGCCACAGCGAATCATCTCTCTCCACCTATCCCTATCTTCTGCATCCTCAACACTTGCACCCACTAGCTTCATATCCTCATTAATTCCATCCATATACCTCCTCTTTGGCCTTCCTCTTTGCCTCCTGCCTGGCAGCTCCATGTCCAACATTCTCCTACCAATATACTCACTCTCCCTCCTCTGAACATGTCCAAACCATCTTAATCTGGACTCCCTAACTTTGTCCCCCATATGTCCAACATTAGCTGTCCCTCTGATGTACTCGTTCCTAATCCTGTCTAATCTTGTCACTCCCAAAGAGAACTTCAACATCTTCAGCTCTGCTACCTCTAGCTCTGACTCCTGTCTCTTCCTCAGTGACACTGTCTCTAAACCATACAGCATGGCTGGTCTCACCACTGTCCTGTACACCTTCCCCTTGATTCTCGCTGATATTTTCCTCTCACACAGAACTCCCGACACCTTTCTCCACCCATTCCAACCTGCCTGCACTCGCTTCTTTACCTCTTTCCCACACTCTCCATTACTCTGGACTGTTGACCCCAAGTACTTAAACTCCTGTACCTTCTTCACCTCTTCACCCTGTAACCTTACTGTTCCACTTCCCTCCCTTTCATTCACACACATGTACTCAGTCTTACTACGACTGACCTTCATTCCTCTTAGTTAAAAATTCCACTGCTGCCTCTCCTAGACACTTCCAGACCTCCACCGGGATGTCAGGACCAACTGCCTTTCCACTTTTCATCCTCTTCAAAACCTTCCTTCCTTTCTAATCTTATCTACTTTCTGTTCCACAGAGTTCACCCCTTCTACTCTTTTTCCCCTCTCATTTTCCTCATTCATCAGCTCTTCAAAGTACTACTTCCATCTCCTCTGTACACTCTCCTCACCTGTGAGCACCCTTCCATCTCTATCCTTAATAACTCTAACTTGCTGCACATCCTTCCCATCTCGATCCCTCTGCCTAGCTAACCTGTACAAGTCCTTCTGTCCTTCTCTAGTGTCTAACCTAGTGTACAACTCGTCATATGCCTTCTGCTTGGCCTTAGACACCTCCCTCTTCACTCTGCGCTGTAACTCCTTGTATTCCTGTCTATTCTCTTCAGTCCTGTCCATGTCCCACTTCTTCTTGGCTAACCTCTTCCTCTTGGATACTATCCTGAACTTCCTCATTCCACCACCAAGTCTCCTTATCTTCTTTCCTCCTTCCAGATGACACACCCAGCACCTTTCTCCCTGTCTCCCTGATCACTTCTGCTGTAGTTTCCCAGTCATCTGGCAGCACTACCTGACCACCCAGAGCCTGCCTCAACTTCTGTCTAAATTCCTCACAACATTCCTCCTTTTTCAGCTTCCACCACTTGGTTTTCTTCTCTATCTCTATCTTTGACCTCTTCTTCTTACAGACCATCAAAGTCATCCTACACACCACCATCCTATGCTGTCTGGCGACACTCTCTCCCACTACCACTTTACAGTCACTAATCTCTTTCAGATTGCCTCTTCTACATAGGATGTAGTCTACCTGTGTTCTCCTACCTCCACTCTTGTAAGTCACTCTATGCTCCTCCCTCTTCTGAAAATAAGTGTTAACCACAACCATGTCCATCCTCTTAGCAAAGTCCACTCCCATCTGTCTCTCAAGGTTCCTTTCCTTAACCCAAAACTTGCCCATCACCTCCTCATCACCTGTGTTCCCCTCACCAACATGTCCATTAAAATCTGCTACTCTCTCACCCGTGGGAATACTCTCCATCACCTCATCTAATTCACTCCAGAATCTCTCTTTCTCCTCTAACTCACAACCTACCTGTGGGGCATAACCCCTAACAACATTCAACATCACCCCTTCAATCTCTAACTTCAGACTCCTCACCCTGTCTGACACTCTCTTCACCTCCAGAACATTCCTCACAAACTCCTCCTTCAGGACCACACCTACCCCATTTCTCTTACTATCCACACCATGATAAAACAGCTTGAATCCTGCTCCTATACTACGAGCCTTGCTACCCTTCCACCTGGTCTCCTGTACACACAGTATATCCACCTTCCTTCTCTCCATCATATCAGCCAGCTCTCTACCTTTCCCTGTCATAGTACCAACATTCAGAGTTCCTATTCTCAGTCCTGCACTCTTACCTTTCCTCTTCTCTCTCTGTCTCTGCACTCTCCTCCCTCCTCTACTTCTTTGATTAACAGTAGCCCAATTTCCAACGGCGCCCTGTAGGTCAACGGCGCCGATGGCTGTCGTTGTTAACCCGGGCCTCGACTGGTCCGGTATGAAATTCGTACTGACGATTCGCATGGTTAAATTTGGCAATGTTTTACGCCGGATGCCCTTCCTGACGCAGCTCTCTCTATTTATCCGGGCTTGGGACCGGCACAGAAATCACTGGACTGTGACCCCCATGGCTAGATTGACAAAATAATAATGATTTTTTTATTTTTAATACTCATTTTCAGTCATGACTTTTATTATTGTTAAGTAATTATGGAGGCAATTTCTCTAATTTATCTCATGTAAGCATTTAAACACATTAGAATTAATTCCCACACTGGCGACTAAGGCTGAGTTTTTACAGCACGAGCTCCCAGAGCATGGGTTTAAGAACATTTTATTCAGATTAAATGTTAAATCTGGAACAAAGAGACAAGTGTATGAGCGAAAGCCCAGCAGGAGTGTGTGTGTGTGTGTGTGTGTATGAGTGCTCACGCTTGCTCCCTTCCCCCTTTATTCTTGTGCATTACTGAAAGCAGCCTTAAATAAATCATCTAGCATTGGCATTGATTTCAGTCTCTCACACACGTGATTATTAATGTACGTCATTTCCACGACATCTGCAACATAATTAGCACTCCAAGGCGTGGCGATCCATCATTGTTATAGCATCTCTCTTCTACATCACCTGCCACATCTCTGTAGCTTTATGTTGATTATAGAATACTAGCATGATTCACAGTTAGCCTTATTGTTAGCTACCTGGGTAACAATTGTAGCTAAAAGAGCTTTGCTATAAACACTGTTTCAAGTATCTAATGCTATTGAAGCGATAACAATAGTATTAAGCTTGCTAGCATTAATGCGTTTTTTGGTAGTTAGTCAAGTAGTCTTCATTTATCACATATACATTACTGCACAGTGAAATTCTTTCTTCACATATCCCATCCTTTGGGGTTGGGGTCAGAGCGCAGGGTCAGCCATGATGCAGTGCCCCTGGAGCAGGGGGGGGTTAGGGGCCTTGCTCAAGGGCCCAACGGTGGCAACTTGGTGGTGTTGGGGCTCAAACCCTGATCTTCTGAACAATGACCCAAAGCCTGAACCACTTTGAACCACCTTTATACCAGGCAGAGTGATGTACCAAGAGGACTAGAGCACCATGCTATATAGTGTGTCGAAGCAGATATAACCTGTAATGTATGCTATCAGCAAGGAATTTTAGCTTGCCACGACAAAACTGGTGATTGTGTGGCTGTGTCCCAAACCACACATGACTACACCATAGACACAGGTACTGTATTAGTTAAACACACGTTACTAATAACACACGTTTCACTGCATTTCAGGTTTAATAACAAAAAAAAAATTTGCGCTTATCAAAAACAGGAGGACAAACCATGCTAGCTACACACAGGCTGGATTATATATTAGGGGTTTAGCTTAATTTAACTTGGATTAACTTGATGATCAGTGAAACATGGTGGTGGTGGTTGTGTAATGACTCGGAGTTGCAAGTCCGCTTCTGGAACATTCTCACTGATCTTCACTGATTATCAAGTTCATGATGGGATCAGCAGAATGAAGTCAACGTCTACAGAAACGTTCTGTCTGATATTTTATGGAGAAATGAGTCCAGTCTAATCAGGAGGAACTTCATCATGCAGCAACCACGATCCAAAACACAGTGACACTAAAGTTAAGTAGACTTTATTTGTCACATATACATTACAGCACAGGGAAATTCTTTCTTCACATATCCCATCCTTGGAGGTTGGGGTTAGAGCACAGGGTCAGCCATGATGCAGTGCTCCTGGAGCAGGGAGGGTTGGGGGCCTTGCTCTAGGGCCTTACGGTGGCAGCTTTGTGGTGCTGGGGCTTGACCCCCAATCTTTTGGTCAATGACCCAGAGCCTTAACCACTTGAGCTAACACAGAACTATAGTAGAAGGTTTAAGACTGAACAATCAGAGGAACTGAACCATCTGATCATCTCACCTCCCTGAAGAGGAGACTGAAACACACAACTACTGAACGAAGCTGGAAAAGGTGTCGTGCTCTAAGGTGTTGAACACGTCTAGATGTAAATATCAGGAAATGAAAGTTCTGATCTGTCGTCTCATCTTCACCTTCTGACCTCCAAATCAAACGTGAGCAACAAAAACAAAAACTGTTCCGATCCTTTCAGAAGAGAGTGTATATCAAGTCAGCATATGTTTCCGATGCCTTAGGCTCCCTTGTGCACTTTCTAGTGCACTCCTCAAGGCAGAACACATGCACATGAATCCCCAGAGGGCAGAAACGCTTGCTTCAGTACTTGTGATCAAAAGCTGTGTGTCTGAGTGACGAGGACATGTGAAGGGATCCACTTCAGAGTACAGAGTGCGCACTTCATCAAGGGTACAAGAGGCTGCAGAGACACTAACAAACACCAGACGGAGCTGTGTGAAATTGGTTCCAGCTGTTCGAAGCTCAGGGTTTCTGTAAAGAAGTGAAACGGAGAAGCTGCTCAGATGTTCAACCCTCTGTAATGTTTCACAATGACACTAACATTATTTCCTCTCTGGACCTCATTCATGAATATTTACGAGTCTTTATGAATATTTCCAAACGGAAAATTCCACTTCCTCACTCTGAAGAATGGGTTGTGTTGCTGGTCACAGTGTTGTACAGATACACAATCTCTCACACACGTCATGCTAAAGTGCTTACTCTTCTCTTTAACAAACACTGTAACAAACACTGAAATGATGGCTCACACGCAGTGCATTATGGGTAATACACACACACACACACACCGTGTGGACACTTCGACACCCGTTAACCTCCATCAGATGTGTCGCCCTGCACTTCACACCCACAGTCATACAGAATAACACCAAAATGATGACATCACAGTCATGTGACCTTCACTGGAGTCTCACTCTACCTGCTGCAGTTCACGATGACATCATCAGCGCTCTGTAAACACTATGCTGTGCTGCACGCGTATTTATACGCCTTATATCTCTACGTCTGCCTCTGTGTGTGTGTGTGTGTGTGTGTGTGTGAGAGAGAGAGAGAGAGAGAGAGAGAGAGGTTAATGTACACACTCGCTCAGAATATCACAGTTTACTGTCAAACTCCGCTCCGGGATTTAGTGGCAGCTGAGCACTGCTGAGTAGATCACACACACACACATACACACAGACAAAATATCTCTCAGAGTGGATAACAAAGCAGCTGACACACACACACACACACACAGCTTGTAATGATAGACAATAGGAACTGTGCTTTACTCTGAAGTCAGACACCAAGATCTCACACACACACACACACACACCCCTTGCATTAAACACAAATAAAATTGTATATTTATAATGATTTATAATACACTGTGTGTGTGTGTGTGTGTGTGTGTGTGTGTAACAGTTCTTGAGCCTGAGGGAAGGGCAGGACACACACTCCAGTTGTGTGTTTTAACACACACACACACACGCACCACAGCAGCTGCAGCTAAAACATGATATTAAACGTTAAATACGAGGTATTTAAGCTACAGGGCACACGTGTCTGAGTGTGTGTGTGTTTTTGTATGTGTGTGTGTGATCCATAAATTTTGTTGAAGCTGCTTGGCTCCGGAATGATCTTGAGTGTTTGTTTCCTCCATGCAGCAGCTGAGAGTGTGTGTGTGTGTGTGTGTGTGTGTGTGTGTGTGTGTGTGTGTGTGTGTGTGTGTGTGTGTGTGTGTGTGTGAGAGAGAGAGAGCGAATACAGCATGAGGCACATGTGAAGTTAATAGTTAGCAGAGCGACAGTTTTGTCCAGTGTGTTTGTCAGTGATCACATGACCCACTCACCAGTCCAAACTGGTTGCTATGGAAATACAGACGTTAAACATAACTAGGCTAGGTAGGTAATGAGTTAATTATACAGTAACCATGCAGATCATTAATATTTATCTCAAATGGGTCATTAAATTAGTCAGTGTGTCAAGTCAAGAAGCTTTTATTGTCATTCCAGCCACATATAGCTGACACAGTGCACAGTGAAATGAGACAACGTTTCTCCAGGACCCTGGTGCTACATTAAAAACAACACACAACATCTGTGTTACAAAACCCAAACAACACAGAGCTAGGACAGAAGTTGTTCTAGCTACATAAAGTGCAAACAAAGTGTGTTGTGATTGGCTGAGAGCAGTACAGTGTGTTTTGATTGGCTGAGAGCAGTACAGTGTGTTCTAATTGGCTGAGAGCAGTACAGTGTGTTGTGATTGGCTGAGAGCAGTACAGTGTGTTGTGATTGGCTGAGAGCAGTACAGTGTGTTGTGATTGGCTGAGAGCAGTACGGTGTGTTGTGATTGGCTGAGAGCAGTACAGTGTGTTGTGATTGGCTGAAAGCAGTACAGTGTGTTGTGATTGGCTGAGAGCAGTACAGTGTGTTGTGATTGGCTGAGAGCAGTACGGTGTTTTCTAATTGGCTGAGAGCAGTACAGTGTGTTGTGATTGGCTGAGAGCAGTACAGTGTGTTGTGATTGTCTGAGAGCAGTACAGTGTGTTGTGATTGGCTGAGAGCAGTACAGTGTGTTTTGATTGGCTGAGAGCAGTACAGTGTGTTGTGATTGGCTGAAAGCAGTACAGTGTTTTCTAATTGGCTGAGAGCAGTACAGTGTGTTGTGATTGGCTGAGAGCAGTACAGTGTGTTGTGATTGGCTGAGAGCAGTACAGTGTGTTCTGATTGGCTGAGAGCAGTACAGTGTGTTCTGATTGGCTGAGAGCAATACAGAGTGTTGTGATTGGCTGAGAGCAGTACAGTGTGTTCTGATTGGCTGAGAGCAGTACAGTGTGTTCTGATTGGCTGAGAGCAATACAGTGTGTTGTGATTGGCTGAGAGCAGTACAGTGTGTTCTGATTGGCTGAGAGCAGTACAGTGTGTTCTGATTGGCTGAGAGCAGTACAGTGTGTTCTGATTGGCTGAGAGCAGTACAGTGTTTTCTAATTGGCTGAGAGCAGTACGGTGTTTTCTAATTGGCTGAGAGCAGTACAGTGTGTTGTGATTGGCTGAGAGCAGTACAGTGTGTTGTGATTGGCTGAGAGCAGTACAGTGTGTTCTGATTGGCTGAGAGCAGTACGGTGTTTTCTAATTGGCTGAGAGCAGTACAGTGTGTTGTGATTGTCTGAGAGCAGTACAGTGTGTTGTGATTGGCTGAAAGCAGTACAGTGTGTTGTGATTCGCTGAGAGCAGTACAGTGTGTTGTGATTGGCTGAGAGCAGTACAGTGTTTTCTAATTGGCTGAGAGCAGTACATGTGTTGTGATTGGCTAACAGTACAGTGTTTTCAACAGACAGTACAGTTGTAATGATAGACTAGGAACTGTGTTTTTTAATTTCTGAAGCAGACAGTGATCTGATTGGCTGAGACAGTACAGTGTGTCTTGATTAAACAAAAAAAAAAGTTGTTGTATTTGATAATGGTTTTTCTAATTGCAACTGTAGTGTGTTGTGTTGGCTGTGTGCAACAGTTTTTGGGAGGCTGAGGGAAGGGTTGGATTAGACAGTCCCAGTTTTTGTGATTTTGAGACAGTACAGTACAGACAGTACATTTTAACAGGGCACCACAGCAGTGTGCAGGCTAAAACATGTTTTTAATTGGCTAAATACAGGTGTTTGAGGCTACAGGGCAGTACGTTTTTCTGATTGGTGTGTGCGTAGTTGTTGTGTTGGGGTGTGATCCAAAACATTTTTTTGGGTGCTTGGCTGGTAAGATCAGTGTTTGTTTGGCTCCAGAGCAGTACAGTGTGTTCTGTTGGTGAGAGCAGTGTGTGTTGTGTTGGTGGAGCAGTGTGTGTTGTATTTGGTGAGAGCAGTGTGTGTTCTGTTGGGTGAGAGAGAGAGTGTTTTCAAGGCTGAGGAAACAGTGAAGTTAATGTTGGCAGAGCGACAGTTTTGTGTCCAGTGTGTGTTTGTGATTACTGAAAGCAGTCCAAATGGTTGTTTTGGGAAATACAGTGTGTTCTGATTAGGCTAGGTGGGTAATGTGTTGTATTGGTAACAGTAATTTTCTTTTGGCAGATCATTAATGTTTTATTGTTCAAAATGGGTGTTTTAAATTAGTCAGTGTTTTTTCAAGAAAGAAGTGTTTTTTTGGGTCTGTCCAGCAGACATGTGCTGATTGCAGACAGTAGGTTTTTAAGGGGAGACAAGGGTTTCTTCAAAGGCCCCTGGTGCTACATTGTTGTGATTGCGAGACAGTACAGTGTGTTGTTACTGAGACCCCAGTACGGTGCAAGGCTGGACAGAAGTTGTTGTAGGCTAACAAAACAGTGTGTTGACAAAGTGGTGTTGTGAAATTGGCTGAGAGCAGTACAGTGTGTTGTGATTGGCTGAGAGCAGTACAGTGTGTTGTGATTGGCTGAGAGAAAGTACAGTGTGTTGTGATTGGCTGAGAGCAGTACAGTGTGTTGTGATTGGCTGAGAGCAGTACAGTGTTTTTGTGATTGGCTGAGAGCAGTACAGTGTTTTCTGATTGGCTGAGAGCAGTACAGTGTGTTGTGATTGGCTGAGATAAAGTACAGTGTGTTGTGATTGGCTAAAGAGCAGTACAGTGTGTTGTGTTTGGGTCTAAAGAGCAGTACAGTGTGTTGTGATTGGCTAAAGAGCAGTACAGTGTGTTGTGATTGGCTGAGAGCATTACAGTGTGTTGTGATTGGGTGAAAGCAGTACAGTGTGTTGTGATTGGCTAAAGAGCAGTACAGTGTGTTGTGATTGGCTGAGAGCAGTACAGTGTGTTGTGATTGGCTAAAGAGCAGTACAGTGTGTTGTGATTGGCTGAGAGCAGTACAGTGTGTTGTGGTTGGCTGAGAGCAGTATGGTGTTTTTGTGATTGGCTAAAGAGCAGTACGGTGTTTTTCTGATTGGCTGAGATCAATACAGTGTTTTGTGATTGGCTAAAGAGCAGTACAGTGTGTTGTGATTGGCTGAGAGCAGTACAGTGTGTTGTGATTGGCTAAAGAGCAGTACAGTGTGTTTGTGATTGGCTGAGAGCAGTACAGTGTGTTCTGATTGGCTAAAGAGCAGTACAGTGTGTTCTGATTGGCTGAGAGCAGTACAGTGTTTTTCTGATTGGCTGAGAGAAAGTACAGTGTGTTGTGATTGGCTGAGAGCAGTACAGTGTGTTGTGATTGGCTGAGAGAAAGTACAGTGTGTTGTGATTGGCTGAGAGCAGTACAGTGTGTTGTGATTGGCTGAGAGCAGTACAGTGTGTTGTGATTGGCTGAGAGCAATACAGTGTGTTGTGATTGGCTAAAGAGCAGTAAAAGTGTGTTGTGATTGGCTGAGAGCAGTAAAAGTGTGTTGTGATTGGCTGAGAGCAGTACAGTGTGTTGTGATTGGCTGAGAGCAGTACAGTGTGTTCTGATTGGCTGAGAGCAGTACAGTGTGTTTTGATTGGCTGAGAGAAAGTACAGTGTGTTTTGATTGGCTGAGAGCAGTACTATGTTTACCTCCATTACTGTCTCTACTGATCACAGGATTAATATAGATCCAGTTCACTCCCCTCTCTCTCTGTCTCTCTCTCTCTCTCTCTACCAGATGATGAGTGTAGATGGATGAATAAAGAATAAAGTAGTTACCATGGCAACAGTGCTGCCTGAAAGTAATGCACTTGCTAAGTCTAGGTCACTTTATATAGCGACTACACAGAGGGAAGGAGGAGGAAGTGGGGGGATGGGCCAGAGGGGAAATGGATTGTTTTTGTGTGGGGGTCGTTGCCATGATATCAGATGACATGCTGCACTGTGCGTGTGCTCAAAGACCACCACTTCATTAGATACTTCAACACACACACAGGCTGACCAGCGGTTAAACACACCGGCTCTGTTCCAAACCAATGTCTTCACTAAATATAGAAGGTTAAAATAAAACCAGCTTGTGGAGCTTATTATTTATCATATACTGCATGCTAACATGCTTCACTTTCAGACACCACACCAAAGCTCACCTGTGGCTCCGTCTCAAACCACAGTCTGTCTTTGAACCTGTCGTAGTATTTAGTAGGGTAGTATTGTGGTTTGGAACACATTCAGTCACGCCGTAAATTTAATAAAACCATGGGCTATGTCCCAAACCGCATACTTCTGTAAGATCTAACACAGTGAGTAAATAGTGCACTACCTACTGTGGTACAGTGCGATAATACTCTAGCTGACATCACAAGAAAGTTTGCCTTTGGCTCTGTCCTAAACCACAGGTTCTGTCTCCAACTGTACATTACTTTGCGAAAGATCAGTTAATGTGATTTAAAACACAGCCTTTCAGAGAGATTGTAACACACATTACATCATTAACACACCACATGTAGTACGCATACTAGCATGTCACTTGGACTATCTCTACACAGCAGGAGTTTTTTTTTTAGTTGTATACAATTTGGGACACAGCCACAAGGACAGATAGAGTCGCATTCATCACACAGCCATGGGCTGCTTTCCAAACTGCTGTGTTAATTAGTCACTATTCATCAAACACTACACGTTGGGTAAGTAACCATGTTACCAGACCTGTTACCATGACAACTGTACTCTGCCCATCACCACATTACTGTAGTTAATAGTACGACTCTGCAGACCTTAGCTTTACTGTGTGTGTGTGTGTGTGTGTGTGTGTGTGAGAGAGAGAGTGTTTGTGTGTGTCACAGACCCTGTTTCCGCAGGTTTCAGGTATCTGATGTGTCCTAAACCTCTAATCATCAATCCCCTAATCCTAATGGAGCTGCACTTTATGTATGCTGCGCTTCCATGGCTTGGGATGGAGCTCTGAGTGGACGATTAGCATGTGTGTGGATTTTGGAGTTTCAAACCAGCTCCTGAGTTAGTCTAGAATTTGCATTGTGGTTTCTATGGCAACAAGCTGCATGGGTTTGTTTTGTTCACGTTCCTGTTTTATTCGCAGTTGCGGGTTATTAACCATTATCACCATCTGTAACGCAGTTCTCTGCTTATAAAGCTGAAGTAGATTGTTCTTATTAAAATGTCATTATTCAGTTCAGAGTTCCTCTTTTTACAGCAGACCACAGCAGCCTTGTGTCACGCTCACGAAACACAGACAGAGCGGATATTTCAAATAAAACCTGTTTTTGAGCTCGAAACACTGCAGAGTTCAGTCTTCATGCTGTATGTTGCAGTGTGTGTGTGTGTGTGTGTGTGTGTGTTTATAATATTTACAAGACGATAGATTTTAATAAACCCGGTGAGACAGACAGGGAGGGAGATGGGGAGTGAGACAGGAAGAGCATGAGACATCCCCCTGTATCAGTCACTTCCTGATTCAGTAACACATTTTCAAGGAAATACTCAGATTCACTGACATACTTTGAGCTGTGTGTGTGTGTGTGTGTGTGTGTGTGTGTGTGTGTGTGTGTGTGTGTGAGAGAGAAAGTGTGAGTTCTGACTCACAAACGTCAGTCTGATATGACAATCTCCCATCTGTGTGGGTCAGCCATACTAATGGCTACGCTTCGATATCTCAGAGTCGTTGCTTTTCTTGGCGCGAGCTGAATTACAGCCCGTGGAATTCTGGAATTGTGTTTGTAAACACAGAAGCCATGTGCGCGCACAAAACACACACACACACACACACAATAAACCTACACAGAATCAACCAACCTGGGATTCTGGAACAGTCCAGTTTATGGATCTATCTACTGTTTCCTGCTGTTTATATTTCTCAGTGTTGATATGAGGAAATGTCCAGCTAGTGAATTTGGGAATACGGTATTCCATATGCCTGTTTCTTTGGAACTGGTTCTTTCCCACAGGCTGCCATGATGAGTTTATTGCTGTAACTTCATCCAGACTGACCGGTGTCATTACTCTGGACAATATCCTGCGTGGTGTTCATCTCGACCTCAGACCCAGCGTGGAGCTCCGTCTCACAGAACACACTACAGTCTGCACACAGGACCGCCAGGTACTACAACATCCAACCACCAGGTTACTGAACACACACACACACACACCTGGTCTCAGTTTACTGGTCACTCACCTATATAATCTCTTTAGTTTCTGCTGCTGTACCGTCTCCTATACACCTGACGATACACCTGATAATACAGAGCAGTGTAGTGTACACCTGACGATACACCCGATAATACAGAGCAGTGTAGTGTACACCTGACGATACACCCGATAATACAGAGCAGTGTAGTGTACACCTGACGATACACCTGATAATACAG